>OY987255.1:50907391-50951606 GCA_963920725.1 Rhamphomyia laevipes | reverse complement strand
GATAACATTAAATCTTTTCTAAAAATCTCAATTGACGAAAATGCCGAACGATCTCTCTATTACATTCCTTGCAGATGCTAGTCTCCTATTGAAAATTACTTTATCAACGGGTAAATTTCTACCACTGTAAGGACGAAGAAAATGTTTTCCAAGAGGAAAAACTTCATCGCCAATTTAAAAGTAATGGTAGGGAGTATTTGAATATGGCAAATTCTTTTATTCGAGCCAACTAACTTCACCACTATTCATAGCACGTCCCAATGATGTGAGATACCAAATATTTCCATCAGATTGTGTACCATATGCTCCAATGTCGAGGTACGTAAAATTGGCGTTGGCATCACATACTGCTAGCAGAACGATGCTGTGAAATCCTTTATAATTATAGTAAAGGCTTCCACTGCGAGCCGGTTTTTGAATACGGATGTGCTTACCATCTACACAGCCACAACAGTGTGGAAATCTGTGTATTGTATTAAATTCATCAGCATTTTTACCCAAAACACTTGGCCATTGAATATAGAGCGGCTGCATTACACTCCAAATTACTTCACATGTGTTTGGAATAATTTTTTGAGCAGTAGATCGCCCAATTAAATATTCCAAGGCGATGAATCCGTAACTCAGTCCTGAAGCCAAAACTTTTAAAGTTATTAAAACTCTTAAAGATGGTGGAATAATTGATCGATATTTTTCTGACGTTGACAACATCGGAGTTAACATTTCTACCAATACATCGAACTGTTTTTCTGACATTCTTGTGTACTGTCGAAATTTTTCAGCTAAAAAAAAATAGTATTTAATTTCAACTCAAATAAAATTTATATTCAAGAAGTTTGAAATACTCACGATATTTTTTCAATTCTGGTACAATGGTGTTGTAATAGCCCTTTACATCCCTCAATTGATTAACTGGATGAACTTGCCATCGTCTTCTTGAACGTCCATTGTTATCAACATTTTCCTCATTAAAATCCTCATGCTCTCTATTTTTCAAAATATGTTGAGTACGAACAATTAATGGAATTAAGTTTATAATATTTTCGTGTTCCACCTCAAAATAATCCAAATCTGATGGCAGAACATCTTTGTATTTCTGGTAATAAATATTTAATATACGATAACCTTTTTCTAGTATAATTTCACAATATTGGGTATCGATGTGAAGATTTTCTTCCGATGGCCTTACTTCCTGAATATAAAATCGAATATTTTCAAGTTCTTCGTGTAAATCGATATGTGATAAATTTTCTTCAATAATATTCTCATGTAAGAAATAACAAATGTCCATAATATGACGCCGATATGAATCACTTTTTTCTGGTGAAGTTTCAGGTCTACCTTCTTCCATTGTAATACTATGCACTTTATTTCACGAATTATTAATACATATTTATTTAATTTTAATATTATAATTGTTTATTAATATTATATTTGATTTGATAATATTACACCCAATCCTGTTTTTACACGGTACTTATGTGTTTAACTTGTAAATGGGAATCCCCGAACTATATAAGTATATCTTACAAAGAACCACAAAATAATTCCTAGAATTTAATTTTCACAATTGTAAATAAACAAATTTGACAGTTTTTGAATTCGCATATGCCTTTTTATTATTTTACTACAGCTGTACACACATATATAAGAAAATAAGAAATAGGCAGGCATTTCTTTTCCGATCTCGTAGTAACAATAAATTGCGCCAGGAGCGATAGTTAAAAAAAAGCAGCTGTGGCTGAGGTGATATGCTTATATACCCTCGATAGCTGATGTGGTGGGTTGCAATAGATGCGACAATTGTAGTATGAAGACTTGCCATATTGAAATTATTGTTGGTTAGATTTTCCATATTGAAATTATTGTTGGTTAGATTTGCCATATTGAAATTATTGTTATTGTTATTAAACGATAGAGGGCAGTTTGCTGAATAATTGCATATGGTCCGTCTCGTTTGGGAACAAACTTGGATGAGACTCCTTTCGATGCATTGCTCATTGCTCTAAATCTGAGTAGTTATCCATACTAGGTCACCAATCTTATACTCCGGATGAACACATCGGTGTTTCGATAGTTGGAAATTTGTAGTTGCGGATTCTAATATCCGAGCTGATTGTTGTAGTTTTGGAGTAATTTCCCATATGAAGTTTTCTCCTTCCAATATGTTACTTAGATCGTTGTGAACATCAGTTGAAGTTCGACATTCACGTCCAAATGTCAGAAAAGCAGATGAGTATCGTGCGGAGTTGAGTGAGAATCGCAGGTAAATGTTGATCCCAAGTTGAATGATCATTTTCAACCAGAATGGCTAATTGAGTTTTCCAGTCACGGTTTTTTCTTTCCACCGGATTGGCTTGAGGATGATACACTGTTGCTC
Organism: Rhamphomyia laevipes; assembly: GCA_963920725.1. Taxonomy (NCBI): domain Eukaryota; kingdom Metazoa; phylum Arthropoda; class Insecta; order Diptera; family Empididae; genus Rhamphomyia; species Rhamphomyia laevipes. The sequence goes on along the minus strand of OY987255.1, from coordinate 50,949,226 downwards.
TCTTCAGTAATTGGGAGTGGTCCGAATAAATCAATTGAGAGTACCTCAAATCTTTGATTTGTTGATGTGGTCTGGATGAGTTCAGCTGGTTTTTGATTGGTTGGTTTATAACGTTGTCAGGCTACACATTTGTGTTCGTATTCTTTGATATCTTGATGCATCTTCTTCCAATAATATCGTATGGTGATTCTTGCAATGGTTCTTCGTATACCTAGATGACGAGCTGTAGCAGAATCATGAAATGCTTTTAAGATCGTTGGTTGTTCGTGTTTCGGGACAACAAGCTGTGCGTCTTCCGTATCTTCATCAAAGTTTTTATACAATACACCATTAATCATTAAATATCCTAGCGCAGTCCATTTTATTCGGTTTCATCATTTTCCAATTCCAGAGAATCGATTACTTCTTTTATATCAGGATCTTTCAGTTGCTCTTCTCTAATCTCTTTAGCTCCTTTGGCTGGTATGTCGACCACAATATTGCAAATGGTACAACTATTTTGGTTTTCTTCATGTGCCGGAATGCATGGTGGACGATATAAGGTGTCGGAAACTACGTTAGTTTTGCCGGGAATGTATGTAACTTTTAAATTGTAAGGTTGGAGTGGAGATGCAATCCCCATCTTGCCAATCTTGCTTTAATTTATCGAATGCTTGCTGCTCGTTGTTAGATCAATTCCATATAACGTTTTTCTTAGTGAGATTACTTAATGGTCGTGATATATCGGCAAATTTTGCAATGAAGCGTCTGTACCATGAACAGGTTTGTAGAAATGACTTTAATTCTTTTATGTTACGTGAAGCAGGCAAATTTACAATAGCCTCGGTTTTCCCAGGATCCATTTTTATACCAGTAGTTGTTAAAATGTGTTCTAAGTATTTTACTTCAGTACAGCAGAATCGACTTTTACGGCGGTTAACCCTTAGGTTATTCAGACTAAGTTATTTAAATATTTCATCTAAATCTTTTAAGTGTTGCTCAAACATTTCTGAGCACACAATGATGTCATCTAAATATATTAACATGTTGAGGTGACGAAGTGATAAACGAAACTTGTCCATAAGACGTTGAAAAGTTGCAGGTGCATTACGTAGTCCAAATGGCATTCTTAAGAATTGGTAAGTGCCAAATGGTGTTATGAAAGCAGTGTTATTTTTATCGTCGTCAGCCATTTTTATTTGCCAATAATTACTTTGGAGATCAAGGGTGGTCATATATCGGGTATTTTTTGCTGAATGTAGGAAACCGTCTATGCGGGGCATAGGGTATCGATCTGGTGTTGTAATTTTGTTGAGTTGGCGATAGTCCATACATACGCGAGTGCCACTATCTCGTTTCGAATCATCACTTCTGGCGCTGCCCAAGCTGACTCGCTTTCATCGATAATATGATTTTTAAGCATCTGGGTTAGTTCCGCTTTTAAAATCGTTTTCTTAGCTGGAGACAGTCTGTAAGGTGCGTTGGTGATCGGTGCATGTGTTCCGGTATTAATATGATGTTCTGCGTGAGTTGTTGCTGGCCCACAATCTCAGAATAGGTTCTGAGATTGTTTTATTAATTTATTTAGTTCACCATGTTGGTTTGTGTTTAAATTCTCACCTTCATCTAAACGTAATTCGATTTCCACGGTGTTTAATCACGGTCTTCTCGTGATTCTTTGGATGTACTGGTAGATGGATTTTGAGATTATCGACCGACATGGCGGTACGTAAGTCATATGTTCAATAAATGGTGATGCTGATGTATCCATTGGTGTCGATGCTAATAACCTTGCTGGTGTTTTTCCTAACGGTGTTACTGGTGGTATTGGTTCTACAAACGACTTTAGCGGTGATGGTGTTTGTGGTGACTTTGGTGCTTCGTTTACTGTTGGCAATGCTAGTGATGATTGGAAGTAGTTGAATTTCTTAGTAGGCTGGTCCACGAAATACCAATATCGTTGTGCCATGTTCATGATAATTCCGGATTTTTCCAGAAAATCTATGCCAAGGAGAGTGCTAATATCTTGAGCACCAGGAATTGTTGGTATTGTTATTACCAATTGTTGGTTCCAATGATACCAATGGAAATAGCCACGGAGTAGAAAGCGACATTAGATGGACTGTTACTTGTTGTTGTCGTAGCATTACATTTTGGGCAATTACTGCGGTAATAGCCTGGATTTTTACAGCCATAGCAGGTAACTAATGTCTTTACCTCTTTTTGGGTGGTGGATTCAGTTGAATTATTTGCCCAGTGGTTTGCTCAATATATCAAAATTTGATCTCATTACTGATATTTGATGTTTAATTAAATCAAAGTTTTGTGAACCTGTCATCTCTAAGGTGGATAATTTGGTATAAATTCGGTGGGAGTCTTCGTTATCCATTGGTACTGAAAGCCTATTTAGCGAAATTTTTAATCACGTCAATTGATCTCTTTTTCTTACTATACATGAATACATGTTGAATATGGTCATTGTTTTGCCTTAATGATTTAAATATTACTGAAGTTTTATTACTTAACACGAAAAATGATCGTTGCAGGGTTCTATATAGGGTTGGTCGCTCTATTGTGCAGGTAAAGATTTTTGTAACAGTTCCATCCTTTGTAATCACTTTTTTCGAAATACCACATAACTCTTCTATTTGTTGATCATACCTGTCAACAAAATCTAAAATGGTTGAAAAATACATTGGCGTAAATTTACTAAATATTGTCCAAACATCATTGTAGAATACTACTTTTCCGGTTTTTTCGAAAATCACTGGCGATGGATTTAGTAGGATAAGCTCGTACGGTGTTGATCTTTCTGCTGCTTGTGACGCAAGTATAACGCTCACTAGTATATAAATGCTTGATAAATGCATCTTGACTACTTATTTGAAATTACAAAAACTAAACTTTATTTATTTATCTCTATTTTTTAGTCTAAATATATATATATGATTTTACAATTAAAACATATGTTGTATTATAATTAAGTTTATTTGTTTTATTTATGTTTCTTTTTTCTTTTATTTCTATTATATATATCTATGTTACTTAAAAAATAACAAAATAAAATATTTCAGACACAAAAATTGAATTATTAAACAAAATTATTTTTTCAAAAAATTTATTACAACTTACATTAATATGAATAAAAAAAATTAACACTAATTACTAATTATTCTCTTATTATATGATATTTTTATTTCATTATATTAAAATTCTTTATTTTTTTTCAAATCTTTTTATCTTATGCTCTTCTACTAAAAATTCATATCTGTATTTTTATTTTATATAATATAAAGTTATATTACTTTCGTCTGATAGCTCTTATAGAGTAAAGTCTTCTTTAAATCGATTAAATCAATTAACAAATTCTATATAATAAATAATTTTTAAAAATATTGCCTATTATATTAATTACTATTATCTTCTCAACAATTAAATTTTTTTTTGTGTTACTGGATACGGTTAATTTAATATTTAAAAAAAAAAACTAAATAAGAACAATGGGGGATTAGAACCCCAAAAATAGTGTGCTGCCAAGTTTTACAATTGATAAATCTAAATCGTTATCAAATTTCCATCCTGGTCCAAGATATCTAATTCTCGAAAGGGTTCATGAAACGGCTACTTTAGTAAATGTTTCACCGTTCCTACTACAGAAGGTAATTCAAGCTATCGCTGGTGATATAAAATCTTACAGCAAACTTAGAAACGGTACCATACTGGATCAAACAAACACCATCCAGCAGGCAGAAAAGTTAATCCAACTTAACAGTTTCAGCTCAGATATCAACGTCACAGTTCGCGAACATCAAACACTGAATAAATGCAAAGGTATTATATTTTATCCAGGTTTTAATTATTTGTCATCTGAAGAAATTGTTGATGGTCTAAATCTAAAAGAACAAAAGGTAATCGATGTTCGTAGAATGAAAACAAAAAACAAAACCACTAACCAGTTAGAACTAAGTAGTTTATATATAATAACATTCGAATCTACTGTATTTCCGGAAGAAATTGAGGTTGTATATGAAAAAATTAGAGTTAGACAGTATATACCACCACTATTACGGTGTTTCAATTGTTTACATTTTGGTCATTTAACTGACTCTTGTAAGCTGGAAAAAAATGCTTCAACTTTGGTGATGCATTTCATACAATCGAAGGGGAAAACCAGTGTCAAAAAGCCCCAAAATGCATTAATTGTTCTGAAACTCATAATGCATTTTTTAATAAATGTAATAAATTTATTACTGAACGCGAAATCTAAAGAATTAAGACGGTTGAGAGAGTCAATATAGCAGAAGCAAACCGTAGACATATACTAAGAAACCCATTCGTATACAACAAATCTTATGCAACTGTCGTAGCCAAACCCGATAAAAATGTAAATTGTAAATGTATCTGTAACAGATCCTGTAGCTTCAATTGGATCAAATACTAATATTGATATATCCACACCGAATACAACAGCAATCTCACCAAAAAGTAAAAGTTCATTAATTAGCGATCCGGATATTATGCAACAGGTAAAAAAATCCCTAAAATTAGTATTAAACTTAATAGTAATAACAAAGGCGTAATTCTGCCAAAAAATATCTCTAAGAGAAATTTAGAAACATTTAAAAAAAGAGAATTAGAAAAAAAAAACCTAAAACTAGTACAGATATGGAGTCAATAAGCATGCTTGCTTATTCCGAATCTGACACCATAGATATAAATGATTAATAATAATTACAATATAATTCAGTGGAATTGTAATGGCTTTTATAGCCATTATGATGAATTTAAAATATTAATTCAAAATTATAACTCTTTGGTATTTTGTTTACAAGAAACGAGATTTAGACAAAATCATATACCTAAAATAATTTTTTTTAATACATATTTTAAAAATAATTGCTCCGGTGCTAACGCCCATGGTGGTGTAACTACACTCGTTCATAAAAACTTCAGCTGTGAGGAAATCAATATTAATACTAACCAGCAAGCAGTAGCTATAAAACTTTTTTACGCCGTTAAATTTATTGTGTGCAACCTTTATTTACCTGGTAACGATCAAATTTCCAAAACCGACATAGATCATATTATTGATCAATTTGATGCTCCATATATGTTAATTGGCGACTTCAACTGTCATAATTCTATATGGGGATCAGATAAAACAGATAGTAGAGGTAAATCTATTGAAGCATTAGTTAATATCCGAAATTTATATATATTAAATAATGGCGATCCCACACATATTAGTTTTGCATACAAAACTTCGAGTTCAATTGATCTTACTATAGTTTCACCAATATTGACAAATTATTTCGATTGGTTTGTAGACCAACATTTATACAGCAGTGATCATTATCCTATTATAATACCAATACTAAACTCAAATTCTAATTATTACAATAGGAAAAAATTTATAATTAAAAAGGCCAATTGGGAACTTTTTCGGACCCACCTAGATTTACATCATGTTAATGAATTTGAAGATATTAATGAATACGAAAAATATTACAACGCGAATTTATATGGCTTCCAAAAGATCAATCACACTTAGAAAAACCTAATAAAAAAGAAAATCCTAATAAAAAAGTAGTACCGTGGTGGAATGAACAAATCAATACTTGTTGAGAAAATATAAAAGTATAGGTGATCTGCAAGATTATAAAAACTTTTTAACCTCTAAAATAAAAGCTCGAAAAGCTATTGGTAAAAGTAAAAAAGAGTCGTGGATAAATTACCTTGATAGTATTACAAGTAGAACTTCTCAATCCCAAATTTTTCAGAAAATAAGAAATCTAAATGGAAAAACCAATTTCCAAAAAATAACCTCCATAGTAGATAATGATCACGTACTAACAGAAAAAATTGTTATTTGCGAAAAGTTGGCAAATTCATTCTCAAAAGTAAATAGTAATAGCAATTATCCTAGCCCTTTTTTAACTTCAAAAGAAATTGCTGAAACTCATAATTTAATAATCCCAGAAAATCAAGATTTGTCATATAATAAGAAATTTACTATCGAAGAGTTCAATTATGCATTATCAAACTGTAAAGGATCATCTGCTGGTCCTGTTATGATACATTATGATATGCTAAAAAATATGTTTCCTAGTGATCAAAAAAATATACTTCAATTTTACAATAAAATATACTTAACTGTTGTCTTTCCTGATAACTGGCGCAAATCATTCATAATACCATTGATTAAATATATACAGATAATACCAACGAATTAGAAAATATTACATAAATGTAATTAAATCTGATAAAAAGTTTTTACTAATCATAAAAATTAAAATTAGATTACTGTGTGCTCTTTTTTTTTGATAATTAGATAAATTTAAGTCGAAAGTGAGTTGATGTCGTATGGATCTTTTCAAAACTCAGCCGACAAAATTTCTTGTCAAAATATCAGCTGATAATTTTTATAGCAGGGTCGGTTCATTTTTATTTAGTCTATTAATTTTTATAAAGAAAAATTTGAATTAAATAAAATTTTAAAATACTGTAATTATTTCAATATTTTCTATTGTTCATGCTTCATAAATATGATTACATCGGCAGACAATAAAGGACATCTTTATCTTACAAACATCTTTCTTTATCTTGCAAACATATCTTGTGGTTGCAAGATATAATTATTTTATATTTTTCTATGTAAATATATTTAGGTAAATTAAATTTTACTACTTTGTTACGAGGAATATTAGTAGTTCTTTTTTTCGCTTAACTCTTTTTATTAACCTTTAATTTCAATTTTGTTTTTATTTTTTGTTGCTGGAGGTAAAAGACATATTTGATGCATCTGTAGTTATTTTGTTATAATTTAAATATCAAGAAGGAAAACGCATTTTAATATTTTTCTATAAATAATATTCAGTATTTATTACTTTACTTTTTTCAAAAATTTGTACATAGTATATATAAATAATTCCATAATTCCATAGGCCCGGATTAAAATAAAAACCTAGTCCGTCGCTTGTTACAAATTTTTAAATTTTGATAGGTTGGTTAGGAAAAAAGCGAGACGACTATACCCGGCGTGGCTTAAATTTTTATCTTTATGCTCCATCCATATATTCTATATCGTTGGATAATACCCTAGATAAACCTGCGCTACGTTTGAGCTATTGCGCTGCTATCGCTAAAATATGAGATAGCAAAAAGAAAAGAGATAACTATACTGTTTGAGTTATTTCCAATTTATTTCTTGCATGTGTATGTAAAAATAAAAACCTGTTTTCTTGTTGTTTTTGTAACAAAAAATTATTGGAACTTATATTTAGAATTGAAATTTGTAATTTGGAAAAAATATTTACATCTATGAAAATCAATATGAAAATATATGTTCAAAATGTTACAATTGCAATATTATATTTTTATGATATATAGGTTTTTCGGGTCTACTTAACGTTTTTTAATTTCAAATTCAATTTTTTTCAAACCAAATTAACGTTTTTTCAAATCAACATAAATATTTTTCATTTCAAGTTAAATTTTTTAAATTTCGAATTAACGTTTTTAAATTCAAATTAAAATTTTCCAAAAAAAAAGTATAGTACCTAATATAAAGACCAGAATTTTATTTCATAAGAAAACTTTTATTTCTGTTTTTTTGGACAAACCAACTTATTTTGTACACATATATTATAAAGTCAATAAGAATAAATTATAAGAATAATTTATTTAATTATTTAATTGTGCATTATAAAAATTTTGAACTTTATTAAACTTACTTTTCACGACCAACTAATTTGTCAAAAAAAAAAACAAGTGTAAGGTAATAAAAATTTGATAAGCTCCTAATATTAAAGAAACCTAAACAATTGAGTTATGCAATGTGAATATGATAAATAAGACTACTTACTGAGTTGGTTCTTTATTTAAACTACTGTTTATCTTCTATATACATAAATATAATTTAAAGCTGTATTTTTTGGAAAATTTTAATTGGAATTTAAAAAACATTAATTTGAAATTTAAAAAATTTAACTAGAAATATTTATGTTGAATTAAAAAAACATTAAGTTGACCCGAAAAACCTATATATAAAGACTGTACTGGGTTTTAAAAATAATTTAACAATTTGAAATTTAAAAAAATTGTTGTTTGTTAGTAATAACTGAAAAGCAATTTTAAAAGAAAAAGAATCTATAATTTTCAACACTGTTCTCATTTTCCACAAATTTATTGGGTAGTGCACTAAAATTTATTCTAGTTCTAAATTTATTCTAGTTCTAAATAAATTTAGGAAATATATTTTAGTATTTTTTGGAACATTTACTAAATTTTCATTTCCTGAATTCTTAATCCATATATCCCGTCTACTGTTTTTTGGAACTAAAAATCTAGACACTCCACTTGTATTACCTAATTATAAGTAATATAAGAGTTTAAGAAAATAATTTACATATATAAAGGATGAAATTTTTATTTTTCTATTTAAATTGAAAAAGTATAAAGTAAAATAAGTTCTTATTTTAAAGTGAAAAGTCTATTACGTAAAAGGAATATTTACACTTTAAAATATGAACTTACTTTACTTTATACTTTTTCAAATTAAATAGAAAAATAAAATGTTCATCCTTTATATCTAAATTATTTTCTTAAACTCTTTATTACCTATAGTTATTTCTTTTATACACACTCAGGCATAAAAAATATATTTTATATTATATTATTTACATACACTTTTGCATTAAAAAAATATTTTCTATATAATATATTTTATCCCTTTCTTATAGCAGTAAGTTAAAAGTTTTTTTTGTCTCACTGCCCTTAGTGAACGTTTATAATATTGTCAATATTGTGTACCTTTTTTATTTACATGTGAAAGACTGAAAAAAAAATCAAAAATTTACACATTTTTCAAGTGGCATCTTAATATCTTAATATACTTAATCAATGATAATACCCATACCAAAATCTGGTAAGGACCTTAGACGTACTACAAATTACAGACCAATCTCGCTAACCAATGTACTTTGTAAAATTGTTGAAAAAATGATCAATAAAAGATTGGTATGGTTCTTAGAAAAAAACTCTAAACTTAGCAAATTTCAGTCCGGATTTCGAAAAAAAGTACGACAGATAATTTAACTTATCTGGAATCTGATTTAACCGAAGCTTTCTGTAAAAAACAATTCCTCGTTTCTATATTTTTTTTATATTAAAAAAACATATGATACTGCATGGAAATACAAAATAATTCAAGAAGTACTCAAAATTGGTTTAAAAGGTAATATCATTAACTTTATAAAAAACTTTCTAATGGATCGAAAATTCCAAGTATGTGTAGAAAATACTTTTTCCGAAAAAAACTTATGGAAAATGGGATACTTCAGGGTTCTGCTTTAAGTGTTACTTTTGGAAGATGAAGTTGAGAAAATAAAACACGTCGTAATAGTTTGAAGTATAAAATGACTATTAAGACGTGTTTTATTTTCTCAACTTCATCTTCCAAAAGGTTATGGGCCCAGGCCACGTTGAACCTGCTGAAATTCTAGTAAAGCCGATTATATAAAAAAAGATTAATTAAGAAGGAATTATGTCCACGTGCAGTCAGCTAAAACTGCTAAGAAAGTGTGGGAAAATCTAAAGTCAGCTTTTGAAGATTCCGGCCTCACTCGGAAAGTTGGTTTGCTGAAAACTTTAATTATGACTAGACTTGAAGAAAGTGGTTCCATAGAAGATTACGTCAACAAAATCATCACAACAGCCAATAAATTGAGAGGTATTGGCATGAATGTCAATGATGAGTGGATTGGGACATTATTGTTGGCTGGTCTTCCTGATGTGTATGGTCCAATGATTATGGGGTTGGAAAGCTCCGGAACAGCAATAAGCTCAGATTTTGTAAAGAGAAAACTGCTTCAAGAAATTAGAAGTGACCAAAATTATGATTCAACACCGGCATTATTTATTAGAATAAGAGTTATAAAAATATAAATATTAAAGGCGGTTTTTATTTGCCGTTTCCGCTTTAAAAAAAATATCTATATATATAATGTAGTAATAAAACTACTTAAAAATATAAAAAAAGAAAGAATGTTAAATGCAAATTAAAATCAGGTAAAATAATAATTTAGAGTATTCTTAGACGAATCATTAAGTTATGTATAAGTAAATAAGTAATTATCATTTTTTTGAATTTTTTGTATGATATTAATTATATATTATTATGTAAATATGGCTAAAACAATAAAGATATATATAAAAAAAAAAAAAAACACCGGCATTATTTTCTAAAAATTTTAAAAGAGGAAAAACGAACAAACATAAATCTAATTACTCACCTAGATGTTATGGCTGTAACAATTATGGACATTTTGCCAAGAATTGTCCGAATAAAAAGAAAGAAGTAAGTTCATCAAAAAACATTAAAACACTTTTTTCATCTTTTTTAGCCAGTAAAAATCTGACGAATGACTGGTTAATTGACTCAGGTGCTGCTGGTCACATGTGTATGGCCAAAAATTTATTGCATAACATCAGAGAAATGTCAATAAAGAAGAGCAAATTGTAGTTGGAAATAATTCTCGACTTGGTGTTAACTGTATTGGTGATGCGAAAATAAGTGTATTAGTAAATAATACAATATTTGACGTTTTAGTTAAAGATGTAATGTATGTACCTGGATTGTGTACAAATTTACTTTCAGTTAGTCAAATATTGAAGAATGGTAATTCAGTAATATTTACCAAAACTGGATGTAAAATAATTAATTCAGTTAATGAGCTTCTTGCTACTGCTACACTGGAATCATCACTTTACAGACTTGATACACAGCACCAAGATAAAATAACTAAAAAATTTTTGAGTACTGTTCCGAAACCAAGAAGAGAATTATGGCACCGTCGTATGGGTCATGTGAATTATGAAATATTAGAAAAAATGAAAAATAATTTTGTTAATGGTGTTGAATTTGCTTCAAACGAACAATGTGCGTTACCGTGTGTTGTTTGCGTTAAAGGTAAACAAACCAGATTGCCTTTCAAAAATTTAGGAACAAGAGCCACCAAGATACTTCAATTAATACATTCCGATGTATGTGGTCCGATTGTACAAAATTCCATAGGTGGATGACGATATGTTTTAACATTCATAGATGATTATAGTCGCAAAGTTTTTATATATGTGATAAAAGAAAAAAGTCAGGTTATTTCAAAGTTTTCAGAATTTAAAACTTTAATAGAAAATCAATGTGGTAAAAAAATAAAAACGTTAAGAAGCGACAATGGTACAGAATATTGTAACCATCAGTTCATAAATATGTGTAAAAAATATGGTATAAATCACCAAACCACAGCTGTTTATACACCAGAACAGAATGGTATGGCCGAAAGGATGAACCGCACCATAGTAGAAAAGGCGAGATGTTTATTAATTGATGCTGATATGAATATGAAATTTTGGGGTGAAGCAGTCAACACAGCAGTTTATATCATAAATAATACTCCGTGTAAAAATTTGTCATATAAGACACCGAATGAAATTTGGACAAATAAAAAGTCCAATGTTGATCATTTTCGTGTTTTTGGCTGTAAATGTTGTAACGCAGAAAAGTGGTCTCATGAGTTTCCTTATGAGATGATGCTCGAACGGTTGGAATAAAAATGACCAGGCCACGGTCCCTTTTTCGCGCCATAAAATTCTGTTAGGGAGGAATATTTTCAACAACAAAACAGATTTAGGATATTGCTCACGTCCTCCTTCTCAGCCAGGCCTAGTTACGCGGTTGGGCGTGGGCTGAGCAATATCCTGGGCCAAATTTTTCCATTCAAGAATAATCCTTACATAGGGTATAACATCACCTAGAAAAGGAAAGGATGGTGAAAAGGAATGGTGAGGGTTAAATATCCAGGACGTTCAATCACATAGTTTTCCTATGTGATTGATGTACTATTCCATAATTATAAAACCATTAAATAAAAAGAAAATGATTTCGGTTGGCACATCAAATTGTATAATTTATTTAATATTTAAAAGACAAAAGGAAAAAAAAAAAGAAAAGAAAAATATGCTACTCTACTACTAATATAATGAAAAAAAAATCAATACAAAAAAAATATTTTAAACTACTCTACTTTTTATAATTAGTTTAGAAATTAGATAACAGAAAAAAATATTTAATTATAATTAATTACCTGGAATTAATCCAGTTCAGCTCCTGAAGCTTCAGCGGCCGACGAATACCCACTATTTTATTTAATTAATTTATTTTAATTTAATAATTCTAATTTTATTTTATATACAACAAAAAAACTTTAAAATTAAGCTACTTTACTTCAAAACAAAAAAAAAACTACTTTTATCTCCAACCAAATTTTGTGGTAGGTTGTCCTTGGACGACCTTCCCGATGTTGTTTATGTTCTCCCTGGATCAGTAATTCATTGTTGTTGAAATTACTTTATGTGCTTTGCACATATTAATTCAATATTAATGTCTTACACAAAAAAAAACGAAATATTTGATATTGTATATTATTATTATATTTTGGTTTCCGAATTCTACCTAAAATAGCATTTACATTTCGTCGGCCCAATGCTGGTTTGTTCCATACGCCACTTTTGAGTTTTTTGACTTATGAGTTGATGCGGGGGTTTTTTTATGCGCTCTTTCAGAATCTCTTGCCCGTTTCTTTCTATCTGCTTCCGATTCTGAGATATTGAGTGGTGAGTTTATGCCACAATCCACTTTTTAACAAATTGTACGTTCAGTTTGTGCCAACCGCCAAATATTTGGATATGGACCAAAGTTTTCATACAATTTTGATAATTTTACTTCTCAATGCTAGTTTCATCCATATCCATTGATAATTGACGTGGATCATTTAGATTACATTGTGTTGTTAGAAATAGTTTGTGACAAGTGTATACCGAAATATTATAGCTATCGTTTTTGCTATGGACATGGCATAAAATCAGCAAATAATTATTACTGCACATTTGTGCCATGAACATAGTAATTTCAATAACAATACTATGAGTTCGTGGATATGGCACATATAAAGAAAAGTTTCCTAACTATGCACACTTGTGCCACGAATATAGTAATCCATGAGTAATAAATTTCTACCTATGGATATGGTACAAACTTGAAAAAAAAAAAAAAGCATTTGTTCCATATCCATACCCATTTCAAGAGAAACTGCGAAAAACTATAAATAGAAAGCGCGTTTTGAAAATTTCCTCATTGTTCGTTATGCTGTGAAAGTAAACACATCAAATGTGAACAAATTGTACTGTGATGTGCAAAACTATATTTAATACAAAATGACTGGTAAGATATTAATATATGATTATTCATGTTATAAATAAAGAATTTTATTTATACCTGACAGATAATAATCTAAATAATAGTAATAAGTTTATTTTAACTGAGACATCTTCCGCAACAACTCTTAGAAACTCACCAGTTCCTGAAATGTCTTCAGAATTATTGAAGTAATAATTTTTTTATATACTCATATTATTTAATTATTTATACATTCATATTAGAATGCAACACGATATAATATCTAGCGATAGTGAATTGATTGGATCATCATCATCATGCTTCGACTTTTCAGGTAATATCTGGTTAAATTAATTATTCCTTTGTTAAATAATCTTGTTTTTAATTCTTATAGATGACGATAGTTACAAAGATCCGAACTTTTCTCCAACAAATGAGAAAACCAACACCCTGCTGGAGAGTTCCGAAGGTTAATTATTTCATAATAATAATAATGACTCAATATTAATATTATGTGTATAATATAATGTTTGTCTTAATTATAGATTCGGCCGACGAACAAATGCGTAACAAAAATAATTCTGGAAGATCTTTGAACGAACAAATTGACAACAATGATAACTCCGAAGATCCTTTAATTGAAATACGAAATTTGCCGTCTAATTCCAGTTTTTATGGTAGCTAATTAAAAACACTTTAATAATTTTTTCCCTAATATTTTATTATTATTTAGAATCAGAAATTTCTACACCAAAACCAAGTAGAAAAAGGCAACTTCATATTAATATGTGGAAAAGAAATATCAATAAGAACTTACGGCAATCTGGAAAACAATATAAGAACTGGAAAAACAAAGATGTACCACCAAAACAAATGAAATCTGCTTGCAGACATACATGCTTTTTTCTCTGTACCAAAAACTTTAATGAAAATGACAGATTAAAAATTTTCGAAATGTTTTGGAGTCTATCTGATGATAATAAGAGCAAATTTTATTTTAAATTTGTCAAACGCAAAGATGTTAAAAGACGAAGAGTGTCAGGATCTACAACAAAATCATATTCTTTCAATTTTTTTATGCAAGTGAATAATAGAATACACAGAGTTTGCAGAACATTTTTTTTGAATACGCTTGCTATAAGCAAACAACGGATATACTATTGTTTTGCAAATTTAACCGAACATGAAACTGGTTCGCCATTACCTTCAAATAAAGGTAAACATATTAAATTTGTTACACCACCAGAATTAATACAAAATGTAAAAAATCATATCGAAAGTTTCGAGACAGTTGATTCTCATTATTGTCGTACATCTACAAAGAAATTATATCTTGAAACATCCCTAACAGTAACAAAAATGTATCAACTCTATTTAGAAGTCACTGATAATCCAGTTAAGTTAAGCATGTACAGAAAAATATTTAACACGGAATATAATATAGCATTTCATAAGCCCAAAAAGGATATGTGTGACAAATGTTATTTATATAATCAAATTTCTCATCCTTCTGAAGATGAAAAAAATATTTTTGAAAGTCAGTCATTCCAATGAAAAAGAAGCATGTAAAGCTGATCGAGATATAGATAGAACCAATATCGACCTCTGTCATTGCATATTATGTTATGATTTGGAACAAGTATTTGGTCTTCCAAAAGGAAACGCATCAGTATTTTACTATAAGCGTAAAATAAACGTCTATAACTTAACAGGAACTGCAATAATGGCAAATGGAACTAAACTTACATACTGTGCCATATGGACAGAAGCACACAGTGGACGCACAGGGAATGACATAACAAGTGCTCTTGTGAAAATATTAAATCAGGTTGTGAAGGATTTTCCGGAGATAACTCGGATCACATTATGGAGCGATTCCTGTGTTCCACAAAATCGTAATAAAATTAATTCAACCTGTATAAAGATGTTCATAAATTCGAACATTAAGATAGATCAAATTATTCAAAAATTCTCTGAACCGGGACATTCCACTATACAAGAAGTTGACTGTGTGCATTCTGGAATTGAGCGATATTTGAGGAATTTAGAGATCCATAGCCCACTTCATTTCATTAAGCTATTAAAGAAATTTAATTCCAATAAGATAAAACTTAGCATTTTACAAATGATTGCAGATGATTTTAAAGTTTATTCGGTTCCTGCTTCAAAACTTGATTTCAGTAAAGTTCCATTTTTTAAAATAAAATCAATTTTATATGAAAGAGAACCTGCAGGTATTTTTTCGTTAAAATTTAAATGTTCATTTCAAGAATCTGAATATAAAACAATAAATTTGCAAATGAAACCAACAAAAAAAAAATTGGGAACTCCAAAAAATCTTTTTTCTCTTCGCCTGTCTAATTTACCAGAACACGCAATTTCAAAGGATAAAATTGCCGATATTAAAGATTTATTTACCTTTCTGCCAGCAGAAGATATAACATATTTGCGCGCCTTACTTAAAATAAAAAACTAAATATTATGAAGAAAATGAAAATATATTTTTAAAATGTACCAAAAATGAAGCTGTGAATTAAGCTGTAATTAATTTAAAAATTATTATAAGATTTTTCTGTATAACAGACTGAATACTGTTTTTATATAATATAAAATTGAATTATATTTATGTTAATTTTTTTATATAATATGCTGTGAATTAGTTTGTATTTAATTTAAAAATTATTATAAGATTTTCCTTAAAACACTTCAATAATTTTTGAATAGTATTTTTATTATATTATAATAATAATATAACATTGAATTATTTTTTATGTTAATTTTTTTATTTGAGTATAACATATAATAAAAGTTGAACTATATTTACGTTAATGTCATTGTTTTATTAAATATTTTGTATTGAAATATATTTTTTTGTATTGAATAATATATTACGAGTGCTAGAATATTACGAGTGCTAGAATATTCCATATCCACAAACATTTGTGCCATGTAATACAATGCGAACAAATTTGTTAAAATAGGATGGATATGGAACAATTTGAAAAAAAGTGGTTTGAAAAAAGCCTGACTTACAGATTGTAAAATGCACTGATATTTTCTAAACTAGTATTTTTAGAATCTTAAATTATCCATATATATATGGTAAAATTTATAAAATATTCTATCGCTCAGTTTTTTTTTAAATAGTCTTCCAACTTAAACTACGAATATCTCGAAAACATAAGATTGGCATATGGAACAAAATAGCATTCAGCCGACGATTAGGCATTGTATATGCATCTTTTTCGTGACATTATTCACCGCTCTGGAATCTAGACATAACCTAACTTCGCCATTTTTCTTTTCCATCATTACTATTGGCGATGCACACGAACTTTGACTCGGTTCTATAATTCCATCTTTCAGCATTTGATCTATTTCGCGATCTAAAATTTTCCGCTTATGCGGGGAATAAACATAAGATTTTGTGTTGATAGGGGTGGCATCCTTAACATCTATTTTGTGTTTTAACACACTTGTTTTACCTAAACCCTGTTTGCTGAAAGATGGAATCGTAGCTATCACCTCATCTAGTTCTTCGCGCTGTTCTATAGTTAATTTATGTATTTTAACATTATTCTTACCCAAATCTTTTTTATTTTGTTCTACTTCGAAGATTTGAGCAGGAATAATATTAAAAGAATTCCTTTTTTTAAAATAACCTTTTTTTTAAACTTAAGGTAGAATTTAACGCACTTCTCAAAATTAATATATTCTACTTTTAAATTTACAAATCCTATAATATTTTGTTTTGCCCCATCCGCGGTACACGCAACTGAATTTAATTTTGAATACTTACTACCTAATTCTTCTAACAAATTTAAACAATTTTCACCTAAACAACTAATACTTGCACCAGAATCCATTAACCCATACATAAACTTATTACCTATCTTAATTCTAGCTGCATATCTACCATCTTCTTCCACAGATAAGCTGGCAGTTCTAATTTCTCTTCTATTATTATTTTTCAACTTAAAATACTCTATATTTCTAATATTATACTTATTTTCTATTATTTCATTATTAATATTCTTATTATTTAACAATTCATAAATATATTTTATTTTTCTAGGACGATTACTCATTCGTGTGTCTGAGTACACATATTTTTCCACGTTCTCGGAGGACTCAATATTCGGGGGCGTTGACCCCCCCCTTGGAACAAAACCCGATTGGAAGTTTCCCCTCTCACTACACGTAGGACAATTATATTTGGTAACACCCTTTTTACCACAGGAATAACAAAATAACACGAAATCTTTTAACGAACATTCACGAAAGGTATGACCAATATCATCACATTTAAAACAAATAACATAATTATTTTTATTTTTAGATGGTTCTACAGCAGCAATTTGCTCAGCTTCATTTTGGTAATCATACTGTACATTATTTGGATGCAGTGATATTGAGTATGATTCTTCAATTTCATATGTTTGTGGTTTTCTAATTTTACTATATTTACCAATTTCTCCCCATAATTTCTCAAATTTGCGACAAATCTTATCCAACTGATCAATATCAACTACATAAATCGTTATTAATTTTTCCCTCAATTCAGGCAACATATTTGCTTGCAACCGAGCTAAAAATTCTTCATCCTACATTCTTATTCTTAATCGAAGATTTAACTCTTCCAAATCCAACCTAAAATCACAAAATTTTTCGCGTGGTTTTTGTTTTCTATTATCGATTAATTGCCGTATTTCCATATCGGATTCTTGTTCGGTAAACTCGGTTTCGAAGGCCTTTTTTAATTTTGTCCAATTCAACCCACTGGTAGAATGCTTTTCTACGTAGATCCAATACCATTTTTGGGCTCTACCAAGTAATAATTGGTGGATTGAATAGACCAATTTATTTACAGGATATTCTTCCGCGGCAGCTAATCGTTCTACACGAAACAAAAATTTTTCGATGGAAACCTTCCGGTTTGTTCCATCAAAAAATATTTGCCACTTCGAAACTGGATTTCTATTCGATGTATAATTTTGTGGTTTTAATTCGGTTTCATTCCTTTCGATCTCATTATCTATTAAATTCTTTCTGTCGGAATTGGAAGTTCTAGTGGGATTTGTGTTAGAAGGATATGTAGGATTTGGATAGGAATAAGGAAAATCAAAATTTCCATTATAATTCGGGTAAGGATTTGCATTTAAATAGGGATTAAGTTGGTAAGGAGAGTTGTACTGATAGGGATAATTATTGGAATAATAATTTTGAAATTTAGAATTGTAATTATTCGGATTAGGTGTAAAATTATTTATCGGTTTCGTTCTATTTGATATTACCGGTATCCGTGTATTACCTTTCGGCATTGAATCATTTTTCGGCGTTTTGGGTAATGCACCAAATTTGATAAACCCGAAATTAAAGGTACTGATAGTTGGTCTTTTTCATTTTCCATATCTTTACTACTGACTTTAGATTTTTCTAAGTCTTTTAATCTATCCTCTTTGTCTGCCTCATAACCAACTAATAAACTAAGAGAATTATCTAATTTTTCTTTTATTACTTTTATCGAATTTAATAAATTCGGATTTAATTTTTCTAATCTATTTATTCTACCTACTAAATGAATTATTCTATTTTCAGCTCTTTGCAATTTAGATTCATCCGCCTCTCGAACGCCAGATTCTATTAGTGAACATAATACTTCTGCTTTTTCACGACACAAACCTAATTCATTAGAAGGTGAGTCAATTTTATCTGCTAACACTACATTACCAACATTTCTTTTCTCTTTATCTAAATGTTCAGCCAGTAATGATTGACATATACCAACAGATAAATTGGTTTCTAAATTTCGAATCTGTAGTTCATAAATTATTTCATCCTTTTCTAGGTATTTTGGGTCCATTTCGATTATTTATTACAAGAAAAATAAATAACAAACGAATATATAATAAAAAAATTAACACTATTAACTACTATTGACTCAATTTTTACCCTAGACCAAAGAACAATATATATATATATATATATATATATATATATATATATATATATATATATATATATATATATATATATATATAAATATATATATGTAACTATAAGAATAATATTTCTAATTGTAACCTTTTTATTTCTTATTTACTATTTAGTTACTAACCTTAATTACAAAAATTGTAAATATTTGCAAAATTTAATTCTAAATTATTATACTTTCTATAATAATCAATTAATCCTACAAATAGTATATAAATCTAATGTATTCTGAATACTTAAATTTAATTTTATATAATATAATCTGATGTTGTCTTTTTATCTTTGGTTTTTGATATACAAAATCCAAGCAAATTTAACCAGAAGATAATTTATTTTATTAAGATAAATAACCAAAATAACTAATAAATAATTATTGTCAATTTTCTTGCAATTTCTTTACAGAAAATACAACAACAAAAAATTACAAGAAAATATCATTTATAATACTTATACAACACACTACACTAACAAGTTGCGAATTACAAATATAACTATATATAATATTTTACACCAATAATTTAGTAAGTACGACTTTTAAATAATAATTAATCTTAAACATAAATCAAATATGTTATATGATACTTATTTTAAATTGAATAATATCATTTCAACATATTTTATTTTATACTATTATAATATACCACAAAAATAAATATATACATCATAATACTTCTTTAATAATTTCAATTTTTCTATTTTCTTTTTAGATTTTTATCGAAGTCAAAAGACAATAAAAAAAACAATATTCAACATCAGAAAAATTCAACACAAAAATAAAATAACTTATATTTCTGATCAACAATGACTTCGCCGATCCTGCAAAGCAAAATTTATTTGAAAACAACATACATACATATATTTATAATATATTATCTATATATAATATAATAATTTTTCAAAATAATATATTTATATATTTATAATTTTAATTTTAATATGCACAATATATTTTTGTAATTAATTTTTGGTTTTGTATGTGCACAAATATATGTATACAATAATTGTAGTAAATAGTCAACATGCGGATTAGAAACTAAAAAATAAAATATTGGTTTACGAAACACCAAAACTAATGAAAAAATGAAAATAATTGTGGAATACTGAATTTAACTAAAGTAAATTCAAAAAATTTAGAAAAAAAATAAGATGTATGGAAATAGCAATAGAATATAAAGAATATATACAAGTAATTTAAGGAAAAAAATGTAAAAACAATAACAAAATCTCACCTTTATTAATTATTTTAATAAAATTTAATACAACACTTAATTGTTTATCACTTAATTATATCTTCTCACTTAATATAGTTGTTTATAATGTTTAAATTTAATAAAACACTTAATTGTTTATCAATTAATTATATTTTAATCACTTAAAAGAATTTTTTAATATTTACTATACACAAAACACAAGCCAAGCACAAATCGCAAAATGAAATTTAAAAATGGCGAAAATGCAATTCATTTGGAAATGACAGAGACCAATAATTTTAATATCTATAATATACCGTCAGATGTCATACCAAAATCTCAATTTTTAATTCACAGTGCTACCACCAGCTATCGCATTTTAAGTTTATATGGAAAAATTGCATTTCTTACGAATAAGGGATCCGTCATCCACTTCAAAAAACTCAGTTTTATTATATACATAAGGGAAATGTCAGGTTACAGCGGAATTTTTTTGAAATTTTATCATTGCTAACAGATGGCACTTATAAATTATTTTATTTTAAAAGCGCCATTTATGATTTATTTTAAAAGCTCCACCATTTTTATTTCGGTTTAATAAATTAAAACATATATTCAAAAAATTTCTTTTTTATTGTTTTTTTAGTTTTTTTTTTAAATACATATTATCTAAAATAAATTTACATTTTAATTTTCTACCTGATTTCCTGTTAAATTTATTTCGTTCATAACATTTTGAGTTCTTTCTTTTTTAGCTAATCTTCGACAATGTTTCTTCAAAAAATGTTCGGCCATTTTTTCTATAAATATTAAACGGTTAAATTAATACAATTTTTTTTTTACAATTTATGTTGTAATAGTTGTAGTAAATTTAAGGAAAAAATGTAAAAACAAAACCTCACCTTTATTAATTATAAAAATTTATCACTACGTAATAATAAAACAACACTTAATTGTTTATTACTTAATTATATCTTATCACTTAAAATAGTTGTTAATTATATACAAGCCAAGCGCAAAATGAATTTTAAAAATGGCCAAAATGAAATGACACGTACAATAAATTACATAAAATAATTTTAATATCTATAATATATTGTCAGAAGTCATACCAAAATCTCAATTTTTAATTCACAGTGCTACCACCAGCTATCGCATGTTAAGTTTATATGGAAAAATTGCATTTCTTACGAATAAGGGATCCGTCATCCACTTCAAAAAACTCAGTGAGTAGGTAATATGACCCATAGCGGAATTTTGTGAAAACTGAATAACTAGATTGAATATGTCAAATTCTTTCATTTTGTATTGGAAAATTTATTTAAATAAATAGTTAAGTAATATTATTTGTGCCAAATATTAACAATTTATAATAATTTCGATAAAATAAAATATCAAATTAAATATATACTGGTCTAAATACTTGGTAAGTGGTAAACTTGTACTAAAACGAACATATATTATAATCAAAATATTTGTATATCCAAATTTAGAATTTCCAAAAAGATGGCAAAAATAAATACACAGTACCGCGGAGTGCCACAAAATCTAATTGGATTGTTAATCTTATGTATACTGTTTGTTGAACAAAATCGCCTTTTGAGCATTCGAAGCATTTGTTTTTATTCAGTACATTGTCATGAAAATCCGAGATTTCAAACTCATACTGATATTTTTTTTCTTCTAATGGACAACATTCGACAATTTTTTCATTCTTGTCAGAATTCCCGTCATAGTATTCAATTTATTATCCGAATCAATTTTAAATGGTAGGTCATTATATTCTAGATGTCAAAATCTTCTAGCCATTTTTGAATGGAATATGTATCGTCACCTGAAAATTTTGGTACTAGGCTGTCGATATCGTTGATGTTTAATAGCTGGAATTGATTAACATTTGTACCTTCCAGCTCTTGGATTTGTTTTTGTAGCAATAGAATTTTACGTTTTTTTTCATCAACAGTAGCTTCACAATTAATTCCACCAGCATCATCAGCTCCATCAATATTACCACCATCACCACGTTCATCAATACTATTACCACCACCACTATCAACTAGCAATTTCTTCAGCTCGTCGATTGACGCCGTTGTTGAATATAAAATGCCGGCATCATCTAGAGTTGACATTAGTTGTCTTTTTGTAGGCATCTTAATAATTTCGTAGATTAAAATTACAAAATTTAAATTATAATAAATGTAATCGGTACACCAATGGCCGTGATATTTGAAGATTTAAAATTATTTGGCACGTGTACCCCACATGTGATGATATAATGGCCTCTCAGAAATACCAAGACAAAACTCAATATACTTTATTAAAATATACTTTATTTTCATCAATTATGATAATGACAGTGACAATACTTTTTTACTTCATATTTCTAAATTTCCTGATTGGAAAGTACTATGAATATGGCATTGATACCAATAGTATAAAAAAATATAATTATTATAATGTTGACATCTTGACTTAATACTGTCAGCTCTGTCGGCAATTTAAGGATTGAATAATCTGTCAATGAAGTCATTTTTTTTTAATTTTGGTTCTGAAAGTGCTAATTTAAATTTTAATTTTATTTAATAACTTAATAAAATATTTAATGATCTAAATAAATTTAACAGTAATTTTTTTTATATTTAAATTTCTTATATTGGCTTTTTTATATATATATATATATATAACATATATATATTCTTGCCATACTTTTCAATTATTGTATATAATTATAATTTATAATTCAATTGTAACTCTTGAGAGAACATTTATTGTTTATTGTTTTGTGCTAGTGCTTTTTTCAATTTCGCTGACCGTGAGTAAAATTTTCATATTGTGTGTGTTTGTAATTATTTATCAGCTAAGTATAATTTTTTTTGTGTTTACAAATAGCCCGGTCAATTTTTCGATCTTTTTTATCGCAGTCAGACAATTGACCTAATTTTTTATTTTATAGTTAATTTTATATATTTACATTTTCATACTAGTTCATTCTTTAATCGAATTTTTTGAACTTTTTAATTTTTAATTTTTAACTTATTATGGATATAAAGTGCTGCTTTTGTAGACTCGTTATCGATAGTTCCACTAGACTTAGACCTGATTTTTTCAAAAATAAGTCAATTCTCTGCAATGTTTGTAAAGAAAATAATAATTTTCTATGATAAGACGAAATAATGATCTGATTGAGAATCTTACTCTTTCAGTTGAAAGCATAAAAATGATTGTGGAGTCTTTTGGGAACGCGTTTTTAGTATGGAAAAAAAGTTGAGTTGTTGTCAAATAACGTTATTGATTGTATGGAACAAATCGATAGGGATATTGATCCCAATACACGGTCAATTAAAGGTAACGGCTTTGATAATTCTAAACAGTTCACTAAAACCGTTAACTTGCTTA
The DNA here is from genome assembly GCA_963920725.1 of Rhamphomyia laevipes. Lineage (NCBI taxonomy): Eukaryota > Metazoa > Arthropoda > Insecta > Diptera > Empididae > Rhamphomyia > Rhamphomyia laevipes. The sequence continues at coordinate 50,925,433 of OY987255.1, read as the reverse complement.
ATAATATTGACTCTTCCTTGCAGGATGTTGTCAATAAGAAAATTTTGGAACTGGAATCAAAACTTTTAAAAACAACAGCGGATATCAAACAAATTAACGAAACTTTGTGAACTAACAAGGTTAGCTTCTCTAATTTTGAAGATAAATTTAGTCAAGGGTCCGTTGAACTTTCGCGATCGATCTCCAAGTTGCTAAACAATTTCGATTGCCTCAGTTCAATATGCGAAAATAACCTCATAAATATTTATTCTGGGTTGTTAAGTTTCAACAAAGCCATTCCCACGGAAAGTATCGTTGATCCACCGCGCGAGTTATGTTATCCAACAAAAGTCACCTTGAAAATAAAGAAACTATGAACAACAACGTGACTTCCGTTGATAACATACAAACCCCAAATTTGATGAATAAAGTAAAATTAAGAATTTGATCTAATAAAATAAATCCAATATATAATATTTAAAAATAATTTTTCGTGAGAAAATATTTAGAAAAATAAATAATTAAGTAAAATATAATATTTCACAATTACCTAAAATATCATAAAAAACTTTAAAATAAAGGAAATGATGAAATACTAATTAATATTACATATATTATATATTTAATGCAATTAGAACCTTTTATATTTTTAATGCTGATCAAATTTTTTTCGCATCGTGAGAATAATATTTTTTAACTTGAATATTAAATATAATTTTGTAATTTGAATATTGAATATAATTTTGTAATATTAAAAAATATATAATCTAGAATTTAAGATTTGAAAAAGTTAGTCTGAATTTAGAACTTAATCAGTCCACAACGGCTCCAAAGAGATCGTTAAATAAATTTGTTAAAGTATTTTAAATAATATTGTGAACTTGTAAAAATAAGTTATAATAAATAAAAATTTGAATAAAAATAAAAAAATAAATAAATTATTTTTTTTATTTCAAACTTAAAATTAAAATACAAAACTGGCGCAGTCGGTAGGATCCTTTTCCAAAGAATAAGGGTCCAGTGATCGAAAAAAAAAAAATAAAGTTATATTAAATATAACAATTAGTGAAATCTTTTTTTTAAAGAAAATCGAAACGCAGTGGTAACTTTAAAAATCAGTAACTACGAATTAACAAAATTTTGTAATAAAAAATAAGTATATGAAAGAAAGCAGAAAAAATCTATTCGATTTAAATAGAAAAATAAATACAAAAGAAACTAAGATGGAAGAACAAGATATTCAAAACTTGCAACAACTTATGCAACAAATGCAAGAGCAACATAATAGAGAAATAGAGTCATTAAGAAGACAAATTGCACAACCAGAACGAATTTTTCAACTAACACCAGACCAAATTTTAAACAAATTTCAACATCTAAAAAACATTTTACGGTAAAGATGATTACAGTCTACCAGAGTTTATTGCAGCCGTCGAAAATGTGGGATCTTTATGCGGAAATAATGCAGCCCTTTTGCAGCATGGACTACAAATGGTAGTAAAAGAAAAAATCCAGGGAACAGCAAAAGTGTGTATTCAACGGCTAGGCGACAACTTAACCTGGGATGCTGTAAAAACAGTATTGAAGACTCAGTTCCGACCACGTAAAAGCTACAAGAAATTGATGGATGAAAGCCGAAATATCAAAGTGAGTAATTTAAGAGAACTTTTTAATATTTTAAGACCAATAAATTATGAATTAAATGAATTGTATGAATACGACGAGAATAAACCAACAAATTATAGTCCAGTGAATAATGATAAAAATTTAGTAGATATAGTTAAAGATATGCTAACCGGTAGTTATCGGATAAATATTAAAATAAATATGACATTAAATGAAGTTTTTAATGTATTTGATGATTTAAGTTTATTAGATGAAAGTGATGTGATTCATTATAATTTTAAAAGAAATTTTAGTAGGGATAGATTTAATAATCCACCTCGTAATAACATTAACCGTGATAATAATAGACAAAATCCGAAAAATAATAGACATGATAGTAATTATAGACCATTTTATAATAATTATTCTCAAAATAGGATTTTTAGTCAACCACAAAGTAATTTTAGACAACCATCAGGACAATTTGGACGAAATGATAATTTTAGACAAGATAGAAATTATGTTAATAATAACAATAATAGAAATGGACAGTATAGATCCTTTAATAATGAAAACAGTCGATCAGGTCAGTCTAAGCAGTTTGCTAATAATAACAATAACAATTACAGAAATAACAATTATAATAATAAATCGAATGACGAAACTCCAATGGAAATTGGTAATGTAGAAAATTTTGAGAGACAAACAAAATTACCCATAGTAACTCTTACAATCGAAAATACTAAACTTAACTGTTTAATTGACACCGGAGCAGAATCCAGTATAGTCAAAACCAATATTCTCACAAATTACCCAGAAAAAAATCTTCATAAACCAGTAAATTTTTCAACCATTAACGGAATTTCGGTAGTAACAAAAAAATTAGTTTCCCCACTCCCAATAGAATTCAATAGACCGGGTACTATCGCATGGAAAGTAATGGATATGCCAAGTAAAAAATATGACGCTATAATAGGTCAAAACTTTTTAACACCCTTAAAAGCAAAAATTGATTTAGAATATAGATTTGTTCAAATAAACGGCAATAAGATTTATTTCAACAATAATGACCATTATTATATTATAAATGAAATGTGTAATTTAGAGACAAGCCACATTGAAAATTTAGATTTAAAACATTTAAATCTGGAGGAAAAAACTAAAACCATAGAGATCATTAACCAGTACGAAGAATTATTTTATAAAGAAGGAGACGCATTAACATCCACTCATGAAGTACAACATGAAATTATAACAACAACAAACAATCCAATATATTCAAAAATTTACCGTTATCCTCAAATTCATGAACATGAAATAGAAAGACAAATCAAAGAAATGTTAGAGCAAAATATAATAATACATAGTAATTCTCCTTATAACAGCCCCTTATGGATCGTTCCGAAAAAAATTGACAATTCGGGTAAACAAAAATATCGAATAGTAATTGACTACAGAAAACTTAACGAAGTTACAATCAGTGATAAATTCCCAATTCCCAATATAGAAAGTATTCTAGATAAATTAGGAAAAGCACAATATTTCACAACATTAGATTTGGCAAAAGGTTTCCACCAAATTTTGGTAAGTCCTGAGGATAGAAAAAAAACCGCCTTTTCAACTCCAATCGGACATTACGAATACCTTAGGATGCCATTTGGGTTGAAAAACGCCCCTTCAACTTTTCAAAGATTGATGAACTCAGTACTTAGAGATCTTATAAACAAAATTTGTGTAGTTTATCTTGATGATATCTTAATTTTTAGTACATCATTAGAAGAACATATTATTAATATAAAAAAAGTATTTAATAGATTAAGGGAATCTGGTTTGAAAATACAGGTTGACAAATGTAATTTTTTAAGAAGAGAGACGGAATTTTTAGGGCATATTTTGACACCACAAGGTGTTAAACCAAATCCAAATAAAATAAGAATAATTCAACAATTAAAACTACCAACTTCACCAAAACAAATTAAAATGTTTTTGGGTACAACTGGATATTATAGAAAATTTATTAAGGATTATGCAAAAGTTGCTTTTCCAATAACAAAATATTTAAAAAAAGGTATGACTATAAATAAAAATGATCCTAACTATATTAGTGCATTCGAAAAATTAAAAGAAATAATTACAAATCATCCAATATTAAAATATCCAGACTTTAACAAAAAATTTAAATTAGTAACAGATGCAAGTAATTTTGCTATTGGAGCGGTCCTAATACAAGATAACCATCCAATTTGCTATGCATCGAGAACTCTTAACGACCATGAAAAAAATTATTCGACTATTGAGAAAGAACTTTTGGCTATCGTCTGGGGAACAAAATATTTCAGACCTTACTTATTCGGTAAAGAATTCGATTTACAAACTGACATCAACCAATAAAGTGGCTTCACGCTAAATATTCAGGAAAAGACATAAATCCAAGGCTGCAAAGATGGTTAATCTCTTTAGGCGAATATAATATGAAAATTGATTACATAAAAGGCAAAGATAATAAAATTGCCGACTTTTTAAGTAGAATAAACTCTGAGACAAATGAAATAAATTTATTAGAAAACAAAGACATACTAGAAACTAAGAATTTGAGTTTCAATTTAATGTTTGATGATACTAGTGAACAAGATAATATAAAATATAAAACAGACGAGTTAAATACAGTAGATAACTATTTAGAAACTGAAAATTTGAGTTTTATTAACAATAAAAATAATAATAATAATCATATAAATGCTGTTACTAATGAATCTTTAGAAAACGAAACTGCTCACTCTCAAGAAGAAAATTTTAATGATCATATTCCAATATTAGAAACAATAGTAAATCGGTTTAAAACACAGATTATATTAAAAGAAATTAAAGAGAAAGAATTTGAAAATATTTTTAACAATAGAAGAATTTATATCGATAAAAGAGATTTAGAAAATGAAAATGTTAGTGATATACTCAAAAGATATATTAATAAAGGAAAAATAGGAATTTTTTCAGAATTACAGGATCATGAATATAATATAGTGCAGAAGATTATTATAAATATCTTCGCAGGAAATGATAGTATAACAATTTATTAAATGTAGTTATTTAGCAATAGATATTCAAGATGAGGAAAGATTAAATAATGAAATTTCATTATTTCATAAAAACGAGTTAGGACATTCTGGTATAATAGCAACATACGAAGGTATAAAATATAAAATTTACAATCCCAAATTAAAAATAACAGTACATAAAATAATAAATAATTGCGATATATGTGCTGCTGGTAAATATGATAGGAAACCAATAAAGAAAAAATTTCACTTAACCAAAACTCCATCAACAACTAATGAAATAATTCATGTCGATACTTATGTTAATACCAAACACTCTTTTATAAATTTCATCGACAAATTTTCAAAACATGTAGTTAGTTTTTATTTAGAAGACCGTAATAGTCAAACAATAATTGAAAAATTAAGGCAATATTTAGCTATGAAAGGTAAAATAAAGAAATTTGTTTTTGATAATGAGTTTAACACAAGAAGTATTAAAGAATTTTGTGTAGAGGAAAAAATTGAATACCATGTCACGAAACCAAATAGCCATACCGGTAACTCTGATATTGAACGTTTTAATAATACAATAACTGAAAGAATTAGAACACTTAATATTGAAGACAAACTTCCAATTAAGATTCAGATGTTAAAAGCAGTTAAATTCTATAATTCTACATTTCATTCAACCATTAAAGCTATACCTATAGATGTTCAAGAACATAAATTAGATCATAAAATAATTAGAGATAGGTTAGAGAATACAAAAATAAAATCTATAAATAAAAGAAATAAAGCAAGAGAAAATTACGAAGAAAAGAGAGAAGAGGGATATATTAAAAACTATAAATCTATAGACATAAGGAAGAACCCAAATTTAGAAAGCATAAATTGGATAAAATTCACGAAAACAATATTAAAAGACCTTTTAAATTTTCAGCTAACATTAATGCTGGGAATCCTAATCGCAATGATCATACCGAGTCAACAAACCCTAGTAATTGAAAAAATTAATTCAGATTTAGGCTACGCTAAAATTCAAACAGACGAAGTAATAATTGCTAGTAAATTTGACATAATACTACATATAATTTATCCAAATGAAATATTAACAATAATCGACAAATTACATGAAATAATCAACCCACTAGGATCCGAACAATTAAATAATATAAAACAATTCGCATTACACCAAATAGAAAGTATTAGAAATCAAATAAAGACAATTACTATACATAGACACAGACGAGGATTGATTAACTTAGGTGGTACCGTTTTAAAATGGGTATTCGGAACAATGGACGACAATGACAGAGAGGATATAGAAGGACATTTAAACACTATTGAGGTAAATAATCACCAATTAATTAATAGCATTAATCAACAAATTAAGATCAATGACAATTTTAACAAATCTTTTACACTAATCAAAAATGCAATACAATCAGATCGAAAAAAAATAGTAGACAAACTTAATAATATTGAAAAAAATATCTATACGGACAACTTACTTTTAGAACAAATGATAAAAATAGATTTCATAAAAAAACAAGTAGATAATATACAGGATAATTTTGTATCAGCTAGAGCAGGTATTTTACACCCAAGTATTTTGACTGACGAAGAAATTAGAACATATGATATAGATTCAATTAAATTGACACAAATCAGATTAGGGGTAGCTAGGTATTATAATGAATCTATCATTTTTGCTATAAAAATTCCAACAGAACAAAAGGTATATAATAAAAAACTTTTAATACCAATTTCAAATTTAAATAATAAACAAATAGATCAAGAATTAGAATATATAATTGAAGATAAAAATAAGTCATATTCGTACATAAAAGAAAAAACGTTAAAAGAACTTAAAATTAGTAAAAATTGTATTTTTAAAAATAATTGTAAATATATTTTTAATAATGAAGAAGATTATATCGAAATGTTAATATTAAATAATGTTAAAGAAAGAACATTTAATAGTTCTTGTGATGAAAGAAAACTAATACTTAATGGAAATTATTTTATAAACTTTCAAAATTGTAGTATACAAATTGATAAAATGAAATTTAGCAACAAAGTTACTAAATTTAGAAGTAAATTCATCATTCCAATAGATGTTAATATCATAAATAATACAAAATTAACTTTTGAAGATATAGTTTTAAAACATGAAACATTTTTGAATAAGATACAAGAACTCAAATATCAAAAGTATGTAAACATAGGATTTGGATCAATCTCAGTAATTATATTAATAATGTTATTACTTTTTGTATTTTTGTATTTAAAAAATAAGAATTTTAAAATAAATATATCTAATAGAATTCAGGAGAATCCAAAATCTAATGGGGGAGGAGTTATGTTATCCAACAAAAGTCACCTTGAAAATAAAGAAACTATGAACAACAACGTGACTTCCGTTGATAACATACAAACCCCAAATTTGATGAATAAAGTAAAATTAAGAATTTGATCTAATAAAATAAATCCAATATATAATATTTAAAAATAATTTTTCGTGAGAAAATATTTAGAAAAATAAATAATTAAGTAAAATATAATATTTCACAATTACCTAAAATATCATAAAAAACTTTAAAATAAAGGAAATGATGAAATACTAATTAATATTACATATATTATATATTTAATGCAATTAGAACCTTTTATATTTTTAATGCTGATCAAATATTTTTCGCATCGTGAGAATAATATTTTTTAACTTGAATATTAAATATAATTTTGTAATTTGAATATTGAATATAATTTTGTAATATTAAAAAATATATAATCTAGAATTAAAGATTTGAAAAAGTTAGTCTGAATTTAGAACTTAATCAGTCCACAACGGCTCCAAAGAGATCGTTAAATAAATTTGTTAAAGTATTTTAAATAATATTGTGAACTTGTAAAAATAAGTTATAATAAATAAAAATTTGAATAAAAATAAAAAAATAAATAAATTATTTTTTTTATTTCAAACTTAAAATTAAAATACAAAACTCGCGTAGCGGCGACAATGCAGCGTCTGAGATAGCTTTAACTAGGGAACCCAGCACTAATGTTAATTCGCTTCTGGTTGAGCTCACTGAAAGTGATGGTCGAACTCATGTTATATCAGCGGTTGAGAACCCATTAATTAGGGCCGCACCTAGAAATAAGTCAATTTTTGTATCTCGGCTTAATATTTCAACCTCAAATTCGGATGTTCATAACTTTATTAAATCTAAGCTCATTGCGGTAAATATAACTGAGGACCTCAACTTAATAAAGGTTAAAAATATTTCGAATTCTAATCGAATAGTTGCTTCATTCAAGATTTGTGTGCCTGAAGTTATGTTTCATCTATTGATGTTACCCAATACCTGGCCGACCAACACCTTCGTGCAGGAATTTGTTGAAAAGCAGAAAACTAGGGTAGCCGTTAATTTAAATTCAGTTCCAAAAAACTAAAGTGTTTGCCCCTTTACTATCAAAATGTAAGGGGACTTCGTATCAAAATTCGCGACGTATATTTAAAAACACAAGAACTTTCTTATTCTTATGATGTTTTTGTGCTAACGGAGACCCATGTAAACGCTAGTTTTAATAATAATGAAATTTTTACTTCTGACTTTAATGTTTTTCGAAAAGATTGTTTAATTGATGGTCTAGATTCTTCTGGTCGCGGTGTTCTTATAGCAGTACGCATGGATTATATTGAATTATACCGGAAATATTGAATTAATTTGTGTCAAAATTAATCTTGGTAAGCGCTCTATTTATATTCTATGCTGCTATATACGACCATATAGTCCGATCGAGACATACCAACTTCTCATCGACGCAGTTGATTTCTTGTCCAATAGCATGGCTACGGTTGACTATATGTTGGTCTTGGGTGATTTCAATCTACCTGATCTGTTATGGTTGCGGTCAGATGATGATTCTCACTTTGTTGCTGTAAATGCAACTACTCAAAAGGATGTTTTATTTACTGATAATCTCTCTGACAACGGTCTCTGCCAGATCAGTGATATTAAAAATAATCTAAACAGGCAACTCGATCTTATTTTCTCTAATAATGTAAATTGTATTGTACTAGATTTAGAAAACTTTATGTTTTGGCTTAAAGAAAACTTATGGATTTCTGAAGGTTTGGCCAATGAAAATTAGAATAAGAAACGAAACGTTAAAATATTAAGTTTTCGTTACGCCAAAGCGGTAAGAATTTATAATACTTAAACGACAAGTTTACGTAATGTTTGAGCGACAAGTTTTCTTAACGCTAAAGCGATAAGTTTTCATAATGTCTATAGTAAAATTGGCTAATAATTGAGATAAAAAACAATATTTATTAATTTTTTTTTAATTTTTATATTAATGAAAACAAAAATCACATATATTAAATAAAAAGGAGGTTTTAAATTCTACCTTTATATAAAAAATATTAAGTAATTTTAAATTTAAATAAATAAAAAGGAGGTTTTAAATTCTACCTCTATATAAAAAATATTAAGTAATTTTAAATTTAAAATTACTACCTCTATATAAAAAATATTAAGTAATTTTAAATTTAAATAAATAAAAAGGAGGTTTTAAATTCTACCTCTATATAAAAAATATTAAGTAATTTTAAATTTAAATAAATAAAAAGGAGGTTTTAAATTCTACCTCTATATAAAATATATTAAGTTATTTTAAATTTAAATAAATTTTAAATTTAAATTAAATAACAGCAACATTATTTTTTTCATTACTTTTTCGTCTCTTATTTTTTGCAGCTTGAAAAAATTTACTCATGACCAATTTTACGTCCATACCTCTAGTATTTGGAAACTTTTTCATTGCACATTCTAAAATCAAATTTTAAAATTAGTATAATAACTGCTTCAAATTTGTTCAGTAAAGTTACCTTTAATAATTTTAATTAGAGTAAATTGCTGAATCTTTATATTTTCTTGCTGGCCACACCAAGTAAATCCACATGCCACTTCATTGGTCATTACACTTTGAAGGCAATGACGTATGTATTTATCCAATGAAACGTCATTGATTGCTTGCATACTGTTAATCTGAAAAATAGTAAAACCAAAAAAAAATTAATTTGCTTCGTTGAATTCTATTTGACAAGTTAGTTTAAATTTTTAAGAAAGTGTGTCTTACCAAGGATTGTTCGACATCTGCAGACTTAACCTCCTCCTCAAGCTCATTAAAATATGTAATAGTGGACCTTGGAATGTTTAAATTCAATTTTTTATTTTTTGTAGTAGTATAACCAGTGTTGATTTTCTGTTTTAACTCCTGTATTTCACGTCTCATATATTTAACTTCTTTTAGAAGTGTTATCAATAAATAATTATTTTGTTTCCCGAAATCACCTGTTTCATTTAAATTTTGATTTTGATGCACACTGCAATTAACTGGTATATGTTTAGTTTTAAGTGGTATTTGTTTTGGTGGACAGGAAGCTTTTTCTTTATTATTTTTATATGGATGCTATAAATTTTTTTTTTCATTTATTGGAAGTTGGGTGCTCGTTACAGGTTTGATATGTTTATTAATTTTCAAAAAATCGTCATAATTTTGACTGTCATCATTATTAAAATTATCACTTTCAATTATATAGTTGTTATATTGTGATTCATATGATAGACCTGAAATATATAATAAGAACAGTTTTTGAAAAAATTTATATAAAGTAATAAAGCAAATTCAGATTTATTTTGCATAACAATTTAAATAATAAATATATACCAATTACTTCGGTGTCAATAAATTCTTGGTCCTGAGACATTTTGCTGAAACGAAAGATAGAAAATTTAAAAATGCTGCAATGGAATATATATTAATTTGTTATCTATTTCTAGTCTAACATTTTTTTTTTAATATCAATAATGTTATATATTTTTAATTCTGCGCTGTATGTGTGCTATTGCAATAAATATGAAACATTGAAGATTTGAAAGGATATTCAAAAACATTTTGTAAATGCAACAGAACATATCCTTTAATAAATTCATTATTAATTTCTTCTATTTTAAGAATTTCTTCATCTACTATACGGTAATTATTTGGATATTTAGTAGAAAAGTTAAAAACTTGATTGAAACCTAATTCAGTCGTATTTTTAAATAGTTATCCTTTTCGCTTAATCGGTTTAAAATCTGTTGTATGGGATGTGATGCTTTTTTAACCATCTTTTTTAAATTTTGCATAAAGTTTTCAAATTTGAAAGCACTGTATGCGTCAATACTTCCAAATACTTTTGCATCATCCGCCAAATGTAGTAGGCTGTGTACATTGTATGACATATTTTCAGTTCCGTATAATATTTGAAAATTTACAACAAATTCTTTTAAAAGTTGAGAAGCATATTAATTGTTTCGAAAACTATCTTCTGTGTCAGTTAATATTCTAATAGCGCATACAAGCAACAAAAAGTGATTATAATATTTTTCTTCCAAGTTATTCATAAAAGCAACTATGCCAGTGTAACACAGAAACATTTTGTATTCTGTAGCTTTCCAGTGATCCAGTTCATCAAAACTCCTTTGTTTTCTTGCGAATTCAGATGGCATGCACTTTCGTATTTTTTTTAGATTTTGATTAATTGCAATAATTGCATTTTTCTTTAACGATTTTTTTTTTCGTTGATAAATTAAGCATCTAAGCATTTGTCTCATAACGTCTAATAAAGCGCAATGCATATAGTCTATAGGAAACTGACAGACGCACCCAATGTTTATGGTTTCCAATGCAACATTTAATCTCACATGATGTTCCTTTTGTATTTTTTGTTGAAAATTTTCGTCGGTTCTAGGATAATTATCTGTTTCTGAAAAACATATTTTGCACTTGGTACAATTGAAATAGCTAGAATGCGATTTTACAACATTAAAAATTGTTACTAAAATTCGGTATGTTATTTAAATTTATAATATATTAAAGTAAAATATTTTTACTTACCTAAAATATATGATCGGGCTGGAGCATCGCATATAAAACATCTAATTTTCACCTGAATTTTTCTATTGTGGAAAATTATAAAATTTTCTTCAATCTCTTTAATTTCGTCTATAAATGGTTGTAAAAAATCATTGGCACAATATGGCTTTTTGTACCCATGGAAAACGCCTATTAAAAAAACCTTTCTAAATGGAACAATATTACCCAAAATGGGCCACAATTGGCTGTTAGAATTTTTTGTAAGAGGAATACCATCAATGCCTATATCAATTTTTATTACATCATTAGTAGTAGTAGTCACTTTGATTTAGGATGCCTATATTTTTTCCCATATATAAATTTTTTAACTTTGATTTAGAATGCTTGGATTTAACTTTGATTTTGAACCAAACTATCCCAGAATATGCCTATAGGTTTTTCATACATTTTTTCATAAATAAAAATTTTGTATGCTGAGTTAGAACGCACATACATTTTTTCATATATAAAAATTTTGTATGCTGATTAAGAACGCACATACATTTTTTCATATATAATGATATATAATAATACAGAAGAATGCAAATGCAAATGATTATTTTTTTCCTTCTTATCATGTTATTTTTTGTTTTTTAGGTCGTGCATTTTCAACATCAGAATATTTATATTAATGTATATGATTATTAAGTTTTTTGATTTGTAATAGATTTTTTTTTGTTTGATTTGTATTATAAATTTTATTTGAAAAATGCATACATTGCATTTTTTATTTAATTCTAAATTTATAATTAAAATGAAAAACATTTTAATTATAAATTTTATTTGATAATGTAAACATATCATTTTTATTTAATTCTAAATTTATATATGTATAAAATGAAAATTATAATAGGTTCATATTACACTGCATATTTATTATCAATTGTATTTTGCAATTTTCTGCACTATTATGGGTTTTAATATGGTTTAAAAATTAGTTTCAATTAAAAAGTTGATTTGTGAAGACCAGTAGTAGAATTCTCTGTAATATAAAAAATGAATACATTATATTTTTTAATAATTAATATTTTAATTACAAAAATAACATCTAAACCGGTTTTTTAAAAACATCACTTTCAACTTATCTGGGAATGCTATCGCGTTCCAGAATAATATAAATATAAAAAAAACATCGGTAAGTAAAAAACAAATTTTTTTTTGACAATTATACCTCTTTATATAAAAAATTATACCTTTTATATAAATTTTATATTCAAATTATACCTGTTTATATAAATTTTTTTAGATGGAAAATGATGAATCTGGGACTTATCTGGGAATGCTATCGCGTTCCAGAATAATATAAATATAAAAAAACATCGGTAAGTAAAAAACAATTTTTTTTTTGACAATTATACCTTTTTATATAAAAAATTATACCTTTTATATAAATTTTATATTCAAATTATACCTGTTTATATAAATTTTTTTAGATGGAAAATGATGAATTAATACCTGCTAATAAAGCGGATGAATTTATATCGGTAATGTTTATTATAATTTTTTGTAAATAAAAATTATATGTTTATTTACTATAGGAAGAAAATTATATTGGTAGTGGAGATAATCCATCAAACAATAATGACAGCTACAGCAACATTAGCAACAACAATCGTAACAACAATCGCAACAACAGTAACAACGACAACAACAACAGTAACAGTAACAACAACAACATTAACCGCAACAATAAATCTGGCGGTAAGTTTAGCGGTGTTTTCAATTTCGATAATTAATATCAATTTTATTTTTAATACTTTACATCAAAAATAATGTATGCAAAAAAAAGAATTGTTTATATCAATTACAGAAGCTGCAGCATTAAATTTAAATAATCAAAAACTAATTATTATTATTATTATCTTATTATTATTTGTAAAATAATATGTAAAATAAAAAAACATTTTTGGTAATTATTTTTTTAAAAAATAAAACAACATTAACTTTATAATATTATATAATTAAAACATTTATTCAATTAATAATTTCTATAATTGTAATTTAGATAATATAATATATTTTTTTTAAATAATTTTTTTTTAACAGCAATACATTTTTTTTTATTTGTTGACAAATCTAGCGGTTCAGTCCGATATTCTTCTATTTTATATTCTCTATCTCTTCTAGTGAACATCATCTTCAGGTGAAAAGCTTAGAATGCCTATATGTTTTTCCATATAAATATTTGTATGCAAAAAATTAAAATTTTTTTAAAAAAAGTCTATACACTTTTCAATACAGAAATTATATATAATTTTTCTTTTATGTAATTTTATATATAATTTTATATATACTATGTATATATATGTTGAGTTTGAAATTATTCAAACTGAATAATTTTTGTATGTTGCTACTTATCTTATTCGCATATGGAAAAAAAATATTCAAGTTCAAGTTGAATAAAAATATTATTATCAATATTTTTAGGTTTCTGAACCAACTGAACCAGATCTGAAAAAATAATATGGAAAAACTTCATTTGAAAAAAAACTTAAATTGTTGAGTTTGAAATTATTCAAACTGAATAATTTTTTGTATGTTGCTACTTATCTTATTCGCATAATGCAAAAAAATTATTCAAGTTCAAGTTGAATAAAAATATTATTATCAATATTTTTAGGTTTCTGAACCAACTGAACCAGATCTGAAAAAATAATATGAAAAAACTTCATCTGAAAAAAACTTCAAAACAATATGAAAAAAAATTATCTGAAATTTTTTTCTATATCTTTAAAGAATAATAACGCGTAAAATTTTTAATTTAATATAAAGATTTATTTATTTAGATTTTTAAAAAACATATCATTTTGAAAACTATGCAGGTAGATTTTCTGCAATTATTGTTATATTATTATAAATATAATAATTGTTGTTAATAAAATTGTTATTTGTTGACAAATCCAACGCAACATTTTGGTGAAATGTTGTTTGGGTTGATTTATCCTCGCTGGTCAGATCAATTTTGGGATATTGATGTTTGCTACTCAAGTCCAACGCAGAATTTTGACGGAATGTTGATTGGGATGATTCATGATCGATACTTAAGTCTATTTCCTGAATTAATGAATCAATAACTTCCTCATCATCGCTGGTCAAGTCAATTTCGACTGTTATGTCGTCTGATAGAATAGGATCCATATATTTTAATATATTGAACTGTTTGTTTTGCATTTCAAACTACTTTGAAAAAATATTATTTCGTACTTATTTATATATACTAGAAAATAAAAGTAAAAGACTTATAACTTTATAAATTTTATCATTAAATAATGACATTATTTATAATTGTTTTTTATTTTACAAAAGGTTAATATTTTTCAATGTCAATTAATATTACATTCAATTTTACAATAATTAATTTTCGATAATTATAACGCATAAGAACGGTCGATAAATATTCTGATTTATTGTTTATCTTCGCACAGATAAATTTTTAGAAGAAACAAATTTACATAATAAAAAAAATGTTTTTTATAATTCACTTTTATGCGTAAAATACTTTTACTTTTTTAATTTATTAATAAATTTGATGAGCTGGAAATTTAATAATTAATAATCATCTATAATAAAACTTTTAGAATGTAGTTTTTAGACACAAAGAACTAAAATCTAATAGATTTTGATGAACAGATTTAGTATATAAAGAGCAGATTTTTTGAAAATAGTTACAGTGTTAAAAACTTCTTTATTAATAAATATTCTTCAAAGATTTCTGCAATAAAAAAAAATCTAAAATGGATAAAAATTTAGTTGCCAAGTTAAACTATATCGGGACTTATAATAATAATGAAGTTGTGCTTAATACAAATCAGTTAGAAGTAAATAAAACATATAAAATTATTAATTTGTCGGTTAAAAATGTAAAAAGTGGCAAAGTATTTTACTAGATCTTGAAGGAGATTTAAATATTGGTTACCTTCAAAATTTAATCGAATAATAGACCACCAGATAAATGTATTTTAAATATGGTATTTTTAGGACACGATACTTTTAACTCTCCTATGTTCAAGTTTTCCATATCTGAATAAAAAAATGTGGTTAGCATATGCTACAATCTTGACCTAAGGATGTAGATTTAAAATCTTGTATTAGTAGATTAGAAGAAGAACTAAAGTGTTTAAAATTTGAATTAGAATTGCAACTCAATAGAATATTAAGTGATGATCAAATAAAAGTGTATATAATGAGACAATTGTTGCATATAGTAAAGTTATAACTTTATTAGAAAAATATAATTCTAATGATATCAATATTGAAAACATTTTAACTTTATTTAGAGAAAATAAATATTTAAATAATTTCGTACCAGAACTAGAACAATTCGTGATAAAATAAGAATATAAAAATTTAAAAGTAAAATTTACAATGTTTTTATGTGAAAATTGTGGTTTTCGATTTTATAAATCTGAAAATTTTGAAAAGCATTTAAATAAATGTAAAAGAGAAAATAAAAATGTAAAATTTAAAATTGATAAACTGTTTTTGTGTGAAAGGTGTGGTAAAAACTTTTTATCAAAATCAAATTTGAACAAGCATGTAATTAATTATCATTTCAAAAAAGCGGATACATCAACAAACACTGAGGCAACGACGTCCAAAATTAAATCAAATATAAAGTTTTGTAAACTTTTTTTATTTCAAGAACTTTTGAAACGAGTGGACGTATTTTTTGCTAAGTGAAAAGTGAAAATTTTTGTCTAATTATTTTAAAATATTTTTAACTTTTTTAAAAGTGTTTTAATTTGTGAAAATTTTTGTATAATTATTTTGAAATGTTTTATCGAAATTTTTTATTTTAATGTTGATAATTATAATAAAATCTTTTTAATAACTTTAATTAAACCTATTGTATATTACATTAATACACTAGTTAATTATAATTTAGTTACACGTACTTTTTATGAGGGTGGACTTTGAACTAAGTACACGTACAACATAATCATATTTTATTCAATAAATCAATAATTCAATTAAACTCAATTGAAATATCATTATAAGTATACATATACTTATAAATATATATAAATATTTAATATATACTACTATTTAATTAAAAATCTTCAAATATGCAGAAATGCAATAGTATTCACTGTGCATTAATTAATAGCGTAGACACACCTGATACAATTGCCTGTAATGGTATTTGTGGAAAATTATACCATCTACAATGTATTGGTCTCACTAGAACTGGAATTAAGATTCTTAATGAGCATAAACAATCTTTTTTATTCTTTTGCAGCGAGTGCAGAGAAATAAAGCTCTCTCACTTAATGCTAGCAATAAAAACAAACAATAATTTATTACACGATCTCTCGAACATGATTGAAACTTTAAATAAAAAATCATGTATAGCCGAAAAAAAAGCTCTTAAGTTGGAAGAGCATAATATATCATTACTGCAACATGTTGATGAATTATGTTGTCAAATTGATAAATTCGCCAAAATTAGTAAAACTCAATCAACAAGCATTGAAAATGTTTCAAATAAAGTTGAAAAAATGTTCAATAATTATGAATCACTTTCAGATAGTATATCAACAAGTAATGAAGCGTTACTGAACAAATTACAATTTAATCTTGATAATATATACTCATCTATAAAGAAAGTTAAATCGACTGTTGAAGTCAATGCCCACAAGTTTGATTCATTAGCTAACAAGAGTTCATCGGATAATACAAATAATTTAAATAAAATTATTAATGAAATAAAAAATCATAAATATATTACCGATATGGCGGATTTACAAACTAAATTCGCTCACTATGGGGATGAATTTACTTCAGCTAAACAACTTCTACACGACGTAATAGATGGGCTTAATCACAGAAACATGTCTAATTGTGTTAAGGAAACTTCGCCCGACGTGTCTATAGATAGAAATCAACTGTCTATTTGTGATGAAATTACAAATAATAATTACAATAACAATTCTCACAGCAATGCTAACTGTAAGAGTGATCATTTAATCACTGAGGATCAAATGGAACCTTCAACTTCTATTAAGTCTACAGATAAATGTATACCTCTATTTGAAAAGTTAAACACAATTGATAACACTAAAACTGGGATTGGTGAATTATTAAAAAATAATGACGAAGATATTGGTGAAAATATCGAAAATATTTGTATATATAATAAGGACGAACCAGCTCCACCACATGTATATGCCACAGTAAAGATAGTGCAATGGTGTTCTCTGTACATTAAAGCCAAAGCCGGAATTTTCAATGATTGTTTAGCAAAATTCATCAAAACTAAATTTGGCGTTACTGCTGTATCTTGCAAATGTGTTACACTACGTTTTATTAAAAGTTCTAAAATTAAATTTTCTAGTTTTAAAGTTGACGTTCCAGAATATACAATCATAAGTCTATTGAATGATGATAAGATCTGGCACAATATCAATGCTAGTGCAAGTATCTGGAGAACAAAGTCAAAAAAGTTTAATAA
>OY987255.1:50854756-50907191 GCA_963920725.1 Rhamphomyia laevipes | reverse complement strand
GAATCCAGCACAATTAAGATCGATTTACAACAAATATCATGAAGGTTTCGGTGTTTCACTGGATACTGTATCAATTGATTTAGAATCTTACCGTAGAGAAAATGTCTTCGAAAAGAGAGGAACACCTACAAAAAACAAAGAGAAACCCATAATATGTATTTTCGGCCATGTTCCTAATCCATCCAACACTTTTGCTAAACTACCTAAGGCTTGTTTACCAGTAACTTTGGGTTTCACAAATACATTAGAATATAACACCGTATTTACAACTGTTACAGAGATCCCGGGTGACATAGAAAGGCTTTTTGCGAAAATTTATATTAAATATGTTTCACATATCTATGACAGAGGTAGATATAATAAATCTAATTTATAAAATTTTTGGTTGCACTGTAAAAGGTTGTAATTTAATAGTACCTTGGAACAATGTATCTTCAGAGTTATCTTACTCCAATTTTTATTGTTACAGTGCCTAGATCTCAAGTGGAAATACTTGTAAATAGTACCAGATGGCCACCTAACTTTGTAGTCCGTAAATTCGCAAAAAAACAAAGTCACATTTTCACCAAATTCTGCAATAAATTATAGACATATACGAAATGAATTACGTATATATGTCTGGTATGCGAAGCTGTTTGGCCAACTTTCATAGATTAGCATCTTCGTGTGAATATAATGTATTAATCATCACCGAAACTTGGCTTAAACAAAACGATCATCTCGATTCTGAAATCTTGGACTCTTCTTGGAAGATTTTTAGATGCGATCGTTTGCTTCGTGATTGTGAGGATAGAGGCGGAGGTGTGCTGATAGCAGTTCATTCATCATTGTAAATGGAACAAATCGAAGTTGGATCTAGATTTATCCATATTTAACATACTCAGTTTTGAGTTCCAGCAACTGGAGTCAATTTGTTATAACAACTTTATATCTAAAACGAGTTCTGAAATAAAAAGAAATCCACGTAAATTTTACTCATACATCAACTATAAAACAAAATCGAGTATAATACCTCAGAAAATGCACCTTAATGGTATTGATGTTTCAACGGAGTCTGATATAAGTAATAAATTTGGCCAGTTCTTCAACTCTGTTTACACTGGAAAATTATCCTTTAACAAAGATAATTTTGATTATCTTGCAAATGTTGAAGAATCTTTCACTAACATTTCTATAAGTCATGCAGAATTGTTGAATGGACTTCTATCGTTAGATAGTACCAAAAATTGTGGACCAGATAATATTCTACCGTTATTCTTAAAGAAACTTGCACCTCATTTAGTTACACCACTATTGCACATTTTCAACGCATCATTGTCATCAGGAATATTCCCAGATAGTTGGAAAACATCATCTATTTGTCCTATTTTCAAGAGTGGGGATAGAACTAACATCAGAAATATTATCGTGGTATAGCTATTCTATCAGCAATTCCTAAACTCTTTGAAAAGTTAGTTACATGTAAACTATACGAATATCTGTGTAAATTTATCTCTATCCATCAACACGGTTTTATGAACGGCAGATCAGCTGCTACCAATCTAAGTGACTACACGTCCTTCATTCTTTTTGAAATGGATAAAGGTAATCAAGTTGATGCAATCTATACAGATTTCAGTAAAGCGTTCGATAAAGTTGATCACGAACTACTAACTTTTAAATTGAAAAAACACGGTGTAGGTGGTGTAATGCTGAATTGGATCTCATCTTATCTGAGCAAGAGGAAACAATTCGTAAAAATAAATAGCACGTGCTCCGAATTAATTGAGGTTTCATCCGGAGTACCACAAGGAAGCCACTTGGGCCCACTGCTGTTTTTAACTTTCATCAACGATCTGACATCGTTATTCAAAAATTGTAAATATTCGCTGTATGCAGACGATCTAAAAATATACATTTCTGTTAAAAATTCGACTGATTACACAATTCTACAATCGAACATAAACATTTTGGACAACTTGTGTATGTCAATGGTATGCGCTTAAACACAGACAAATGCGGCGTCATATATTTCAGTCGTCGTCGTCAAAATATTACTAAAGACTACTTCATTGGCAATATTAAACTCGAAAGATCTGAACGTGTTAAGGATCTTGGTATATTAATGGACACTAAACTAACATTCAAAGAGCACCTTGACAAGATTTACTGCAACGCTAAAAGCAAGTTAGGTTTCATTAAAAGATTGTCTAAAGAATTTAATGATCCCTATGTCACTAAAGCACTCTTTTGCTCACATGTTCGACCTATCATGGAGTACTGCAGCGTCATTTGGTGTGATATTCAAAGATTAGAGTCTGTGCAGAAACAATTTTTAATATTCGCCCTTAGAGGTTTACCTTGGGATCGTAGTACTTACCAGCGCCCTCCTTACACTAGCCGTCTGCAGTTAATAAATATGAAACCACTGCATAGCAGACGACTACTTCTAGATGCTATGTTTGCTTATGACCTGATCAGTAACAACATCAACTCAGACTACATATGCGGCAAAATTACTATTAATACTTGCACTAGAAGCTTACGAAACCGTAAATTTTTATTAGAAAAGAAATGCAGATCAAACTACTGTGCCAATGAACCTTTCAACAGATGTTCCAGAGCTTTTAATCAATTTTCCAGATTTTACAGCAGTGATATATCGAAATCTTCATTTCGACATTTGGTTCTTGAAACTATGAAATAATTTATTCTAATTTATGTTATAAACTTTGTATTTTTTATATTAATGTTGTCTAATATGGCAAAACAAATAAATAAATAAATAAATCAAGATTGCAAAGAAAATGTAGATGAATCAAAATGGTCTTCGCATTTAAAAACAAATTTACACAAAAGAAATGCTATGGTAATTTTAAATGATAATATAAAATACTTAAAATCTTGTTTTAAAAATAGAATTATATTATATTCTATAGAAAATACACAAGAAGAAAATTTAGATATAAGTAACTTTTTAGAAATAATTAAAAATAAGGTTTTTGAATTATTATTATCTTGCTTAAATAAATATAATGCTTTTAAATATAATTTAGATTTATACGCAGAATATGTATAATTTAGAAATAGATATAAAATCTTTTAATTCTCAAATGATTTTAGTTGAAAATGAACAAGATATACAAGACTCCCTAGAAAAGATGAATAGTCTTATGGCATCTAAAGCAGATGAATTTCAAGAAAAAGATTCTGGGTGGTCGTTGATCCGAATTGTACATCTTGAAATTAATATTAATAAATATTGTCCAAAAAGAGGTTCAACTTATATAAAGTTACCAAAAATAATAGAATTGAAGAGAGCGTGTATAAATATTAAAAATAATAATATTTATTGTTTTAAATGGTGTATAATTGCGGCTTTACAACCACAAAAGATTAATACTGAAAGAATAAATTCTTATAAAATATCCAATATAGAAGATATTGAAATTAATTAAGAAAATATAGCAGTAAAATTTACAGGGTTAGAATTCTCACTTAAAATTAAATACATTATTAAATTTGAAAATTTAAATCCCGAAATAAGTTGTAATGTTTATGGTTTTGAGATAATAAAACAAAAATTACAAATTGTTGGACCTTTCCAACGCACTGCTCATAAAAACAAAAAATATCATATTAATTTACTTTTATTACAAGAAAACGAAATTTATCACTATGTTTTAATAAAAAATATATCAAGACTTATGCGTTCGCAGATAACTAAATTTCATGGCGCAATACATATGTGTTCGGTTTGTTTACAACATTTTCAATCTGATGAAAAACTGAATCAACATATTCCTTCTTGCAATAAAATTGTTGTTAAAATGCCTGAAAATGATGATAAAATTTTAAAGTTTAAAAATATTAAATTACAAGCAACTACTCCATTTGTTATATTATGCAGATTCGGAATCAATGTTGCAAACATATGACACTTGTATCCCAAGTCCAAATCAATCGTCAACTACTAATATTCAAAAACATATACCAGTTGCATTTGCCTATTATATATGTTGTTCATTTGATACTAGTTTAAATAAATATTTTGTGTTTACTGGTGAAAATTGTGCTAAAATTTTTATTCTATCTTTAGCAAATTAATGCAAAGAATTGTATTTAAAATACTTTTTAAATCCTAAACCAATGGATCCTTTAACATATGACGAAAATGTGCGACAATGTACTAGTCGCATTTGTCACATTTGTAAAAGTCAATTAGATTTTTTCTCAGACATTAGAGTTCGAGATCACTGTCATTTTACTGGCAAATATCGCGGTCCAGCACATACAAATTGTAATTTAAATTATAAGGATTGTAATTTTTTCCCAATATTTTTACATAATTTTTCAAAATATGATTGTCATCTTTTTTTTAAAGAATTAAAATGAAATACCAGGACCAATTAATGTTATACCAATTAACAAGGAAATATATATTTCTCTCAACAAACGCATTTATATAGGTGAAGGGGTATGCTTTGACATTAGAAAAGTTTAGAAAAGTTAGCTGAAAACTTAGATTTGTACAGTTTTATAAATATCAAAAAACCTTTGTCAACCGATATGGAATTTGAGTTAACAAGACGAAAAGGAATTTTTCCATATGATTATTTGGATAGTTGGGAGAAATTAAAAGAGACTTGTTTACCACCACAATTTTTTTTTTTTAACAATTTAACAATGACCGCTTGTACTGATGATGAATATAATCAAGCTTTAAACGTTTGGAAAACATTTAATTGTCTTACTTTAGAAGATGGGGGTCGGGATTGGGATTCTACAGGGTAGGCTTTATGTCGCAACTGTCGAAGTTCCTAATCAAGTACTTGCAATACCTCCTCGTGGTGGCCCCTGGAACTGCATCTGTCTAAAATACGGATGCAGACCGAATTTGCAAGCGCGCCCATGGAGTTTATAGGCATGGTACTTCCGCATATTTGGACTTACCAACCTTGCTACTCCTAGAGTTACCCAAGCCAATATTGGCGGAACAGCTTACGCCGACGGCTGCATGGCTAACGGGATGGTTAGTCGTTAGTAAGCGGACTCCAGATACCTGTCGACCTCTGGTTTGAATGATAGACTTCCTGTGGTAATGCGGGGCTCTGCCACAGGTGACCTCTTTTCCCTAGCTACTCGTGGGAATTATATGGAACCAAGTAACAAAACTAAAAAAGAGAGAGATGCTGCTCCAAGTGCATCAACATCGCAAGAGACAAAGGTTACTGAACCTAGTCTTTCTGAATCAGTAGAGGCCGTAATAAGTCATCCAGCATCAGAATATGAATCGCCGCTTTCAGATGAGGAAGTAATGCCTCCCCTTTCAGTAGGAGAAGTGGCTAAACTGGAAGAGATTACCAGCAAGCTCAGTATAGTAGATGCTGAAAAGCGCATCCGTATGACTGGTGCTGCTAAAAAAAGATTTAAATGGCTCGTTGCACATGGCCATCAACCTGCTGAGGCTAGAACATTGGCCTTAAGTCCTATAGAGCCCAAAAAGGCAACTAAAAGGTCCAGGTCTGATGGCAGCACACCAGAGGCTACCGAGAAAAGGATGAAAGGTCCTTCAGGGGATGCTTCTAAGGTGGCTAAAACTGTAACTACCTCCACTATTAACCCAGTTAAAGGTAACAACACCGTACCTACTGGTGGAAGTAAGTTAAGTTATAAAGCTGTGGTTGAAGGGGTAAGACTGGGCATCTTATCCAAAAATCATCCGGAGGAACTCCTGACAACTGAGCAAATGAGTGCCATTCAGGAATCCATCATGGATAAAATTATTGAGCAAAAGGATGCGGTCACAAAACCGAAGTTCCTAGGCTCAACTTTTAAACCAGGATGGATAGTTCTAAACTGTGCTAATAAAGAAACAGCCGATTGGGTTGTCAGCACAGTTCCCGGATTAAAGCCATGGGAGAAGGCACAATTGATAGCTGTTGAAGAGGAAAAGATCCCTAAGTCACAGTTATTGATTGCTTTCTTCCCAGCATGCGCGGATACAACAAATGAGCGCATTTTGGGCATTGTCCAGGGGCAAAATGGTGGCCTCAATACAGACAGATGGAGGGTTTTAAGAAGGGAGGCACACAACACCGCAGCCCAGTTAACGCTCTCCATTGATCATCAGTCCGTGGAGCAGCTGAAGAAGACCAATTTTAAAATTGATTTTAAATTTGGTTTCATTCAGCTTAGGTTGAAAAATGCTCCACAAACGGTTGCAGCCACTGGCGAATCCAAGAGTGTGGAGTCTGCGGTGAACAGAGATCTGGCAAGTAGCTTAACAGCTTCGGCCACTTAGGACTCTTTACCAAAGGCCAGCACATCCAAGGAAGCCAGTGGGACTATAGCAACCAGCTTGACCGCCTCAAAACCGAAGAAGTACGGGTTTAAAAAACCCGCAGGTAATAACATCAAAACCAGCTTCAAGAAAGGTTCTGAGAAGACCTCGGTCAAGAGGCTGAAGCTTAAAAAACCATAATGGATGCATGTCGTATTGACTGCATCCAAATAAATCTTCATCATGCAAAAGCTGCATCGGCCGAACTTAGCAGAAGATTTATTTCAAAACAAATGGACATAGCGCTCATTCAAGAGCCTTGGATCCTTAGAGGCCGAATTATGGGTCTACCATCACAATCATGTAAGTTAATATATTTTAATCAACATGAAAATCCAAGAGCAGCAATTCTGCTCGATAATAAATTAAACTTTCTTCCTATTTCAGAGTTCATTACAAGGGACTTGGTTGCGGTACTTGTTGAGGTGCCGATGGAAAGGGGTAAGCAAGAGGTCATCTGGGCCTCGGCTTATTTCCCTGGTGAATCGGACGAAGCACCTCCCGATGTAGTCATCAGACTAATCGAGTACTGCAGACGAAACAGTAAGCAGTTTATCATCAGCTGCGATGCCAACGCGCACCACACTGTATGGGGCAGCAATGATACAAACAAAAGGGGTGAGTGTCTTCTTGAATTTTTAATTTCTAATAACATAGATATTATAAATAGAGGTAACAAGCCAACTTTTATAAATTCGATTAGGCAAGAGGTCCTTGATTTAACCTTGGCCAGTCCTTTTATAACACCTCGGCTGATTAACTGGCATGTCTCCGATGAACCTTCTATGTCGGATCACCAACATATTAGTTTCAGTTTTGAAGGCATGTACCAGCAAACAGTAACCAATAGGGTTCCTAAACTTACAGACTGGGTCTCCTTCAGGGATCACATTGTGTCTGAGATTAGTTCCCTAAATAAAAATATAGAGTCCATCTCGGACCTTGAACAAGTAGCTTCTGGGCTACAATCCCTTCTTACCACTGCGTATGAAAATGCCTGTCCTATTAAACAAAAGGCTACAAACAGAAATGTGCCTTGGTGGAATAAGGAGTTAAGCAGGCTCCGAACTAGGGCTAGAAAGCTTTTCAACGGTGCTAAACGTACCAATGAATGGAGTGCTTACCAGCGTGCCCTAACGGAATACAATATTGAAGTTCGTAAATCCAAGAGAAAGACATGGAGAGAGTTCTGTGAAGGGATAAATAATGTTCCAACAGCAGCTCGCCTTCAGAAAGCCTTATCAAAGGATCATACGAATGGCATCAGTCTTCTTGAAAAAGGAGACGGAAGCTACACCAAGAGTCGTACAGAAACGATTGAGCTGCTTTTGTCAACTCACTTTCCGGACTCTATTATCTCTAATGATGTTAGTAACCAAGTGTCTGCAGCAGTATATGCTACAAACACTAGGCCTAGCAATCGGGTTAAAAGTCTTTCGGGAAGACTGTTTACACCCAATCGGATTAGATGGGCTATTAACTCATTTAAACCTTTTAAATCACCCGGGGCGGATGGTATTTTCCCGGCCCTCCTGCAGAAAGGGCTGGAGGATATATTACCAGTGCTAGTAAATTTTTTTAGAGCTAGTTACGTCTTTCAATATATACCTACAACTTGGAGGATGGTTAATGTGGTGTTTATGCCAAAGGCTGGAGGGCGCCCCAGTGCCCAGCCTAAATCATATCGCCCGATTAGCCTAATGTCCTTTCTTGTTAAAACAATGGAAAAAGTCATTGACTTACATATAAGGGAAACGGCCCTTAAATTGTCACCCCTAAACAAGAACCAGTTCGCATACCAGGCTGGCAAGTCTACGGTGACTGCTCTACATACCCTCGTCAGTAGGGTTGAAAAGTCAATTGCGGTGAAAGAAATCGCCCTCTGTGCCTTTTTAGACATAGAGGGAGCTTTCGACAATACCACCTATGATTCCATAGAAAGAGCGGCAGCGCGTAAAGGGGTTGATACTCCTACGATTGGCTGGATTAGGGCCATGCTTGAGTGCCGCAATATTACTGCAAAAATAGGAGAAGATTCGACCACGGTAAAAGCCATGAAAGGGTGCCCTCAGGGAGGGGTTTTATCACCATTACTATGGTCTTTGGTGATTGATGATCTCTTGGACAAATTGTCTAATATGGGCTTTGATGTACAGGGTTATGCCGATGATCTGGTCATCATGATCAGAGGAAAGCATGATGTAACTATATCAGAGCTTATGCAAAGGGCCCTAAACATAGTGCACAAATGGTGCCTTGATGAAGGGCTTAGTGTAAATCCAAATAAAACAATAATAATACCATTTACTAAAAGAAGGAAGATGAATCTTATATCTCCCAAGCTAGATGATATCATTATTGAGTTCTCGGAAGAAGTAAAATATCTAGGAGTAATGCTAGATAAAAAACTAACCTGGAATTCACACATTAATAAAACAGTCGCGAAAGCCACTAGGGCTCTATGGGCGTGCAACTGTCTTATAGGTAAAACATGGGGGATGAAACCTAAAATGATTTATTGGTCATATAGTGCTATCATCAGACCCATCATCACGTATGCGTCGCTGGTATGGTGGCCGAAAACCACTCAGAAATCTGTCCAGGCGTTGCTACAAAAAGTACAACGTATGGCGTGTCTCTGTATAACCGGTGCAATGAAAACTTGTCCCACGGCTGCTATGGAAGCGTTGCTAGACCTCACTCCACTGCATTTGCAGATCAAAAAAGAGGCTCTCCTAGGCGCACTCCGACTGCAGCGGACTACCGATATTAAAACCGGTAACCTTATTGGACATCTACACATTCTGGCAGAATTTCAAAAGTCTCAAGAGACTATGAACATGTCTGACTTTATGCAAAAAAGGCTAAACTTTGATAAACCCTACAAAGTGGTCATTGCAGACCGCAGTACGTGGAGCTCTGGGGGGCCCATATTAGATAGGGGATCAATGGTTTGGTACACAGATGGATCCAAAACTAATGATGGAGTTGGAGCGGGCGTTTTCGGACCTCGCTTTCGTCTCTCTAAATCCCTAGGAACATCGCCAACGATCTTCCAAGCGGAAACACATGCGATAGAGCTTTGCGCTAAAGAATGCATTAATAAACGCATTCGCAGTGCAAACATATTTATTATGTCGGATAGCCAAGCAGCCCTCAAAGCTTTGGATTCTTTTTGCTTTGAATCCAAACTCGTATGGGAATGCTTATCCTCGCTCAAGCAACTGGCTACTAACAACAGAGTTACTCTGATGTGGGTGCCGGGGCATGAGGGAATAAGCGGTAACAAAATTGCCGATAAACTCGCTAGAACAGGGGCTGACCGGCCCTTCATCGGACCCGAACCCTTCTGTGGCATCTCAAAAAGCCACATAATGGAGGAAATTAGGGAATGGGAAAAGAAAGAGAAATCTACCTACTGGAACAACATCCCAGGCATACGCCAAGGGAAGCGATTCCTTGATTTCTCAAACAAAAGGGCTAAAGAGGTCCTCACACTCAACAAAACCGAGCTACGTATAATAACTGGCCTGTTCACGGGCCACTGCGCGCTCAGGTATCATCTAAACAAAATCGGTAAGTCTGATTATAGCGACTGTCGGTTCTGTTCGGTTGATGACGAATCTGCGGAACACATTCTCTGCGATTGCGAGGCTATTGCCCGAAAAAGGCTGACACACCTGGGTATGGGATTTCTGAGCCCTCTCGAAGTCAGGGGTCTGGCCGTCAGAAAAACCCTCCGCTTCTACAGAAGCCTGGGTATTGACTGACCAAACATTAGTAGGGTATGTACAATAGATCTCTTTAGGTCGCAGTGCTGGGAGGCGGAAGTTCGTACTTCTGCCTTA
Source organism: Rhamphomyia laevipes (assembly GCA_963920725.1). Lineage (NCBI taxonomy): Eukaryota > Metazoa > Arthropoda > Insecta > Diptera > Empididae > Rhamphomyia > Rhamphomyia laevipes. Next base: position 50,897,021 of record OY987255.1, on the reverse strand, counting down.
ACGACCCCTTTATTATCTATCTATCTATCTATCTACTTTAGAAGATTATTTAAATTTATATTTAAAAATTGATGTTTTGATATTGACTGACGTTTATGAAAACTTTAGAAAAACTTTTAAGAAAATATACGATTTAGATAGCGCACAATTTTATACAACTCCTGGTCTAGCTTGGCAGGCTATGCTTAAATTTACGAAAATTGAATTAGAATTATTAACAGATTCAGATATGTATAACTTTATAACAAAAGGTATTAGAGGGGGTATAAGTCAATGTTCTTTACGAAATACAGTTGCCAATAATAAATATATGAAATACGAATATAATCCTGATAAGCCAAATATGTATTACGATGTATTACGATTGTAATAATTTGTATGCGTATGCGTTAAAAGAGTGTTTATCTTACAAAGATTTTAAATGGATTGAACATCCTGACAGTATTAAAAGTACAATTGAAAACATTGAAGACGATGCTGAAATAGGTTATATTCTCGAAGTTGATTTAGATTATCCATATGATTTACATGACAAACATAATGATTTACCTTTTTGTGCTGAAAATAAATTAACACCGAATTGTAAAAATAAAAAATTAATATTAGACTTGCATGATAAGAAAAATTATATTATACACTATAGAAAATTAAAACAATGTTTACGTAATGGTCTACAATTGAAAAAAATTCATAAAGGTATACAGTTTAAACAAAAAGCTTTTATGAAAAATTTCATTGACATGAATACAAAATATCGTTCAGAGGCCAAAAATGAATTTCAGAAAATGTTTTTCAAAGACATAAATAATAGTCTCTTTGGTAAATCAATAGACGATGTTTTTAAACGTAAAAATATAAAAATTGTAACTGCATGGGAGAGTAAGGGAAGACATTTAGGTGGAAGAGCTTTAATAGCAAAACCTGCCTTTAATAGTTGTTCTTATTTTACAGAAAATTTGGCTGCTATTCAGATAGATAGAGATATTATACATCTAAATAAACCAGTTTACTTAGGCTTTACAGTGTTAGATTTATTGAAATTACTTATGTATGATTTTCATTATAACTATACAAAGGTAAAATATGGAACTAAAGTTGATATTAACTATATGGATACAGACAGTTTTGTGTACACTATACAAACTGATGACTTTTATAATGACATTAAAGATGATTTGCTCGATAAATTTGATACGTCAAATTATGAAAAAGACAATCCTTATAATTTTCAGTTAGTGAATAAAAAAAAGTTGGTGTTTTTAAAGACGAAAATGAAGGAAGAATTATGAGAGAATTCATTGGTTTACGATCTAAAGTGTACGTGATTGATGTAATTGGCCAAGATCTTATAAAAAAAGCTAAACGTATAACAAAAACCACTATTAAAGATATATCATTGAATAATTTTAAATATTCTTTACTATACAAAAAGTTATATTATAGAAATATGAATGTTATTAGATCTAAGTTACACAACATATATACACAAAAATTAAATAAATTAGTTTTAAGTTCTAATGATACTAAACGATACATTTTAGAAAATAATATTAACACTTTGACTTGGGGTCATTATAAGTTATACGATAGGTTTAACAGATATATTTAATTCTGGCGAAGAATCTTAGTTAGTAAAAAAAAAAATAGTATGTAAGCAATAATTGTATTTTTTATTTGATAATATATTTTTATTATAATGTCTCAAAAAGAAATTATCGTAAATGAAATACATAAAAATGTAAGAAAAAAATTTGTTCGACGAAAATACATACAAAAAGGTATTAACGATGTTTGGCAAATTGATTTAGCTGATATGTCAGCAATAAAAAAATATAATGATAATTACAAATATATTCTTGTTGTAATTGATATTTTTTCAAAATTTTTATACGTAAAACCATTAAAAACTAAAACTGGTGTGGAAGTTACTCAAGCGTTAGCCGATATTTTTATCGAAAATAAAGTTACACCAAAAAATATCCATTCAGATATGGGAACTGAATTTTTTAATACGCATTTCAAGCATCTGATGCAGAAAAATGACATTAATCATTATACAAGTTTTACAATAATAAAAGCTGGAATTGCTGAACGTGTAATAAGAACTTTGAAAAGTAAACTATATGAGTTGTTTAGTTTAAATGGCGACTACAATTGGATTGACTTTTTAAACAAAATTGTTTTGCAGTACAACAACACATATCATAGCACTATTAAAATGAAACCATCAAAAGTCGATAAAAAACATGTGAACGTTCTCCTAAAAACAGTTTACAATAGACCCAAAGTATTTCGAAAGGGTAAATTTAAAGTGGGGGAATATGTCAGAATATCAAAATATAAAGGTACATTCGATAAAGGTTATTTACCAAATTGGTCAACTGAAATTTTCAAGGTTGACAAAGTTCATCCCATAACATATACATTGGAGGACTATCAAAACCAAACAATCAAAGGAGGATTTTATGACTTTGAATTACAAAAAGTTAAAAACAAAGATGTATATTTAGTTGAAAAAGTTATTCGAAAAAGAGGGGGGTATACGTGAAATGGTTAGGTTTTGATGAGAGTCATAATTCCTGGATACCAAAGAACGAGTTAATGAAATAAAGGTATTATTTTTATAAAAATAAATACTTTTGTTATTCTATAAATTAATTCAGTTATACTTTAAATTCAGAAATGGACTCAACAACTAGTATTCAAAGAGATAACCTATTTTTGGCATATCATTATTTTCTCAACAATGAACACACTGCAAAGATTTCATCAGGCATTAACCCGACAACATTTCAAACCAACATTGTTATAGACAAAAATGGAAAATCCCCGATGATATTTACATACTGTTTATGGAATAGTTTCATCGAAAACATTTGCAATGAAGCCGAAACGGTAAATATGAATTTTATGTTAAGTAATAACGAATGGAAAAAATTGTATGAAATAAAAGATTTTATAACTTCATATTCTTACTCGCATTATATTTGTGAACCATATATTAAAGATTATGTTAAAAAATATTTTCAAAAATGTATTAAATTGAATGTATGTAAATTAAGTGCTAATGATTTTTTTTTACCAAATTTTACTGCATTATTTAACTTTTCAAAGTTATTTGTAGAAATTCCATTATTTTGTAATGATATCAATAAATGTATAAAAAAATATTTAAAGTGTTTTATTAATTTAATATAAAAAGTTGATTATTGAATAGCTTTTAAATCAGTTGGGCATTAGTTCCTTAAGAAACAACATGAATAAGACAGCATTTGTTGATTTACAATTTGTCATTGGAAATAATAGACAACATTTTGTAAAGGAAATAGCAATTTTAGAACAAGGGTAATTGACTCCGAAAGTTTATTTTTTGAAACCTCCATATCCAAAGGAAGATTTGGATTATGACTCTAAAAAACTTAATAATTATATTACGACAAATAATAATAATCTGGAATGGGATTCTGGAGAACTTGATTACAACTACATTACATACATAATAAAAGGTCTTGGATTGTACTCAAAAATTTACGTTAAAGTTCAGCTAAAGAAAGATGTGATTTTGAAATATTTACCTGTCTCATCAACAATAATTATAAATTTGAGTGATATACCAAAGTTAGATGACTTGTACAACTATATTTCGTCTTGTGAAATTCACACCGACAATAATAAAAATAAAAACATTAAATGTGCTGTAAAAAAATGTTTAAATATTTATATGTATTTATTAAAAAGCAATAAAGTTGATTTTAAAAAAAAAAAATTATATAATTTATTATTATTAATAAAAGAAAAAGTACACCACATAATTATTTTACATATTGTTTTTATAGAACATATTCTTAAATAATCTTAAAATTAATTTATCATTGTTTTCAAAGTTTTTCGAACTAAACATTTAAAAATTGTTGCATTGTTAGTCCTCTGCTACGAAAATACACAAAAACGCAGCAATAATGTCCACACACATCGGAATAGTCATCTTGTAAGCGCTTTTCGTTTCGTATAAAACACCTTTGTTCTTTATTGTTAACGCGGCCTCCAAAGCCCCTTGTACACCAGGCTAATAATGTGCGGCTTGAAGAGTTTTCATTAATTTTTGCAATTATATTTTTGAAATTGTTTGATTACCGTACGAATCGAAATATTCTATACATCCGGACTTGGGAAAATACAATACAAACCATTGCAAACCAGGTTTATTATCAGGATCAGAATTAACAATTATGAAAGTAGGTTTTCTTGTAAATCGTTTTGGTATACGATTAAAACATATACGTCTCTAAAACAAGTTTTTGTGTATTTAGTATTCCAAAGAATTTTTGTAATCTGTTGCGTATTCATGCTGCTCTATTAAGTTTGAAATATCGTAAATTTTCGAATTGCATTTTACATATTGAGTTAAAAATTCTTTTGTTTCTTTGCCATTAACCAATAGCATATTGAATTTATCCAATTGTATAAATTTCCATTTGTAACATAATTTTGCGTTTCTGCTGTTAATTTTGCAGTCGGATATAATATTTATATTCATAATTTACTAGTTTATTTGATTCTTCGATTCCTGCAATGGTAACTTTGTAGTACCTTGGTACTACATTAAATTAAACACTAAATTAATATCTGTATAAATTAATATTTATTTCATATTATATTGTTAATTTAGTTTTAATTTAGATTTACTTTAATTTAGTTTATTTTAATTTAGTTTTATTTTACATTTAGGTTTATTTTAATTCAGTTTTTAACCAACAGTTTAATTATCTTTTTTATCAATTCGCAATAGGTTAATTTAGATTTAAACGCTCCGAGTATTTATAACTGACTGTAATTATTTTTATCTCGACTTATTCTAATATATTATTATCAAAAGTAAAAAGTTTGATTATAATTGAGAGAGATCTGATTGTTTCATGCAATTACAATTAGAAAGAATATAATTTCATATCGGATGATCGGTGCACACAACGATACTATTGTATATAAGTTATATACAACTTTTATCGTATTTTGTATATAACTTATATACCGGGTGCATCCGTGAACCCAACAGTACTCCCCCTCTGGATCGAAAAACTATTTTTCGAAATTTATTGACTTTATTCCGAAAGCTGGTTTTAGTCGATCGATACTGACGTTTTTACTCTTACCGTTGATGTCGATTATATAAGTTTTACGCATTTTTCGAATGATTTTGTAAGGTCCGTCGTAAGGGTTAGTGAGAGGTCCTCTCACTTTGTCGACACGAACGAATGCATGTGTACAGGTCGCGAGTGATTTTGGAACGAAAATATCGGTTTGTTTATGTTCCCGTGGTGGTATTGGTATTATATTATTAATGGTTTTCCGTAAGTTGGTGGTGAATTCCGAATCATTAAGCTTGGTATCGGATTTCTGTATAAATAATTCGCCGGGGACCACTAACGTTTGGCCATATACGAGTTCAGCTGGTGTACACTGCAGATCTTCTTTTATTGAAGTTCTAATTCCTAAAAGGACAGTTGAGAGTTCCGAACTCCAATGAATAGTGTTACATCGTGCTTTCAGCGCAGCTTTTAATTGGCGGTGGAAACATTCCACCATTCCGTTAGCTTTCGGGTTATATGCAGTGGTTCGGATTCTGTTTAGACCGATAAGTTTGCCTAAATCTCTGATAATTTAGATTCAAATTGTGAATCTTGGTCGGTGGTAACCACTGATGGAAGTCTGAATCTCGTAACATAATTCTGATAGAATTTTGTTGCGACCGTGAGCGCGGTCATATCTCTTATTGGAATCGACTCAGGCCACCGAGTGAATCGGTCAACTATCGTAAGGATGTAAGTGAAACCTTCAGACATTGGAAGTGGTCCGACGATGTCCACGTGAACGTGTTTGAACCTACCGCTCGGGGTTTCAAATTTTGTAAATGGCGACTTTGTATGGCGACTGATTTTAGAGCGTTGACAACCTAGGCATGCTTTTGCCCAGTAACCTGTGTCAACGTTCACTTGAGGCCAGAAGTATTTCGTGTTGACGAGTTTTCGAGTTGCTCGGATGCCAGGGTGGAACAAGCTGTGCAGGCTGTCAAAAATTTTCTGTCTTAAATTTTTTGGAATGAATGGGCGATTTTTATCATTTGATATCTCGCACCAGATTTTGTGGTTGGAATCAGGTATTTGGACGAGCTTCAACTGAACTTTCGACAAGTTTGGGGGATTTGTAATTAATCGTTGAAGTTCTTCAACCTGATTTTGAAATGTATGTAAATCATTTAATGAAAATGATGATATTTCGTTGATCCTGGCAAGGCAATCGCTGACCACGTTATGTTTTCCGGGAATATGGCGTATATCGTTCGTGAATTGGGCGACGTAATCCAAATGGCGTAGTTGCCTTGGACTACGCTCAGATTTAGAGTCGATTGCGGTACATAATGGTTTGTGGTCAGTGAATATAGAAAATCGTCTTCCCTCCACAAAGTACCTAAAATGTGTTACCGCCAAATACATTGCTAATAGTTCTCTATCGAAGGTGGAATACTTAGCTTCGGTGGGAGATAATTTTTTTGAAAAGAAACCGAGGGGCTCCTAATTCGCGTTATGATATTGCTGGAGTACGGCCGCCACAGCTGTGTTTGACGCATCAGTAGTGATATTATATTTTCCGTTCTCTAGAGGATGACCGAGTAAAGTGGCTGTAGCGAGAGAATTTTTAATTTCATTAAATTTTACTTTGCACTCATCTGGCCATGAAAACCTTGTCTTATTTTTGCCTTGCTTTACTAATAAAGCTAGATGCGCGTGGATAGGTGCTAAAGTTTCTGCTAGATGTGGTACGAAGCGATGGTAATAATTTACCATGCCAACGAATCTTTGGATTTGGCGGACTGTAGTTGGTTCTGCGAAATTTTTGATAGCCGTAACTTTCTCTTCGGAAGGCAAAATACCTTTCTCAGAGATTGTATGGCTTAAAAATTCTAATGGTTTCACACTAAACCTACATTTGGAGGCTTTTATGTTTAGACCGTATTCAGTTAGTCGTGTGAATAGAAGTTTTAGATGATTTTTGTGATCAGCTTCTGATTTGCTTGCTATTAAAATGTCATCTATATAGCAGAATAAGAAGTCTAACCCATTCGTGACTTCATTCAAAAATCGTTGAAAGGTTTGGGCCGAATTCCGTAAGCCATATGGCATTCGAGTGAATTCGTATAACCCGAATGGGGTTGTTATATCGGTTTTTTCGATATCTTCGTCAGCCATAGGGATTTGGTGTTATGCCCGGACTAGGTCAATCTTTGAGAAGATTTTGCATCCGTTTAGCTGTTGCGAAAAACATTGAATGTGAGGTATAGGGTACCTGTCGGGGACTGTGATAGCGTTTAAGCGACGATAGTCCCCACACGGACGCCAATCATTGTCTTTTTTATCACCAAATGTTGTGGTGATGCAAACCTGGATTTCGAGGGCCTGCAAACCTAGATTAAGCTTTAGCAATTTTGTTCCATAAGTTGATATTTCTGTACCATTAGCAGGAGATAATGAACATACAGGGTCTTTATTTGCGTGGGGAAATAATTTATGCGGAACAACAGAGATTTCGGCCCCGGAATCTATGAGGAATTGTAGTGCATTTTCTTGGTCGTGTACAAAAAGGTGGCGCGATGTAACTGTTCCACTGGTCGCCGCGTTAACCGTGGAATGGATTAGTTTAAATCGGTACTTGAGGTTTGTGGTTTATTTTTGTAGGTACAGGGTGATTTACAATTTCTAGCGTTAGCGCCGAATTTGTTATGAAAGTAGCAGAACTTCGGATTGCTTTGAGATCTTGGCCTTGAACGATATGAAAGTCTATTGCTGTTTCGGTGGCGGTTGCCAAGCTCAAGCTTTGTAAGTATTTTTTTTATTTCGCTCAACTCCTTATTGAGTTTTTGTTCTGTAGGAGTAAGTGATAAGGGTACTTTTGTGTTTTGGGAATTGGTTTTTGAAGCGTATGATGTTTCAGTCACCGAGCCAGAAGGTTGGGAAACTTCCCAGATTTTATCGACAATAGGTAAGATTTCTTCGATCTTTCTGTCGGCCCAAGGCGCGACTGAAGTGCGTAGATTTTGGGGTAATCTTTTCAACCATATTCTTTTTATCAGGTCCTTATTAATAAGGTTCGAATCACCTGCTTGGTTTGACAATTGTCTAAAAAATTCTGAAGGGTTGAGATCACCGATTTCGTGTAAGCTGGACAACAAATTGTCTAGCCGTTTTTCATTTGACAAACTGTGCCTTTCAATTAATGCCTTTTTTAAAGGCTCATATATCGGTACGGTAATATCGGTGTTTTTTAAAACGTCAATAACTGATAGCGCGATATCTTGCGGTAATGCAATGCGGCAAGAATATGATTGAATTTATCATCATCCTTGATAGTCTTGTGGAGGTTAAATTGGCTCTCCGCTATTATGAACCACAGTTCCGGGTTCTTATCGAAAAACGGACCCAATTTTATACGCGTGATTGTATTAATATCTTTGTCGCTCCTAGGTACTTCCGTGTTAGGCATTTTATTTGTGTTTGTAATTGAAGGTTGTATAGGAAAAACTTTCTAATAATTTTTAATGTTGTGTCAAAAGAATTTTTATTTTGAACTGTTTTTTTTTTAATTGAAAGAAAATTCGACCTTGATAAAAAAAAAATATATTCAACATCAACTAAAATGTAAGTATCGATTACAATATTTTACTTTTAAAAGAAAATTGAACTAAATTTTTAATTTTTTTTATTTTTTTTTGTTTAATGTCTTACTATATTTTAATTGTAATATCTTCTAGTACTTCGGAAAATTTTTATTCAAATTTTGTTAAAAATTTAGATGTTTTATTCTATGTTAGATGGGTCACCCTGTGATTAAATTCGAGAGTCAATTATATATACTCGGTACGATGATATATAATTATATATGGTGTAATATATAAAAAAAATAATATATGTATGTATATAAAAATATAGTTAATATAAAAATATAATTTTTAAATCCAATCTAAAGATTTATAATATGAATATAAATATTTTAACAATACTAGTTTATATTCTTTGATTTTTGTAGTTTAAATTAATGCATGTTATAGTCGTTGCATATATAAAAAAAACACGTGTTTCTTTAAACACAATAATTTTACAATACTATATAGCTAGTTAACTATTTTCATTGTTATTTTCAATTCTTTTTTTATATATATATTTTTAAAACAATACTTTTTTATTTGTATCTATGAAATTTTACTTAATATTTAAGAAATTTATTTAATATAAAATTTTATTAATATTTAAGAAATTTATTTGATATAAAATTTTATTATAGAATATATATCAATTTTATCGAAAATAGAAAAAAATGTATATATCTATATATATAATGTAAATTTGATACTTGTTGTTTTCGTTCGAAGTTTTGATCTTGAATGAGATCATCTGGGTGTGGTAGAGTTGTCGATGTTGATGATCCACGTTCAGTGATGGTTCTGGTAGATTTTAAAATTGACCAAGTGTATTTACGTGGCCGTATATGGACTATTTTATTTAAGGTAGTTTTCACGTGTCAACAATGTGCTTTCGTGAAAACAAATTAACTTCAAATTTTTATATATGTAATTAGTGAATTTTATTACATAAAGTTGGTACTATTTAATTAAATTAATTTTTTTTTTAATTTATATATATTTTTTACACTATTTTAGTTTATTGTTTCAAAGCACGTGTTACTTTTTCTTTTCTTTTCGGGGTCACAAATTGTAGTACCTTGGTACTACATTAAATTAAACACTAAATTAATGTCTGTATAAATTAATATTTATTTCATGTTATATTGTTAATTTAGTTTTAATTTAGATTTACTTTAATTTAGTTTATTTTAATTTAGTTTTATTTTACATTTAGGTTTATTTTAATTCAGTTTTTAACCAACAGTTTAATTATCTTTTTTATCAATTCGCAATAGGTTAATTTAGATTTAAACGCTCCGAGTATTTATAACTGACTGTAATTATTTTTATCTCGACTTATTCTAATATATTATTAACAAAAGTAAAAAGTTTGATTATAATTGAGAGAGAGATCTGATTGTTTCATGCAATTACAATTAGAAAGAATATAATTTCATATCGGATGATCGGTGCACACAACGATACTATTGTATATAAGTTATATACAACTTTTATCGTATTTTGTATATAACATATATACCGGGTGCATCCGTGAACCCAACAACTTTACGCCCAAAATGAATAAATTTATCACGGACAAATGATATGTCCACCAAGGCATATGATGGCACTTTATTGTTTGTCATTTTTTTGTTTGTGTATGTAGTAGCAGGTATCACATTCGACAGAGTAATAAAAATTATTTCTAATCGTAGTGATATTTATAAATTTGTGTAAACATTTCGATTCCTGTCAATTTCCAATGCATATTAGGGTTAACTGTAACATGTTTCATGTATAGTGTTGCTTCATGAATTTTTAAATAGCTTCTTTCATCCGTATCAACGCAAAATAAATAAAATTCTGGTTTTTCCAGTGTTAACGAAATTCTCACATCAACATTGTTTAAAAGCAAAGTAGGTGTGTTAAAAAAATCCACATGTTATTTTCCCATTAGCTCTACAGTAGAAGAGTTTTTGTACAGTTTCTGTCTTACTTTGGAACCTACGTTATTATAATCATGAACATTTGGTTTATCTAACTCCCAACCGGACCCTTCCAAATGTGTTGAGCTAGCATCTTTTCCATAGCTTACCAGGGATATTAAATAACTTTTATAATTATAAAAAGAATCAGAAGGTGTTACATAGTTTCGGTTTTCCACGTCTTTTTATAGTTTTACGTCTTCTTTTTACTTGCATTATTTTTTTGTTACTTCTTTTTATCTTTCTACCACTACCATACATTGAATGCAATTGGTTCACTGCTGAAGTTCTTAAATTTTTTATGCCTGCTTTAGCTTGTTCTTCAAACACTTCTTTTGGATTTGACCCTGACTTTATATCAGACAAAATATTAGAGCCAGTTTTCAATGCTTCGTCTTTTAGTAAATTAAAACCAGTAGCCAATGCCGGTTTTAAAAAACGAAATTAACCTCCAAATAAATTACCTAAACCAATCTTCTTTTCCAATGGAACGTATTGTATATTTTTAAATTCTATATTATTTTGTCTTCTACAGTTATCAATATTTATTGCACGCAACGCTCCTATTTATTTTTTCTAAAAATTTCTGGCTGAATAATATCACTATATACTAGTAACATACCGCTTTTTTCATCTTTTATTCGTTTAAACGTACGTTCAAATAAGTCTAGTATTGTTTTTTTGTATTCATAATATTTTTTTTTTGCTGGAAGAGCTCTTTTATTAATTCTGGTATAGTATATTCAGTACCTTGTTTTAAATAGAAACTTTCTTCATTAAAAGATTTTGATACTCGTATAAATTTTAGGTTATCTGCATCTGAAACAGGTTTGTATTCACTCTTATAGGTCCCATCGTTCGATAGAGTAACTAACACTTCATTATAAAATTCTTGTAATACTTCAGCACGTGTACAATTCCCTAATGGTGTTATGTTGTTGATAAGTATAGGTAAAAAATTTCGTTTCCAATCATCGTGCATAAATTTTGCATTATCTTCATGGTAAAATGTATATCCCAGACGTTTTTTAACAAGTTGTTTATTTCTACCTACTAAAACTTCATGTACTCCCAACAAAATAGTAGCTGATTTTTCCTTTTCATATATATCAGTTTGTAGGTAGTCATTAACAAAAATTTCCGAAAGACCAACTTGCCAATCGGCTTTAGTTAAATGTGTTGGTATTCTATTTTCAAAAGTTGAAGGAGTATTATCGGGAAAAAAGTTAACTGAATCATTACTAAATAATGTAATATAGAAATTATCTCGTGAATTCATAATTGTAATTGATAAATTTAACCCTTTAACGTTTATTTATAGCTTTCTATCAGTTATTTGTAGTTTTCCCAGAGAGGAGGGGTGTCATGTAGTTTATATTGCTTGGGTGTGTGCGGTGGAGTGCCAGGTGTTGCTGGTTTCCTTTTTTTAATATTTTTTTCTGTAGGATATCTCGACAAAATACTTTTTCTTAACAATGAACCACTTGCTTGTGCATGTTGTCTTGTATTTATAGGTGACAAAATACTTTGGTTAAAAAATGAACTATTTGAATTTGTACGTTGTCTTGTAGGAGACTTTTCTGGTAATGCTGCTGTAATAATTCTACCTGTATTTGTGTTAAGACAATCTTCTAGTTAAATGCTCTTCAGGTAATGTCTTCTGCAATTTCAGCAGCTTCGTCATCATCAAATTCCATATCTAAATCTTTATCACTAATCTGTTCTCTATATTGCGAGATTTGTTGTTGTTGTTCTTTTACTAGGTCAAAGTTGTGAAAAACTTCATTGTCTTCAGAATTTTCTTGCTGTTTAATATTAGGTTCATATTGTGTTTCCTGATTTTTGACAAATTTAAATCTTCTTTGAGTTTCAGTATTTTTTGTATCAACATTATTTCTTTTAAATGGAGGGGGTATCGCCAAGCCTGTTCGTCTTTGATTAGCATACTTTATTAAATTCTGTTTTAACAAGTACCATTTTTGCGTGGGATTTATCTTTTTATTATTTAAAAGAATTTCAATATTATGATTTAAAATATTTAAGTTCTTTTCATTTTCTACTAATTTTTTAAATCTTTCAAAAACCTCGGGAGGTATAACAATCATGCGCTGTATATTATTCATTTTACGATTGATAATCCCCTATTAATTTTCCAATAATTCCTGATAGTACTGTCCCGATTAAAACAGGTAAAAAGCCACCTTTCTGAAAAGTAATCAACGTTTTGCCTTTAAACTACTTTTAGTACTGATTAAACACCTTATTGCTTTTTTATGTGTTTTTAAAAATGTTAAATTCTTTTTTGATATTTTATTATTTCCGTTTAAAGTATTAATTGCTATTTCGATCAAAGTCTTAATAACATCATCATCACATGACTTTAAAATACTATTACGCAGTTTTTTATTAGAATTTTTTAACTGTCGTAATATATGATGGTTTCTTGTCAATCGTTTCATATTTTTGACACTAAATTTTATTATTTAATTCATTCGGTGTACAGCAGCAGACGCAATAATCTTTTTCAAATATATTATTGCGTATTCGGTATAATTCACTAACGTTTTGAGTCAGATCCAAAACAATATAACCAGGAGGATATGCAGTAGCCTCATTATATACTTTTACAAACTCGCGTGTTTTTTCTGGAAAAATTTGTCGTGCTAAAGGTAAAATCTGTGATTTGTCGCGAGGATTCTTAAATAATAACACTAAATATTTAGCATTTAATGATATATCACGGCAGTATTTACCCTGATGAAAAATATTTTGTATTAAAACAATAATTGATAAGTTTTTATGGTGCGAACCTTTTGTAAATAATTCGCATACTTGTTTATTATATGTCTCAAGCATTAAATTATACAATATAATTAAAATATTGTCGTTATTTTCATTATTTATTTGCTCTGGTATATTACTTAAAAATTCAATGTTTTCAAAAGCTAAATTTCTTGGTACAGCAGAAAATTCAGAGTTACAGTAAATTATTTTAGTTATGTTTGGTTGAATTAAATCTTCATGACTCTTCATTATATTGCACACAAAAGTTGTCTTTCCACATCCTGACGGACCATAATCATGGTAAACGGATGTATAAATGGAATCATGTTTTTATAATTTCAAATTTTCTATTTGTGTTAATAATGTTCTATACATGTTTTTGAAATATTCTATAATATCTAAAGTAAAGCATCCTTATATCTAAAAGTTATTGAAACACAGCTACATGTATCAGATACACATTTTGCGTCATTGTCTGACCAGATACAACTTTTATAATGTTCTTCAAATTTTGATTTATTAAAACCGCTTTGTATTAATGAATTTAATTTCACAACAAAATATTCTAATTTTGATAAATTACGCTCATCTAACAAATCTTTATATTTTTCTAAAAAATTAGTAACTATTTCAATATTCTCAGTTGTTAACAGCATTTTATAAACTAAAGCAGAACTTTATAAATCATACATATTTATTAAATACTAAACGCTATAAGAAGAAATAAAATTATTTAAATTACGCGGCGAATTTTTTTGCTTTGATACCTCTGACATATGGATTTACAAAAATACATGGTTCTAGTCTACACTAACAGAAAATCATTTTATTTTGAAACGTGACAATATCATTATTACTTAACAAATAAATACTTATATTGTCAAGTTCATTGCATTAAAAATATATAATAAAATGCGAAAATGTGAATTTTTTGAATACAAAATATTTATATATGAAAAAATGTATGAAAAACCTATATGCATATTCTGGGATAGTTTGGTTAAAAAATTTATATATATGAAAATTATATAGACATTCTAAATCAAAGTTAAAAAATGTATATATATGAAAAATGTATGGGAAAAAATATAGGCATTCTAAATCAAAGTGAGTTAGAATGCCTATATCATTACTACTATATCATTTTCCACAATATTTTTTTCTAAAAATTGTTCTATATTTTTTCTCAATCCAATATGAGAGTAATATCCTTCTCCTATAGAACGAATTGTATTTGATAAAGGCGGTTTTGGTATTTTTTTTAATGTTCTACTGTTTTTTGGTTGATTTTGGTGATATTTTTGTAATAATTTTAGGAAAGCATTTGCAGCTACGTCTGAAATATTATATTCAATGCACCATTCCGCTAAATGCGTGGAAATATTGATATTTTCAAATTCTAATTCAACATTCTGATTGTCAGCTTCTTCAACATTTTCCGATGTATCGGAACAAGTTTCATCTTCGTCAGTAGTTGTTTCTTCTGCACATTCATCCAACATTATGTTATTGTCACACTCACAACACATTTCTTCAGGTTCAGCAACCAAAACCTCTTTCTGACTATTTTTGTATTTGTCATTTTCATTAACACTAATTTTACAAATGTTCGTCATTGGTTTTTTTTACTTCAGAATAATCTTTCTTCTCCATTATATTTAAAAAATAATTCTTGACAATAAATAAATAACTTACTTTATTATTATAATAAAAAAATCACTTTTTTATGTTCCTATACCTAGGCATATAATTTCACAATTAAATCATGTACGTTTCAATATACGTTTTGTTATATTGAAAATTTATATTTAAATTTAAACACAGCCAACTTAAAAAAATATTTTTTTTTTGTATTGGTATTAGTAAAAGAGCGTTCAGAAAACTTTAAGTTTTCCTTCAGCCTTGGCGGAATCCGTCTATTAATTTGAAGGGTTATTATAAATATAAAATATTTAATTTTTTTAATTCTTAAAATATTATAGATACGTTGTCTAACACTTACACTATTTTCTTTTTATTTTCAAAGTATTTAAAAGACTGGTTAACACTATATATTATATATTATATATTATGTTAATTTCTTTTAATGTAAAATAATGTAATAATGTAATAATTTTAAATTATTTTAATGTAATAATTTAATGTAATGTAATAATTTTTTAATGTAAAACAAATTTTAAAAATGTACATGTATAACGATAAAACAATAGTGTTAGTGCATGTTGTCATTATGCCGGTATGGCTGTGCTCTGTTTACTCTTTCCCGGTATGGCTTTGGTTATATACCGAACGAATAATTATGCATCACATTTCTCTTTCTCTCTTATAGTTTTATATGTGTGAAGAAATGCTAGTGACAGTTCCTACCCTTGTCTTGAAGACAGAAAATTTGCTGGGTTGCTCAAATATTGGAGCCGTATTATTCGCACTAAACGCAATATGCATGAAATATTTGCTGAAAATGAGACTGTAATATTTTTTTTTTTTAATTACAAAATGTTTGAAGGTAGAATATATTTTGCAGAAATCCGTGACCGATGTGAAAGCATATTGGATTGTACCATCACGTAAGAACGCTCTACAGTTTCTCAACGAAAGAAAAAATTATAAAGGGAATAAAAATATTACAACATCCGTTACAAGTTGTAACCAAAGTGTAAGGAATGATGCAGTGAATTTTTTAAAACAAATTGTTTTTAAAGGCAAGCGACCTGTAGCAATTCTTGGTTTAAATGAATTTCTTTCGTCTAAAGAAGAAGCAGAAAATATAGAAATAAAGTATTTATTAAATATTTATTTAGCCAACATTTATAATAGAGATATGCTAGGAAAACCCTTAGACGAACTCATTTGCCATTTTAACATCAAAAATTTTACTATAACTGATGTTGAGAAAGAAATTGTCGAAGTGAACACTCGATCCCAAGCTAAGTCGGGATATTGTCTTAAGCTTCGATTGGGGCGAATAACTGCTTCTATTTTTAAAGAGGCTGTAAGAGCAAGAATTCATGATGCTGTACCAAAATCCTTAATAACAAGAATATGCTACCCTAGTGGTAAAAATTTGCAAACACCAGCAATTGCATATGGCCAACGGTTCGAAAAGATTGCTTTGTGTTGCATATTTATTGAAAACAAGCATTGTGATCTAAAATTATGATCTAAAATTAAGCTCCGTTGGGTTCATGATAGAGAAAAATAAATCGTTTTACGGAGCATCACCAGATGCAATGTGGTTTTGTAAATGCTGTGGAAAATTTCCTGTAGAGATAAAATGCCCCTTTTTATTTGAAAAATGGAGACTTTGAAATGTACCTGAAAAGCAAATATTGTGCGATACGGGCTTCGTGCAAGGATTCGTTTGAAATGTGTACTGAACACAGTCTTATTATCAAGTACAACTGCAAGGCTATTTAAGCAAAACAAATTTTGTTTATGTCTATATTTATAGTAAAAATAAGACTGTGTTATGTAAAGTTCCTGTAAATAAAAATTTTGTAACAAAAGAAATGGAAAAAAATTATATTTTTATAAAAATATAATTTCTCCTGAACTTCTGGCAAAATATTACACCGAAATGTGATTCATTAAAATATATTTCTTATAAGCAATAAATTATATATATTGAATATATTTTAAAAACAAAAAAAATTACAATTTTATCAGTTATTAAATTTGATAATTCATCATTTTTAATTATTGATGGACACAAGTTCACAATACCGCAAGCAATCTTCGCAATGTAATCACAATACACATTCTCTGTGCCAGCATATTTTTTGGAAATAGCTGTGATTGGTTGCCTATAAGTCAACATTAAAAACTTTTGCCGTAAAGTTCCGATTACCCTTTCGACATGGATCCCAACGCTAGCTATTTGCCGATTATTTTCAATTGACAAAGGCTCAAGTTGTGACCTTCAATTTTTAAAAGAAGGCATAATTAATCTTGATTTTTTTTGTTCATAATGTTTTGAATTAGAAATCCTCTATCAGCTAAAATAACATCTCTTTCTTCTAGATGGTCGAGAATTCCACAAGATTCCACAATAAATTTGTCACTACAACGACCTCCATAGCTTTTTGAAATATATATTATACTTCCAAATGCAGAAATTCCAATTAAATATTTCAACGTATTATGATGTTTATAGTGCGAAAATATATTTGAGCCAGCTAAATAATTACCTAAAAAAGAATTCTGTATAGCTAAGATTGCAATAATTCAATGTTTTAAATATACCTGGTTTCTCTGAAAAAACTGCAAAACAATCAATAATAATAGATGGTGTATTTCCAAACATTTTAAATTGTGTAGGCATATTTACTCTAGATGCTTCTTTATCTGGCCAAAATACAAACTGTCCCAGATGTTGATGCAAAATAATTACTGTTTGATAAAATAATCTTGAAATAGTTTTTATTGAGACTTCGTGTTTGTAACTTAAATAAGTAAATGGCAGATCTAGTCTCATTTTTAACTGGTAAGAAATCTTTAACGGATTGAAAAACAACTTCTTGTGTCAAAGTCAGCAAATGCTGTTAAGTATTTTGTTTACTTATTGTTTTTTTTCAGCTCAAGGTAACTAGTATTATTTTTAGCAGAAATGAGTTCTGCCATTTGTTTATTTAACTTTTTTTTTTTTTTGTTAATTTCTGAATTTTTTCAATCAAAGATGAACTGCAATATTCATTGTAATCGATTTCTGAAATTAAATTTGAGTTGAGTCATAGTCCATATATAAATTATTGACTCACCAACGTTTTGAGTCAGATCCAAAACAATATAACCAGGAGGATATGCAGTAGCCTCATTATATACTTTTACAAACTCGCGTGTTTTTTCTGGAAAAATTTGTCGTGCTAAAGGTAAAATCTGTGATTTGTCGCGAGGATTCTTAAATAATAACACTAAATATTTAGCATTTAATGATATATCACGGCAGTATTTACCCTGATGAAAAATATTTTGTATTAAAACAATAATTGATAAGTTTTTATGGTGCGAACCTTTTGTAAATAATTCGCATACTTGTTTATTATATGTCTCAAGCATTAAATTATACAATATAATTAAAATATTGTCGTTATTTTCATTATTTATTTGCTCTGGTATATTACTTAAAAATTCAATGTTTTCAAAAGCTAAATTTCTTGGTACAGCAGAAAATTCAGAGTTACAGTAAATTATTTTAGTTATGTTTGGTTGAATTAAATCTTCATGACTCTTCATTATATTGACTCTTCATTATATTTCATTCTCTTGTTGATCTTTATCGGGTCGGTTGTGTTTTTGTGATTTTTACTAATTATATTTATTTAATTTGCATGTGATTAATTTATTTTCATTTAATCTAAATAATTTGTTTTATTTTGTGCATATTTATTTATATTTATATATTTTTTTTGATTTCTGTCTGTTTTTAATTAATTTTAAAGAAATATTTAATATTATATTTTTTTCTTGTAAAATAACAAAAATCAAAAATATCAAAATATACAAAAAAAAAAAAAAAAAACTTGTTTCTAGTGACGTAGTGTTACAGTTTTGTTTTAACTCGATATATATTTCTCAAGAGAATTTAATTTATTGTGTTCTTTTTTGTTGTTGTTTTTGGTCTGTTACTAATTTCAATTTCATATGGTCGTATTCAATTGTGAGTATTATTTATAATTTTATTGTTGCTGTCTTTTTAGTCAATTTTTGGGTTGAAGTCAAATTTCCGAATTTATTCTTTCTTTTGACCGACTGACTGCCATTTGACCTAATTTATTAAATTTATTAAAAAATTTTAAGTTTTTAAGTTTTATTTTTTCAAACATTATAATTATTTTAATTTTATAATTTTGTAGTACATTTTGTTTAATATGGAATCGGTTATTTGTTGTATTTGTAATACTGCCATTGATACTTCTAAGATAGTTAAATTAAGAAGCGATTGTTTCAAAAATTTTAATTTTATTTGCGCAGATTGTAAATCCACCAATTTTTGTGGACTTATACAAAAAAATAATATAATAATGGAAGATTTTTCTGCTAATTTAGCCTCTATCAAGAGCATTGTTGAAAATAATTGTGAATTTTCATATAACTTCCAACGAAAATTTGATTTGCTTCAGAAGCACGTTACTGATTTGAGTAGTGAGGTGGAAAATATTAGTAATAATATTAACACAAATACTCAGATTATGAACCGTGTTTTATTCGGTAATGAAAAGAATTTTCCGAAGATTCTCAAATTGTTTTCAAAACTTGAAAACATTGATTTATCATTTATTGATAATTTTAAAGATAAATTAGACTTGATCCAACGTGAAATTTTTACAAACTCTCAAAATTATTCGCTGGCTCGTGACTATATTAATATTAATACTGTCAAGCTCAATAATTTTGAAAAAGTAGTTGATACTAACATTGAGTCGATATTGAAATCAATCAGTAAACTTTCTACTGATTTCAATAATGCCAATTCAGCGCAAGATACACATTTTGATGAAATTTTAATTAATTTCGAACGCGTTGAAACTGAATTGACATCAACAAACAAAATCGTTAGCGAACTTTTGGCCAAGTCAATTATTTATCACCAACCTGATCAATCATCAACTACTGAGCAATTGCTTGTTGAAATTCTATCTGATACATCGAGTAATGTTATTCCTAAAAACTCTGCTATTAACAACTTAATGGACGAGTTATCATCCTCAGAACAGGGTGATAATAACAATGCTACCGCTCAGCAGTCAACATCAGATATTTCGAATGTTATAAGTGGTACTTCAAGTGTAATTGATGCTAATAATAATAATAGTGTAGTCAATGATATGGTTAATATACCTAGCGGTAAAATAAAAAAGGCGGGGAAAAAAACTAGAAAATCTAGAGCTAAAAAAAATAATAATATTAATAAAAAAAAAACTACTAATTCAAATATTGCACTAGATACTATTAGTATTACAAATTGCAATAATAATAGTGCATTTACTAACAATAACACTATTTGTCCATCCTCATTAGATTCTTCTGTGTCGTTAGAACCCTTATCACCTCCTCCTACTTTACGTGTTGTTTCGCGTCCAAAAATTATTTTTAGTTCACGGTTCCACCCTGAAACTACGTCTGAAGCAGTTCTAACATTTATAAAAAATAATTTTATAAATATTAATATAGATCATATTAAATGCCAAAAAATTAGTAAACAAGATGCTCATGTTGCGTCGTTTAAGATAACCGTTCCTGCAGAATACTTTTCCGTGCTTTTAAAATCTGATACGTGGCCTAGCGGTATATTTATTAAGGAATTTACATCATCTCGAGCACCGGGTTCTATACTTCATTTAAATACTCCGGTTTCGGTGCCAAAAAACTAAAGTGCTTGTCCCTTTATTATCAAAATGTAAGGGGACTTCGAACTAAAGCGGCTGAAGTTTTTTTAAAATCGCAAATGCTTCCTTTCGACATTTTTGCTTTAACTGAAACTAATTTAACTGATTCCTTCCGCGACAATGAACTTTTTACTTCAGACTTTAGCGTCTTTCGGAAAGATGGGTTTAATTCTTCAGGGCGTGGGGTTCTTATTGCGGTTCGTTCTAATCTAGATGCTTCCTTTTTCAATGTTCCTAATACTATTAATGTTGAATTAATATGTGTTAGAATTTCTGTTAGTCGTCGTAGTATTTATGTGTTAAATTGTTATATTCATCCTGTTAGTCCCATTGAATGTTACCAACTTTTCTTAAATGCTGTTGATTTCTTGCATTGTACTATGGATGATTGCGATGATCTGTTGATTGTTGGTGATTTTAATTTTCCTAGGCTGGTTTGGGTTGAATCGGATGATGAATCACATTACGTTGCTTCTAATGCAACTTCTTTAGTTGAAACATCTTTTATTGATAATTTATCTGATTGTAGCCTTTTCCAGGTTAGTAATGTTAAAAATAGCTTAAATCGTCAACTCGATCTGGTTTTTACAACTGATATACAAAACTGTATTGTTATAGAAAGTACTCAATGTCTGTCTGTTATGGATGCCTACCATCCTCCACTTTCCTTAACTTTTGCTTATGAGAACGGTAATTGTAATAGTAATGATAATAATAATAATAATAATAATGGTAATCCTTATCGTTTCAATTTTCGTAAAACTGATTTTGATAAATTAAATTTTTTACTTAGTAATGTCAATTTTGATATAATTTTTAATTCTAATGATAACATTGATTTAATGATTTCTAATTTTTATGCTTTAATTTTTGAGTGCATAGAACTATCAGTTCCAATTTACATCCAAAAAAACCTTGTTTTTTCGCCTCCATGGTACAATAATGAACTTCGCTCATTACGAAACAATAGGAATAAATTATGGCGTAAGTTTCTAACAACTAGGTCGGACTGTGCTTTTTCGGAATATGTTAGCGTATCTGACGAATTTTCTGTGTTATCTAAAGATCTATATGATAATTATATAAGTCAAATGCAGTTTGACATTATTTCAGATCCGAAAAAATTCTGGAAATTTATTAATATTAAAAGGAAATCTGACGGGTACCCTTCCACATTAAAATATGATAATCATTCATCAAATGATCCCGAAGTTGTTTCTAATCACTTCGCTGATTTTTTTAATAAAGCTTTTATTGATAATGTTTTTGTGCCAGACGTTAATTACTTTTCTTATTTAAATAATAATGCTCAGACATCTTTAGTAAGTGTAAATATTAATTTAGAAACGGTGGTTGATAAAATTAGAAATTTAAAAGAGGATTATTCATCTGGTCCTGACGGTCTGCCAGCAATTGTTTTAAAGAAATGCAGTGATAGCCTTGCACAGCCTCTCACAGCACTTTTCAATAAATCTATGTCAGTGGGGATATTTCCAAGTTTTTGGAAGGATTCTTTTATTATCCCCGTACATAAAAAGGGCTGTAAAGCTGAAATTTGTAACTATAGGCCCATAGCCAAGCTATCCTGCGTTCCTAAACTTTTTGAGAGTATTGTTTATGATACCCTCTTCTTTCACTGTAAATCCCTGATTTCACCTAAACAACACGGGTTTTTGAAGGGCAGATCGACGACCACTAATTTAACGGAATTCGTGTCTAGCAGTCTTAATGCAATGGAAGTTGGTCATGACGTCGATGCTATCACTACTGACTTTAGTAAAGCTTTTGACAAACTTTCGCATGAGATTATTCTGTTCAAATTTCAAGCACTTGGGTTTCCACCTTCTTTTTTACTTTGGTTAGAATCGTATTTAATAAATCGTCAATATAGGGTACTTTTTAGGTCAGCTACTTCGATCTCATTTACGGCTAAGTCTGGAGTGCCTCAGGGCAGCCACCTTGGTCCACTAATTTTTATTTTATCCATAAACGATGTTACTTTAATTATAAAAAAGTCAGAATCCAATATTTATGCGGATGATATGAAAATTTCTAAAATAATTTCATCTCCCTCTGATAGTACTGTCCTTCAGGAGGATTTAAATAAATTTTCAATTTGGTGTCAAAAGAACCATCTGGAGCTCAATGTTAACAAATGCCAAGCTATTACGTTTTCCCGTAAACGCATTCGCCATCCACCTCGTGATTATTATCTTAATGGTGCGCTTGTTCCAAGAGTCACGGCTATTCGTGACTTAGGAATTCTCTGTGACAGTAACTTAAACTTCCACTCCCATTTCGATAATATAGTTAGTAGGGCTAACTCTATGCTTGGCTTTGTTAAACGGTGGTCTAAGGAGTTTTCTGACCCTTACGTTACTAGGGCTTTATATATGACTTATGTTAGGCCGATACTGGAATACGCTAGTCAAGTTTGGTCACCATATCAACTGGTACATATACAAAGAGTTGAGGCGGTCCAACGTAGATTTGTAAGGTTTGCTCTCCGTGGGCTTCCTTGGGTAGACACTTTCAACTTACCTCCTTATGTAGATCGTCTCAAACTTATAGATTTGCAAACGCTTCAAAGGCGTCGTCAAATAGCTGCTATCGTGTTTGTGCACCAAGTAATTGCTGGTGCTATTGATTCTCCATTTCTCTTAGAACGGATGAATCTTAATATTAATTTTCGCTCGCTTAGATCTGTGTCGCTTTTTAAAATACAATTTCACAGCACAGATTATGGGAAAAATGAACCCATTTCGAGAATGTTACGCGAAGTTAATAATAGTGGCGGGAAATTTGACTTTAATAACAGCAAACTTCAGCTTAAAAGGATCTTGAGTCAATGAGTTTTTTTTTATGTATTTGTCTTATATGTATATGTATATTTGTGCTATATGTATATTTATATTATATGTTTTACTTAATTATAAGTATGTATGTATATGTTATTTTTTATGTTTAAAATATAAAATAAATATATAGTATTTGACGATTTTCGATTTCATTAAATTCGATTTTTATAACAAACTGCTATTTGCAATTCGCATGATTTGTTATTATATTTCATTTATATTTTTTTAAATTCTCAAATTAATGGGTGACAGTGGAGGGAAGTAGTAGCGTTCTTCCTAGATCGATGAAGCCCGAAGCTAGTGGTAACCCTTTTAATTTGTTTGTTTTTATACACATATTTAATATTTATTTTGACGAATGGTTTTTTCATGATTTTTGATTATTACAAACTGCTAATTGCAATCTAGCACGCTTTTTTTTTATTTTTTATTTTATATTTTTATTTTAAATTTTTAAGCCTCAAATTGGCAGGTGACAGTGGAGGGGAGTAGTAGCGTTCTTTACAGAATTGCGAAGCCTAAAGCTAGTGGTAACTTGTTAATTTGGTTGGTTGTTGACGCTGGTACGTGATTTCAGTTCTTCCTTAGCGAATTATTATTTTTATTTTTATTTTTTACTTATAGTTTTAGAACTACTTTAGTTCTATCAATTTTACTTTTTTAATTTTTTAATGATTTGAATTAGCAGGTGACGACATAGAGAAGTAGTAGCTTTTTTTCGGAATTGTGAAGCCCTATGTAAGTGGTAGCTTGTTAATTCAAATTTTAATGTTGTGATGCTTTAATTTTTATATATTTATTTTTTATTTTATTTATTTAACTGTTTGTATTAAGCAGTAAGTGTCTAATCTAGTAATATCTGCTTTGTTTTCGGTGGTGGAAACATCAGAGCTTAATCCATTGCGGATAGTAAATTATTTCTCAGCATGTGAGAAAGTGCAAGAAAGCAAGCTTAAGGATAAAAAGATAATTTCTTTCTATATATATGTTTCTCTTTAACATAACATACTAACATTATCTCTCCTTATGCTTGTTTTCGCTGATCCAAACAAATTATCAGTCACTTTTTCGGGCCCCATTTTCTTTCCTACGAGAAGATGGAGCTTGGCTCTGAGATTGATGAGGATTAGATACTCGATTACTAATTAAAGTTGTCTTTCCACATCCTGACGGACCATAATCATGGTAAACGGATGTATAAATGGAATCATGTTTTTATAATTTCAAATTTTCTATTTGTGTTAATAATGTTCTATACATGTTTTTGAAATATTCTATAATATCTAAAGTAAAGCATCCTTATATCTAAAAGTTATTGAAACACAGCTACATGTATCAGATACACATTTTGCGTCATTGTCTGACCAGATACAACTTTTATAATGTTCTTCAAATTTTGATTTATTAACACCGCTTTGTATTAATGAATTTAATTTCACAACAAAATATTCTAATTTTGATAAATTACGCTCATCTAACAAATCTTTATATTTTTCTAAAAAATTAGTAACTATTTCAATATTCTCAGTTGTTAACAGCATTTTATAAACTAAAGCAGAACTTTATAAATCATACATATTTATTAAATACTAAACGCTATAAGAAGAAATAAAATTATTAAAATTACGCGGCGAATTTTTTTGCTTTGATACCTCTGACATATGGATTTACAAAAATACATGGTTCTAGTCTACACTAACAGAAAATCATTTTATTTTGAAACGTGACAATATCATTATTACTTAACAAATAAATACTTATATTGTCAAGTTCATTGCATTAAAAATATATAATAAAATGCGAAAATGTGAATTTTTTGAATACAAAATATTTATATATGAAAAAATGTATGAAAAACCTATATGCATATTCTGGGATAGTTTGGTTAAAAAATTTATATATATGAAAATTATATAGACATTCTAAATCAAAGTTAAAAAATGTATATATATGAAAAATGTATGGGAAAAAATATAGGCATTCTAAATCAAAGTGAGTTAGAATGCCTATATCATTACTACTATATCATTTTCCACAATATTTTTTTCTAAAAATTGTTCTATATTTTTTCTCAATCCAATATGAGAGTAATATCCTTCTCCTATAGAACGAATTGTATTTGATAAAGGCGGTTTTGGTATTTTTTTTAATGTTCTACTGTTTTTTGGTTGATTTTGGTGATATTTTTGTAATAATTTTAGGAAAGCATTTGCAGCTACGTCTGAAATATTATATTCAATGCACCATTCCGCTAAATGCGTGGAAATATTGATATTTTCAAATTCTAATTCAACATTCTGATTGTCAGCTTCTTCAACATTTTCCGATGTATCGGAACAAGTTTCATCTTCGTCAGTAGTTGTTTCTTCTGCACATTCATCCAACATTATGTTATTGTCACACTCACAACACATTTCTTCAGGTTCAGCAACCAAAACCTCTTTCTGACTATTTTTGTATTTGTCATTTTCATTAACACTAATTTTACAAATGTTCGTCATTGGTTTTTTTTACTTCAGAATAATCTTTCTTCTCCATTATATTTAAAAAATAATTCTTGACAATAAATAAATAACTTACTTTATTATTATAATAAAAAAATCACTTTTTTATGTTCCTATACCTAGGCATATAATTTCACAATTAAATCATGTACGTTTCAATATACGTTTTGTTATATTGAAAATTTATATTTAAATTTAAACACAGCCAACTTAAAAAAATATTTTTTTTTGTATTGGTATTAGTAAAAGAGCGTTCAGAAAACTTTAAGTTTTCCTTCAGCCTTGGCGGAATCCGTCTATTAATTTGAAGGGTTATTATTAATATAAAATATTTAATTTTTTTAATTCTTAAAATATTATAGATACGTTGTCTAACACTTACACTATTTTCTTTTTATTTTCAAAGTATTTAAAAGACTGGTTAACACTATATATTATATATTATATATTATATATTATGTTAATTTCTTTTAATGTAAAATAATGTAATAATGTAATAATTTTAAATTATTTTAATGTAATAATTTAATGTAATGTAATAATTTTTTAATGTAAAACAAATTTTAAAAATGTACATGTATAACGATAAAACAATAGTGTTAGTGCATGTTGTCATTATGCCGGTATGGCTGTGCTCTGTTTACTCTTTCCCGGTGTGGCTTTGGTTATATACCGAACGAATAATTATGCATCACATTTCTCTTTCTCTCTTATAGTTTTATATGTGTGAAGAAATGCTAGTGACAGTTCCTACCCTTGTCTTGAAGACAGAAAATTTGCTGGGTTGCTCAAATATTGGAGCCGTATTATTCGCACTAAACGCAATATGCATGAAATATTTGCTGAAAATGAGACTGTAATATTTTTTTTTTTTAATTACAAAATGTTTGAAGGTAGAATATATTTTGCAGAAATCCGTGACCGATGTGACAGCATATTGGATTGTACCATCACGTAAGAACGCTCTACAGTTTCTCAACGAAAGAAAAAATTATAAAGGGAATAAAAATATTACAACATCCGTTACAAGTTGTAACCAAAGTGTAAGGAATGATGCAGTGAATTTTTTAAAACAAATTGTTTTTAAAGGCAAGCGACCTGTAGCAATTCTTGGTTTAAATGAATTTCTTTCGTCTAAAGAAGAAGCAGAAAATATAGAAATAAAGTATTTATTAAATATTTATTTAGCCAACATTTATAATAGAGATATGCTAGGAAAACCCTTAGACGAACTCATTTGCCATTTTAACATCAAAAATTTTACTATAACTGATGTTGAGAAAGAAATTGTCGAAGTGAACACTCGATCCCAAGCTAAGTCGGGATATTGTCTTAAGCTTCGATTGGGGCGAATAACTGCTTCTATTTTTAAAGAGGCTGTAAGAGCAAGAATTCATGATGCTGTACCAAAATCCTTAATAACAAGAATATGCTACCCTAGTGGTAAAAATTTGCAAACACCAGCAATTGCATATGGCCAACGGTTCGAAAAGATTGCTTTGTGTTGCATATTTATTGAAAACAAGCATTGTGATCTAAAATTATGATCTAAAATTAAGATCCGTTGGGTTCATGATAGAGAAAAATAAATCGTTTTACGGAGCATCACCAGATGCAATGTGGTTTTGTAAATGCTGTGGAAAATTTCCTGTAGAGATAAAATGCCCCTTTTTATTTGAAAAATGGAGACTTTGAAATGTACCTGAAAAGCAAATATTGTGCGATACGGGCTTCGTGCAAGGATTCGTTTGAAATGTGTACTGAACACAGTCTTATTATCAAGTACAACTGCAAGGCTATTTAAGCAAAACAAATTTTGTTTATGTCTATATTTATAGTAAAAATAAGACTGTGTTATGTAAAGTTCCTGTAAATAAAAATTTTGTAACAAAAGAAATGGAAAAAAAATATATTTTTATAAAAATATAATTTCTCCTGAACTTCTGGCAAAATATTACACCGAAATGTGATTCATTAAAATATATTTCTTATAAGCAATAAATTATATATATTGAATATATTTTAAAAACAAAAAAAATTACAATTTTATCAGTTATTAAATTTGATAATTCATCATTTTTAATTATTGATGGACACAAGTTCACAATACCGCAAGCAATCTTCGCAATGTAATCACAATACACATTCTCTGTGCCAGCATATTTTTTGGAAATAGCTGTGATTGGTTGCCTATAAGTCAACATTAAAAACTTTTGCCGTAAAGTTCCGATTACCCTTTCGACATGGATCCTAACGCTAGCTATTTGCCGATTATTTTCAATTGACAAAGGCTCAAGTTGTGACCTTCAATTTTTAAAAGAAGGCATAATTAATCTTGATTTTTTTTGTTCATAATGTTTTGAATTAGAAATCCTCTATCAGCTAAAATAACATCTCTTTCTTCTAGATGGTCGAGAATTCCACAAGATTCCACAATAAATTTGTCACTACAACGACCTCCATAGCTTTTTGAAATATATATTATACTTCCAAATGCAGAAATTCCAATTAAATATTTCAACGTATTATGATGTTTATAGTGCGAAAATATATTTGAGCCAGCTAAATAATTACCTAAAAAAGAATTCTGTATAGCTAAGATTGCAATAATTCAATGTTTTAAATATACCTGGTTTCTCTGAAAAAACTGCAAAACAATCAATAATAATAGATGGTGTATTTCCAAACATTTTAAATTGTGTAGGCATATTTACTCTAGATGCTTCTTTATCTGGCCAAAATACAAACTGTCCCAGATGTTGATGCAAAATAATTACTGTTTGATAAAATAATCTTGAAATAGTTTTTATTGAGACTTCGTGTTTGTAACTTAAATAAGTAAATGGCAAATCTAGTCTCATTTTTAACTGGTAAGAAATCTTTAACGGATTGAAAAACAACTTCTTGTGTCAAAGTCAGCAAATGCTGTTAAGTATTTTGTTTACTTATTGTTTTTTTTCAGCTCAAGGTAACTAGTATTATTTTTAGCAGAAATGAGTTCTGCCATTTGTTTATTTAACTTTTTTTTTTTTTTGTTAATTTCTGAATTTTTTCAATCAAAGATGAACTGCAATATTCATTGTAATCGATTTCTGAAATTAAATTTGAGTTGAGTCATAGTCCATATATAAATTATTGACTCACCATCAGTTTGCCATGCTCCGTCTGCATTTGTATTGCTGTCTTCAACGACATAAGGAATACTTTCAGTTTCCTTAATTATTATTTTTTCAGGTACAGCCAAAGCTTTATTCTCTGCTCTTTTTAGTGAACGCAAATATCTGTCTTGTGATTTGCTGGGCTGTAATTTAGTCGCATTTCTATTTGTTGTATATGACGAGTATCCTAGATTTATAGATGGTACATAATCTATATTTAACGTATCGATTATACTACTGCTTTTTCCTGATACAAAATGTCTTGAGCAAACACGGGCGTGCTTTAAGTTTTAAGCCCTTTCTATTCACACCCTTAAGCCAAGCTAGTTGTCGATCTTCAGCCAATTTTCTTAATTTCTTTTTTCTGATTTCAATTAGAGGGAATCGGAAAAACTTTACACTATCATGGTCAGCACGCATTCCACAATTAACAATACAACATTTCTTAACCATTTTTATTTATTATGATAATTAAAATAATAAATTCAAGAAATTTAAACAACAGAAATACACTATCAATTTTCTATTTCGTTTTTGTGTGGCACCCGGATTCATTTTTTGACATATTTGACGTTTCATTTGACAGTTAAGGAAAAAGTTCTATGGATGGTTAAAGTGTCCGTCATCCCTTACGAATAGCGAAACATAAGGTTTATATAAGGCTTACGTGCTTCAGTGGGTAGTTACAATGAAAATATATGAAATCGATTATAAGAAACGCACCCTACTCAGTCTCGTCGCAGAATCGAGAAACCAAATTTTATAGCCTGCGCAGAATCAACGCAGAATACATAAGGCAGCCTACATAAGAATTGTCAAAAAAGTTAAAATGTATGAAAATATATGAAACCGATTATAACAAACGCAGCACCGCCGAAGAATCGAGAAGAAAGTTAACCAACTTTTAACTTTTTCTGTAAGCAGCGCTGGTAAATGTCACATTAATATCAGAGTAGTGAAGGCTAGGCCGGTTCTGGATCAAATTATGTTTTGTTGCATATTTCTAGTTTTTTTTTTTTTTTTTAATATAATTTATGTGTGATGATTTTTTTGGTTGTGAATTAATTTTTATTGCATATTTTAAGGTGTTTTTTGTTTGGGTGTAATTTTTGTTGGAGATGGTTTGTTTTGTATGGGATTTTAAGGTTGCCTGAATATATGTATAAAATCATTACGTGAATAATTTATGAGTTTTATTGTTAATTGAGCTGGTGCGATGACGTCGTTTGAAGATATTCAAACAATTGCTGTGTTCGATCTTGATGATGATGATGAATCAAACAAATGTGAACAAATAAAATGTGAATGTACCTATACATGTGCATGTATTATTGAATATTTAAGACAATGGCAAATTATGAAATTAATGACTTACTATAAATATCTAACTAAATCCATATAAATTAATAATAACAAATTAATAGGCTAACAGTGAAGATGTTGTGGTGTGAAAATATACGTCATGGTCATAGATATTGTGTCTGCAGTAGAAAATGGAAATCATTTAAAATAGTTTAAATTAAATATTTAGGTTCTATAGTGGAGATTTGGGCAACCCCCGAAAATGGTGAAAGGGTTTTATTATTATTTATAAGAAATGGTGAAGCATTACCAGCATATCTCAACTGGGATGTTAAATTTCTTGAATGGCAACATGTGAAAATCGAAGTTATGGGTGGAGACATAGGAATAGTTGGGGAAATAAATAATACACCTGGGAAATATGAAAACAAAACATATAAGTTTCCGATTGATTGTCCATTCTTATTGGTAGATGATTGGGAGTATAATGCAAAGAGTAAATCAGAAAATGAAATAGAATCTTTATTTTTTACTACATCTGTATATAGGAGAACAGAAGAAAATAAATCTAATAAAAATTCTGAATTGCAGGAGAGACTTACTAAAGCACTTGAATATTCAGAGAATGTCAAAAAATCTTATGAATATGATGGAGAATATATATTAAAGGAAAAAATTATTGATTTAATAGATAAATTAAATACAATTCAAATGCTTTACAATACAAATGTAAACAATTCCACTGTAGAAGATGATGTTTTATGTTTATTAATATTAGTGGAAGATTATAAAGATGTTTATCAAAACTATTTACAAAAACAACGCTTGTAATATTGATATTGAGAAAAACAAAAAAATATTTCATTCTACAAACAAACCTTGAAGAGTTAGCTTGAAATCAAACAATTAAATATGAAGAAGTTTTCAGTTATCAATATTTTAAGCCTACTATTTATTAGAATTTATGCAGCTCCTACTATTACTCCTACTATTACATTAAATGATGAAAGTAACAGAAATTCTACATTTAATGTTATACTTCCTAGTAATGAAATAATTCAAGTAACTCTATCAATAAAATTAATGAAACATGTAAATCCTCCTGATAAATTAACTGATATAATAACATCGTCAACAGAACCAGCAACAACAACAACAATCACAACATCAGATGAGCAAACAATACAATCAGAAGAATCAGCTGAAAATTATGTTATCGTTGAAGAAGCGATTGAAGGATTTAGACATAATTTAATTAAAAAAAAAAGAAATTGCTGGTTTTATTGAAAGTGAAAATATATTCTATCGTCATTTTCAATTGGAACATAGTGATGAAGAAAAAATCAAAATACGATGTTCATATGATAGCAATTTTAAAAAACGAATGCTGAAAATAAATTGTCTTGAATATATGGAAGTTGAAAGTCAAAGAATTTTGAGTAATGGTGAAATGGAAAAGTTTACAAATTATGACACATCCTATAGATCAGATTTGGTGATAATAGATGTGAAGAAGTTGAAACAAACATATCACATGGAAATATATTAACCGCTAAAAATATCTTTTATAAAATGGAAAACTAAAAAAGTTGAAATTGTTGAATAAAACACATATTTTTTATTTATATATTTTTTGTTTTTATTTATTTATTTCTTAATACATAATTATTTTTACAATAAAATATCATTTCCATCGTCATCGTCATCGTCATCATCTTGCTCTGATATATTCCTTCTTGTTGTTGAGGATGACAAATTCTAAAATAGTTGTCATACCAAACTTTTCAAACAATATCTCCCTTTTTTATGATATCGATCTCTCTAACACTCATCTCGCTATACCTAAGCTGTATAAAAAAATTAAATTTGAAGAATGTTGTTATTTTATGAAATGGAAAAGTGAAAAGTTTAAATTGTTGAATAAAACACATAATTTTTATTTAAATATTTTCTGTTTTTATTTTTTTTTTTATTAATATATATATATATATATATATATATACATATATATAATTATTTTCACAAGAAAATATTATTTTCATCTGGATCATCATATTCGTCTTCATCCTCATCATCCTCCTTTGATATGTAGTCCTTGTTGTTGTTGAGGTTCACAAATTCTAATATAGTTGTCCTACCTCGAGGACCCAAACTCTTCAAACCGCATCTCCCCTTTTTTATGTTCTCGATCTCTCGAGCGCTCATCCCGCTATATCGAAGCGGCATAAAAATTTTGAATTTGGAGAATGTAGCTATACACCTTTCTCCAAATTTCGTAGTACATTTTTTATAATCTACTAATCGATAAATTTTGTTTAAAACCATATCCGATGGTTTTTTAGTATCAAGCTCGACGTATTTATATTTATTATTCAAGACTGTTACAAAATTTTCAGCCATTTTATATCATTATTTTTAGTTTTACTTTTACTTAAAAAAGACTTCTAGTAATTGTGGAATATAGCTAAAAAATTTCTGCTTTTATACACCTCTAGAGCATGAAAAAAAAAAAAATTATTGATAATAATTAGGAAAAAAGTACTTAAAAAAACTTCAAAATTTTAGTTCCTTCTTAAAACTGATACACAAAATGTTATCAAAAATAATAAAAAAAAACAAAAAAAAATAATTTATTAATATTGATCTAATGTACCAAACAATTATGTTTTCAATAATTCAAACAATCATATATAACTTTAATAAAATATTGGATTGTTTTGAATGCATTTTTTTTATATTTGATAAGAATTGTTTTATTCCTAGACTTATAAGATTTTTCTCATGGCTAAGAAAAAATTATAAAAAATATTTAGTACAAATGATGCAAATAGTAACTATGCGATTTTGAAAACATTCACTGATAAGCAGAGTTTTTCTTATATATACTTTATGAATGACCAAAAACAAAGACATTCGAAAACTTGAATAATTTTCATTATTTAAACCAAAGTCATAGAAATGAATGGGGGAATTTGGATGAACTCAAAAAATATTAAAATCAACTTAACATCTAAGGAAAAGCTGCAACCAAAATCTATACCACCTCTAAACATCACTAGCAGCATTCTATAACAGCAAGAATTTTACTGAGGATTGGTGGCATCAAAACAAAAGAAGATATCACCTTGAAAAACATTTATTCTCAACTGCTGAAAGAGTGATAAGCAGATCATCAAAATCTACATCAATATAGTAATACCTATCGGATTTAGACATCGTAATAGATAATTGTAGTAGCAACTACAAGAAATACAAAATTAATGTGAAAATATAGAATAATGTATACAATATATAAAAATATTTAGAAAAATAAAATATAAAATTAAAATTTGAATTATTATTTTTTATTTACAAATTTATATTGCAGAAATTGTTGTTTTGAATAAAACTTTTCAGTTTTAAATTTATATTTGAAATGGCTAGTTATAAGAAGAGACAATTTATTAGTGAAGAAGAAGAAGAAGAAATAATAAAAAAACAAAGAAAATCTATAGACATTATATTTCGTAATATTATTGATATAAGTAATTTATCTAATGATAAAATTAATGATAGAATTTTCGAAATTGATGAATTTATTGAAAAATTAGATGTTTTAATAAGAAAATCAATAAAAACTGGTACTAAAAACATTATGAGTATCAAATTGAGCGATTACAGTGTGCTAAAAACTTAATTAAAAAAAGATTTTCTAATGTTATTGGCGGTGGTGTTGGTGATGATAGTGTTGATGATTCAAATGTTAAGTGGGAATATATTGAAAGTGCTTTCCAAAATAGAATCAAAACAGCAATTATAATTAATTTGGGTCACAAAGATCTCAATATTTTTTTAATAGATTCTAGCAATGTATTCAAAGATAATATAAAACATTGTATTGAAAAATCCAATCAAATATGTTTAAAAATCAATACATCATTATGTTGTGAATTTTTAATTAAATCTGGGGATGATATTATAATTGAAGATAAATTTTTGTCTGCTGCAAATAAGACTATTGAATTACAAGAAGACTATAAAGAGTGGTTTATAAAAAATATTCAAGAATCTATATTGAATGAGCTTAGTGAATATCAAGAAAGAGGTAGTGGTTGGACCCTTTCATCAATTATCTACTTGTCTATGAATATGAATGATTGTGACAGAATGATTGGATCTTCATATATAGATCTTCCATGTTCCATTAAGAAAAAACATGCGTGTATTAATATAAAAAATAGAGATGATGTCTGTTTTGCTTGGGCAATAGTATCAGCTCTATATCCGATAGCCAATAACGCAAATAGATACAATTCTTATCCAAATTATTCAACAGTTCTAAATATAAATGGAATAAATTTTCCAATGCATATAAATCAAATAGCAAAATTTGAATAATATATCAATAAATGTTAATATATTAAAAAAAAAATCAGAAAATAATTTTACAATATTACCACTGAGATTAACAAAAACAAAGCAATTAAGCATGTAAATTTGTTAATGATTCAGAAAAATTATGATATAGAAAAAAATGAGGGAAATAATATTAATGATAATGATGATGATGATGATGATGATAACAATGATAATGTGGAAACTATGAATTATCATTTTTGTTGGATTAAAAATTTATCAAGACTAGTTTCAACTCAATTGTCTAAAAATGATCATAAAAAGTATTTATGTGATCGTTGCTTGTATTACTTTAAGTTAGAAGTGAATTTAAACAGCCATGTTATTAATTGTGAGAAACAAAATTTTTGTAGCATTAAAATAAAAACTAAAACTGAAATATATTTTGAAAATTATAAAAACAAAGAGATGGTACCTTTTATTGTTTATGCTGATTTAGAATCAATTCTAAAGCCTATTTCAGTAGCACAAACTACCAACTCAAAACTTTACCAAAAACATGAAATATTTAGCATAGGATATTATTTTAAATGTGCGTATAATGATTCTCAATCATATTATAAATCATATCGTGGTGAGAATCCTGGAAAATGGTTTGCAAATCAATTGAGCGAAATTGCTAATCATATTTTTTTTGCTTATATTAATATTTTACCAATGAATGATTTAACAAGTGATGAGTTATTTAATTTCAAGAATGCTCGAATATGTTATATATGCAATAAAAATTTTAATGTTAGTGCTGTTATTGTTAAAGATCATTGTCATTTGACTGGAAGATATAGATGTCCAGCACATTCTGTATGTAATCGAAAATATACAAATACAAGACAAATTCCAGTGGTATTTCACAATCTATCATGTTATATGATTGTCATTTTATTATTAAAGATATTGCACTTGAAATTCCTGGACAAACATTATTGATTCCAAAACATAAAGAGAAATACATATCATTTCTAAAATCAATTTGATATAAAATTTAAATTTATTGATTCTTTTAGCTTTATGCCTGCTTCGTTAGATAAACTTTCATCATATCTTCCACTAAATGATAAATTAATAACACGAAAGGAATGTTCAAATTTAACTAATGAACAATTTAATTTGATTATAAGAAAAGGATTTTTTCCATATGATTTTTTGGATTCAATAGATAAATTAAATGTAAATCAATTACACAGCAAAGATGATTTTTATAATCATTTAAATGATGCTAATATATCAGATGATGATTACAATTACGCAACAAATGTTTGGAACAGTTTCAATATAAAAAATTTAGGTGAATATTCTGATATATATATGAAAACAGATATTTTACTATTAGCAGATGTTTTTGAATCGTTTCGAATTAAATGTATGAATACATATGATCTAGATCCTGCACATTATTATACAACACCAGGTTATACATGGGATTGTATGCTGAAATATACTAATGTAACATTACAATTATTAACTGATATTGATATGATACAATTTATTGAACGAGGAATACGAGGTGGTTTAAGCCAATGTTCAAATAGATATAGTAAAGCAAACAATAAATATATGCCAACATATGATTCCACAGTTGAAAGTACATATTTAATGTATTATGATGTTAATAATTTATATGGTTGGGCTATGTCTGAATATTTGCCAATTAATGATTTTATATGGTTAAATGAAAATCAAGTAGAAAAATTTGATGTTGAAAAGATTAATGATAATGATTCAAATGGGTATATTCTAGAAATAGATCTCCATTACCCACAAGAAATACATAATATTCATAGAGATTTACCATTTTGTGCTGAACATTTAACTTCTCCAAATAGTAAAACTAAGAAATTATTAACTACTTTGAATTCAAAGAAAAGATATATAATACACTATCGAAATCTGAAACAAGCTTTAAAGCATGGTCTTGTTCTAACTTGTATACACAAGATTTTAAAAATATTTGATTCAAATTTAGTTGCAATTGAACTAAATAAAACAGAAATCTATATGAACAAACCGATTTATGTTGGATTTAGCATTTTAGATATATCAAAAACATGTGTTTACGACTTTCATTATAATTATATGCTTGAAAAATTTAAACTTGATTGTAAAATTATGTATATACTGATACTGATTCACTAATTTACGAAATAAAATGTGATGATATATATAAAGTTATAAAATCAGATATTCATAAATTTGATACGAGTGATTACCTATCAAATAATGAATATGGAATAGAATTAGTCAACAAAAAAAACCTGGTATAATGAAAGATGAAAACAATGGAAAAATAATGACTGAATTCGTTGGTTTAAGATCAAAAATGTATTCAATTAGAGTTAATGGAGAAGATGCGTTTAAGAAAGCAAAGGGTATTAAAAGTTCTGTTGTTAAAAAATCTATATTTTTTCAAGATTACTTAGATGTTTGGAATCCAAAATAATATTAAGATGCAAACAGAATAATATAATATCACGTAAACATGTAGTCTATTCATTAAAACAAAATAAAACTGCTTTAAGTGCAAATGATGATAAGAGGAAACTTTTAACTAATTCACACGACACATTACCATGGGGTCATTATAAAATAGTTGATTAATAAATATATTATTAAAGCATATATTAAATAAAACAAAATTTAGTATTTCAAATTAAAAAAATATTCTTTTATTTTATTTAAATGTATATTCAATAGTTTCTTATATAGATAAACATTTTGTAATGAACAACATTCTTTTCCTACTGCTATACCATTATGCTGTAGTTTAGTTTAATTTTTTAACTTCGCTTGTCAGTGGATTATATTCAACTATTCTATCGTGAATTAATAAGCAAAAAGCTGTTGTTTTATCGGGAATATTTTCAGAAGTTTTAAACTCAATTCTTACATCAACAGGCCCTGTTTTAATCAATTCATTTTGATGTGAACAATCTACCACAATAATCGTTCTAAGTGCAAGAAATCCTTGATTACCGAGTAATGGTTGACTAGTTTTATTATAATAAGATTGTTGAAATTTAGCATACATATCATACAGAATTGCATATTGAACTTTTTTAAAATCTATGTTTAAATTATCATATGGAAAAACTTCAGAATTCAAAAACACTTTGAAATCGGTAATGTTGCAATGATCAAAATAGCTAATATCTTTTAGCAAATGATTTTGTCTATCTGTTTGCAAAGCGAAAATTACATAGCGTGGTTTTTCAATTTGACTTGTAGTTTTCACAGTCCATACATGACTTGTTGTCTGAGGTAAAATTGGGTATTCATACATACCGCTGCCCTAATATAAGATCGTGCTATACGCCACTTTGACCGAAATTGAGTTAGGTATGCAGTCATACTAAAAAAAGGAAGGGGAATCCGATTCTGCAGTCAGATTAAAGGAAATATTTAACAGTAAAAAGTTATTCAGAGTGGGTTAAGGCTATATCACAACAAAATCATAATTTTTAGAACTATACTGTTCTATATACAGCTTACACAATTAATTTGTTCTATATACTACTATTTCGTAACTATCCAAAATCTCAGAATTATACAAGTCTATGTTGCAATTTATTTGAATTTATTCCTTGTAATACAAATTACAAAGAATCAGTAAAAATAAAAATTTAGTATAAAAATAGTCTATATCCATCTGTATTTTTTTTTCGGAATAATGAGATAGTCCATGCAACAAAAATACTTAAGTTTGCTTTAGAAATAAATTCAGAATTAAAATGTGCTATATACATGAAAAAATAATTTTCTTAAAATTATACAAGCCTATATTACATTCCTTTTAAATTTTCGCAGTATTCACGAGGGCAATAATGCAAAAATACATAAATTTGGTTATGAGAAAAATTTAGAATTATAACGTGCTATATGCTCTGCTACAGAATTATTCCGGTCAATGTAGCAAAACTACAGAATTATTCCGGTCAATGTAGCAAAACTACATATAGTTATGCTTTTGAGAAAAATTTAAAATTATAACATGCTATATGCTCGGAATTTTTTTTTTTAAATTAGAACAGCCTACATCCCACCATTTTTATATTTCCGCAGTAAGCACAAGGTCAAAGTAACAGAAATAATGTAATTCTGGTTTAAAAAAAATAAAATTAAAACGTGCTATATTCGTGCTGTGTAGTCTTTTTATTCTTGAGAACATTTTTGTTTTTTATAACTGACATTTTAAGCTAGCTGTTTTACGTTTTAAGTTGTTTATATTTATTTCTTGTGTGGTGCTGATAACCATGATAAAATGAGCTCGTCTGCAAAAAAATATCATCATCTTGATATAAATTCTGATTTTGATTTGCCAACAGTAAGCTGTGAAACAAACATAAATATCGGATGTTTATCTATTTCGTTGGATGATTTATTAACTGCTATTGGTAGATTGGATACAATTTCTATTGCTGGCCCTGATGGCATTCCTGCTTTGGTTTTAGTTAAATGCCAATCGTCATTGAGTTTTCCATTAAAATTTATTTTTAATTTATCAATACAATTAGGTTATTTTCTAGATGAATGGAAAACATTTTTTATTCGTCCAATACACAAATCTGCTTTAAAATTAATAATTGAAAATTATAGGCCTATTGCAAAACTATCTGTGATTTCCAAGCTTTTCGAAAGCATTGTTAAGGACAAATTATACTTCTTATTGAAAGAATATATATCACCTTAGTAACATGGATTTGTCTCGGGTAAATCGACAGTAACTAATCTTGAATTAATATCTATTTTGAATTTTGAATTAATATCTATTCTCTAAATTCGTCTCTGATTCTTTAGAATCAGGTGCTCAGGTAGATGTAATTATTACTGATTTTTAAAAAGCATTTGACTCAGTAAATCATAAAATTTTACTTCATAGGTTGAGTAATTTGGGAATTCACTCATCTTTTTTGTCATGGTTTTCATCGTTTCTTCAGGGTAGAAAATTTTGTGTGAAGATTAATGATTGTGAATCTAGATATATAGAAGCGACATCAGGTATTCCGCAAGGTAGCCGCCATATAGGACCTTGGGTGTTTATATTCTTTATTAATAATATTAATAAAGATTTTAAATATTCTTTTTCTTCTTTATATGCTCATGATGCTAAACTTTTCAAGAAAATTAGTGAATGATGAATTATAAGACTAAAGTACATGACAAATAAAAAATATATTTTTTTATTTAAAAACGAAGATTTTTTAATCTTCTTAAGGATAGTTATAGTACGGAAGTTATACTCTTTGTTACACGTAGGTTTTATTTTAGTCAATTTCATATTAACAATGATTTGAATTGGACCTTTTTATTAGTTATAATACTCAAAATTTATTCAAAAAGTATGTCTCTCTAATAGTATCAAGTAATATTTACATTATGCTATTAGTTTAAATCTAATATTTTTAAAATTATAACGTCCTATATTTAAAACTAAACGGTCTATATCCATTTTTACTAAAAAAGTTGTATATAAGCTGGATATAGCCCTTTTGGAAAAATTGATTTTCTTATTATTTTAGTAATTATAATAATATATTTAAGTATTATAAAAATAATTTAAACCTTATGACCTATACAATAGTAGTACTTATAAGTTATCTATCTATAGCGAAGCTTTATTACAAATTGGAACGTGATTTCAGTGTTTTGCTTCTCCTGCACAATTTACTAAATGGCGCGTAGCACGCTCTTATATTAGGGCAGCGATATCCCAACTACGAAAGCTCATTTTAATTGGTATACCTTTATCAATAAACTATAATAATGATAGCTTTGAGCAGTCTGCTACAAGTATATGTGGAACCTTCCATTGAACTTTAAATATATCAAGTTTCACTTTTTCATCTGCTTTTGTGCTTACAATTGCATTATTATCATCTCTAGCTCTGGTAATAATAAGTTCATGTTTAACATTAATCAATATCTTTTTATAATCTTCAGCAAATCCTAATAAAAATTTTAATGGTCAACAAAAATTAAAATATCCGTTATGTAACAAACTACTGCTAGCAGTATCCCATCCAGCATTAAATGCCATTTTACTTTCATCTGCATTAAAGGAAATATAGTTTTTCAGTGTTGATGTGCATCCAAGTTTTCGTGTTGTATCAATTTCAACACCATTTATTTCATAACGAATCTCATCAAATATATATGCAGCTATGTTATTAACTAGGTGAGCAGTTTTTGAAACCAAACTGGCTTCATCTAAAAGTGTTCCTTCAATATACAAGAAACTTTCACTTGGTAATATATTAAGATTTTGATGTTGAATTAATATTTGTATGATATCATTGTTTTTAAAAGATTGTTGAAATGGTGAATAAGTATGATATTCAATTTTTGAAATACTTTCATCATAGTTAATGTTTTGAGTAATATCTAATATTTCATTCATTTTTTAAATTTTAATCCAATTGACTTTAAAAAAAATTTATTAGCTGGTGTCAAAAGTTTTTTAATCTGTCCACCCCTTTTAGATGTTAATCGATTCACTTCTTTTGATGTATTGATATTTATTTTACTTTTTCGTTGATATTTATTTAAATTATATAGAAGCATTTCAATGTTTTAAATGAAGACGAATAGTTATAGTTTCCCCTCTAAAATTTATTAAGTTATCGTCTTGATCAACTAATCTTAATGTGATAGAACTTATTCGATTAGTATTCACTGGTAAATAGATCACTTTTCTGGGAACTTCATTTATTTTATAGCCTGGGCTAACTTCTGGACAAAATTCATGTAATATATGTACTCTATTATTATTCATATATGATCCTTGTATTTTATCACACTGAACATGTATAGTATTGACATTTGATATATTTACTGGTAGGTCTGATAAATGCCATTGATTTGGAGCCAATTTTCGTTTACTGAAACCAAGAAGCTTTCCCAATGAATTTGCAGTATCAAAATAAATATCTTTAGAACTAATTATTTCACATTTCATTGTATTATTGTTGGCGCTTAGTTGAATATCTTCCTCACCATTATAAAATAAATCAACAGCACTTTGTAAATATGAATCTATATCATCAATTTTATATGAGCTTATAGGAATTTCAATTATTTTATCATCTATTTGTAATATATTGTTGTGAATGTCAATATTTGGTATAGAATTATAAGTAACTAATTCAACAAGACCACAAACATAGTCATCACCTAATTCTAAGGGTGGAAAATAATCAGTAGTTAATATAGAGTTATTACCAGTA
>OY987255.1:50666106-50854556 GCA_963920725.1 Rhamphomyia laevipes | reverse complement strand
GTATTTGTTGTCAGCATTCCCCATTCCAAGGCTTTGGCATTGAAATCTCCAGCGACTACGCAGGCTCCTTCGATTTGTCCTAGCACATCTTCTAACTCGTCCATTTTCTCCTTGAAATCATGAATGTTATCGCTCGGGGTTAGGTAGCAGCTCACAAAGTTGATTCGCTTATGCCGAACCCAAACATATCCTCTTCCTGCGCCATTGATTTCAACGGCGATTTTCGCTGGATCTGGGATCCATATGGCTGATGTACCAAGGCTGTCTGTATACCAACCTGGTCCGTTTCTATTTCGGTACTGCTCGCTTACAAAAATCATGTCGATCTGTAGGTCCAAGATAAGTTGTGAAAGCAGATCGTCCGCCGTTCTACTTCTGTGAAGATTTCCTTGTAGGATCTTAATCATTTCTCTTTTTTTTCTCCTTCTCCAGCTCTAGTGCCTTTCTGAAGACTGTACATCCCCCAGACCCAGGGATATGGTCAGCAGCAGCGTTTTCTTGTGAGCACAGGAAGCATTTCGCCGGAGCGGTACAACTACTCTTTTTGTGTCCTGCTTCCCCGCATTGGATGCAGAGACCCTCTCCTCTCCTGTCCGGTCCTTGGCAGTCAGTTTGCTTGTGACCATATCCAAAACATTTAAAACAACGCGTTACCATCGTGCTTCTTCTGATTCTGCAGCTTACCAGTCCTATCCTAATATGATGGCATTTTAAAAGCTCCTTTGCTCCATTTTCGCCCAATTTAACAAACGCCATCTTCTGCTCTCTGCTGTTTGTTTTAGTCAGTGACACCTTCAGTTCACCGTTTGCCTCATTAAGCTGTCTTTTTATGACCTCCTCTACTTCTTCTTCAGTCGTAAGACTGTCAAGGTCTCTAATTAGTAAGGTTGCCTTAGCTTCTAGGCTAGTTATGGTGGCATTTGACCCGACGATTGCATTAAGGGCATCACGGAATCCTTCCTTATTTTTGGTCCTTCCATCGAATTCCAGAAGGATGTCTCCTGTCTTAGTTCGCCGGATCGCTCTAATTTCGGTTTCTGTGTGCTCTGGTTTGACATTATCCTTAATATCTTTTAAAACCCCCGCGTACGATTGGCCTTGTGATGGCTTTATAAGAAGTGCATCAGCGCGTAATTTTGTGCCCCTGTTCCTCCGTTTCGTGGATGACTCGTTTTTCTTCTTTTTACTTCGGTTTTCGCCTTGTGTCTTAGCCTTCCTGTGCTGCACTGTTTTCCACTCACCTGGGGTTTCTACAGCAGCCCCTCTCCTCTTTTTTTCACCATTTTGTTCCACCGGGCTGGACGCAACTCTTTTCTGACTACTTGTAGGTGTAGAATCTTCGACGATTATGCTATTTTTTAAACCGGGATTCTTCTTTGTTCTCCTTAGAAGCTTCGGAGTGGGAATAAACTCTACCTCATTTTCTACTTGTTTCTGATCAATTGCTTCTGCCTGTTTCTTAACTCCTACTTCAGCCTTCTTCCAGCTATTTCTATAGGAAACAATCACATCAATTGCCTCTTCGAGTTCTATCAAGCCGTTCTTGATGCCCATACTAACATTTTTCTGTTTTTCTGCTGCTAGTTTCATTTTATTAATGATGGTTTTGCATTTGGACAGCTCATCCTCTTCGCTTTTCTTCATCTTTAAGATAAATCTTAGTTTTGGAGATTCGTTTTGTGCTACAAAATCTTGATCTTTATCTCTAGCTGGATTAATAGGTGGACACATAGCATGATTTATAGGTGGATTATTAGCTAAATTCCTAAATGGATTCATTGCTGAATCTGTATCCATTTCAGCTTCGATCGGGTTTTTTGGCTCTGTCGTTCTTCCTGGTGGGGTTCTGGTCATCAAAGAG
This sequence comes from Rhamphomyia laevipes, assembly GCA_963920725.1. NCBI lineage: Eukaryota > Metazoa > Arthropoda > Insecta > Diptera > Empididae > Rhamphomyia > Rhamphomyia laevipes. Next base: position 50,852,695 of record OY987255.1, on the reverse strand, counting down.
CTCCTTGCAAAAAGTGATCCACCTGTTTGTTGCCTTGTAGTATTACATTCTGCACTAGCCAAGTCGTCCACTAGTGTAGAACTGCGGTCGCACGATCTCGACGCCCCGGGGCCCGCTTGCTCACCCCTGACGGCCGCCGGTACTGGGTTTCCGACTCCCTGCACCGTAACTTTATTTTTGTTGGTTGTATCCATGGTTGGTTTGTTGATTCAGGGTATCCTTCCCATATCCCATTTAGGCTGGAAAAGCCATGAGAAAATTTTAACCCGTTCCCACTCGGTTAAAGATACAGCCGCCCATTCTGGGTCAGACGCTGACCAGGGAGCCGCCCAATCTGAGACAGACGCTTCTGGATTTGTTACCGCCATCGCAAAGATAGTATACTCTGTTGAAAGCTTATGGACGTTACCGTTGACTTGCTAGAAGTTCTTCCGCTAACATCCCTATTGCATGATCCTATCTAATCATGCAAAATTCACTAGTCCTATATCAAATATGTTGAAAAAGCGCTAGTGAAACTACCTCTCTCGTTGGCCCTGACCTAATTTCCCACAGAGGTTGGTTACTCCATCTTCCATTAGGTTGCTCAGGTTTCCAGAGGGCACCAATCGTGGAGGTGAGAGTAGGTATTGGAAGGTTTTGATTACTGATAGCTGGCATCCTCAGTATATCAAAACCAACCCTTTGCCCCCCCATAATAATAATAATAATAATAATAATAATAATAATAATAATAATAATAATAATAATAATAATAATAATAATAATAATAATAATAATAATAATAATAATAATAATAATAATAATAATAATAATAATAATAATAATAATAATAATAATAATAATAATAATAATAATAATAATAATAATAATAATAATAATAATAATAATAATAATAATAATAATAATAATAATAATAATAATAATAATAATAATAATAATAATAATAATAATAATAATAATAATAATAATAATAATAATAATAATAATAATAATAATAATAATAATAATAATAATAATAATAATAATGATAATAATAATAATAATAATTGTTGCAAGGCGACGCAAGCGATTGCGTTCCGTTGCATGGTGTTGGGGGTTTAGCAGTTATAAATTCAGCATTAACAGTTTCGTTAAAAAGAACAGGTCAACAAGAGTGCGAGAGAGAGAAAATAATCAATTGCAATAGATAAAACCACAGCTGATCGAGGTAATCGACTTTATCGTTTTTCGTTAGACAACAAAAAAAAAGTGCAGTAAATCTAATTTTTTATCAGTAATTATCATAAAGTTTTTTTTGTTATATATTAAAAATTCAAATTAAAGTGTAAATTAAATTCAAACTTTTTCATTATATAAACTATTCAAAATATTTTTTTTTTAAATATAAAAAACTTAAGTGTCATATATATTGTTATATTTTATTTGATACAAAACAAAATAAAAAATATAAATTAAAGCATAAAAAATTTAAAGACAAATAGTGTTTAATTTAATAAAAGTTAAGTGGTGGTTCCAGCTTCCCGATAATCTCAAATTGTCCTACATTCATCATCCTACTCGCAAAAACATTTGGTGCCGTGACCAGGATTATAGAAAAGCTGTCCACATCACATAGCAGATCAGAAATATCATCAAATTGCAGCATCATCTAGGAAAAAAAATAGCTGTCCAACTAGAAGAGCAGAAAAATCATCAAAATTGCATCGTCTAAAAAAGAAAAAAAAAGGTAGAAAATTTTATATATATAGCATATAAGTGGTACGTGAAAATTCCGATGATTATCGGTAATTTGCACCAAAAAGCGGATTTTTTGTTGGGCGCGAAAAGGTGGATTGGCGTCATCCTAGAAAAAAAAAAACAAAGTAATCATCATAAATTAAATTCCGTAAATTGTGAAACAATTAATTTTCTTTGTGATTTATTAGATACAGTATTTTTTTTTGTCTCACAACCGGATACAAATATTTTTTACCTAAAAAATATAAATTTGTTCAAATAATTTTGAAAAAAAAATTTAAGAATTTTGAAAGTTTTTTTTTTGAAAAGAGAATCGGATATCAGTATATTTTTTTTTTTTTTACGATCCGAATTTAATCAAATATTTTACCCGAAATAAATTTTAACAATTATATGTAATAGATAGGTGCGGTTGAAGTTCTACAAAATAATATTTTTTTTATTAAACGAATTTTTATTATCAAACTATTTTTTTATTAAATTAAGTTCAAATAGTTTAATAAGGGAAATTTTTTGGAAGTTTTTTTTTGAAACATTTAAAATGGTTTTCTTTTTTGAGATTTTATAAATTAAGATTTATAAAATCTAAAGTTAACTTAACATTCCAATTAATATTTTTGTAAGAAAGGTTGAATACAAAATATATATTTTTGAAAATTGCAAATTGGTTTTTCTATTGATTGGAAACATTAATGATTAGTTGCATTAACATTTAATTTTTTTGGTTAATTGAATTAACATTTTAATTTGTAGTTAGTTAAATTAAATTTGAATTAATTTGATGTTTATAATATTGTTTGCAAGGTGTATATACATTAATATTTTTTTTTTTGAAAATTTCAATTTAGTTGTTTTATTATTTTTTTTTCAAAGGTTTTAATAGTTATTTAATTTATATTCGTACCAATATGGTTACCACATCCACCAAACTCGATAATCTCAAAATTCGAATTGAACATTCGTATAAAGCGTTCCAAGCAGAACTCAGACCGTCTCTGAGTTATCTGAATGTTCGAAAATCAAGCCTAAAAGACTTATTTTATGAACTCTCAGATAATTTTGATAAATTAGTTGCCCACCGTAAATCAAAACAGCTGTCGACAGAAGAGGTCACTATAGAATATCTACAATTAGAAGATTTTGTATATAGGTATGAAGCAGAATTAAATGAAAAAATACTAACCCTGAGTCCACCAATACCACCGCAAACCCAGGATAATAAAGATCCAAATATAGTGGCCATTCAAACCCAACGGTCAATCCCTTTGCCAAAAATTCATATTCCGACTTTCAGCGGTGCCTATGCTGCTTGGACATCCTTTCAGGACCTATATCTGTCTGTAGTCGACAAAAATAAAGATCTAACCCCTGTTTTGAAGCTGCAATATTTGAAGTCCAATCTATCGGGAAAAGCTCCTGCACTTTTAGATAATTATAACGTTACCAATGCCAATTATGGCGACGCTTGGAAAGCATTGTCCACAAGATATGGAAATGAACGAAAAATAGTTAATATTCATATGAAGAAATTATTATCCTTACCCTCAATTCAAAACGAAGGTGCTACAGCCATAAAAGGATTATTAGACACCACTAGTGACTGTCTGGCTGCCTTAAAAAATATGAATATTCCCACTGAAAACTGGGATCTTTTCATTGTGTATCTGGTAACGCAACGATTACCCAGTGATACTCATGAGCTCTGGGAACAAGAGCTGAAAGGATCTAGTGAGATTCCTAAATGGTCTCTACTCCAAGAGTTCCTAAGTACTCGTTTTAGGACCCTCGAAAATGTGGCTGATGCTAAAATCAAAGTGAAAGATAAAAATTTTAATCAATTCATTCAAAAAGGTAAATCCGCTCATCAAACCTATCATACAACAACATCAAATTAATGTTGTATTTGTAAAGCCTCACATCCTCTTAGATTATGTCCCATATTCCTAAAAATGGATCATAAGAATCGTCTGGACATTGTCAAATCTTATCGCTTTTGAATAGTGTATTTATATACGTTCTGGGACAAAAGGAAATGTGCAAATAAAATGTGCAAAAATTCTTAAAATAAATTCTATACTGCATACAAATTAATGGGTATTTTAAGAATTTTTGCTCATTAATTATTAAGTAATTTACACCTTAATGAAATTCGACACCGCTTTAATTGAATTAAAAAAAAATTATACTTGATTATAATTGCAATTTTTTTTTCTACTTCCGGTCGAGAATAATAATATGTAATATGATCTAAATTGATTTACTTTTCCAAAAGTTTTGAGAATTTTAAGGGTCAATGAATTGCAATTTCATTTTTTTTTCTACTTCCGGTTAAGAATAATATGTAGCTTGATCTAAATTAATTTAGTTTTCTAAAACTTTTGGTAATTTCAAGGGTCAATGAATTGATTCGGATGTACGTGCATTAATATTGTTTTTTCACGTTTAAAATTTAGCATAACCAGATAATTAATTAAAAAGGTCAAAATATTGGAAATAAAATCCATGCCCCATACAAAATAATGCACATTTTGAACACTTTTGCACATTTTAATAGTTTATATGAAATAAGTAATTCATCGCAAATGGGCAAAATGTTCGAAATAAATTCGAAACTCCATACAAAATAATGCACATTTTGTTCATTTTTGCACATTTTAATAGTTTATATGAAATAAGTAATTCTTCGCAAATGTGCAAAGTATTGAAAATAAATCCTATACCCCATACAACATAATGTACATTTTGTTCATTTTTGCACATTTTAATAGTTTATATGAATTAATTAATTCTTCGCAAATGGGTATAATATTGAAAATAAATCCCATACCTCATACCAAATAATGCACATTTTGGTCATTTTTGTACATTTTAATAGTTTATATGAAATGAGTAATTCTTCACAAATGTGCAAAATATTGAAAATAAATTCCATACCATTCAAAATAATGCTCATTTTGTTCTTTTTCGCACATTTTAATAGTTTATATGAAATAAGTAATTCTTCGCAAATGTGCAAAATATTGAAAATAAATTCCATACACCATACAAAATAATGCACATTTTGGTCATTTTTGCACATTTTAATAGTTTATATGAAATAAGTAATTCTTCGCAAATGTGCAAAATATTGAAAATAAATTCCATACACCATACAAAATAATGCACATTTTGGTAATTTTTGTACATTTTAATAATTTATATGAATGAAATGAGTAATTCTTTGAAAATGGGCAAAAGTAAATCTCCAACTCCATACAAAATTATAAACATTTCGTTCATTTTTGAACGCATTAAGTTTCGATTAAAAATATTTATACTTAGCGTAATTTTAAATGTTTTTCTACTTCCGGGTAATATATAGCACGATCTAAATGGATTTTTTTTTACTTTTCCAAAAGTTTCGGGAATTTTAAGGGTCAATTAATTCAGACTCAACTAAAATGGGCGAAATATCGAAAATAAATTCCATACTCCATATAAAATAATAAAGATTTTATTCATTTTTGCGCATTTCATATAAACTATTGAAATTAATTCGTCTAAAATATCGAAAATAAGAAATTTGACACCGCATTAACTTTCGATTAAAAATATTTCTCTGGCAGAGGGGCAAAAGCATTTAAGTAATGATTTGTAGTTTTCCAGAAAAGCGTTTTTATCGAATATGTTCTGCTACTTTTACATTTGACGATTTGACAATAGTATTATATTAAGATTTTTTATCCATATGTGGATAGTTTTACAATTAATTCTAAACTTCCTGGGAATCTAAACGGTTAAGTGCTTGTCGACCCTTTTTTTGGGCCGCAATTAATTTTAGTAAATTGGCTTGGTTGATCAATGTAGAATTGCGCACATTCAGATCGAGTTAGATGTTTTAGCTAAAATATTCGATTGTCATTGAACTTGGCTTAGGTGAAGTAAATTTTGTTTTTAAATTCTGAATTAAATGGTTTTGTCCCGTAGTCAGAGATTTATACTTAAGCGTAATATTAATTTTCTTTTTACTTCAGGCTAAGAATAATATATTACAACATGATCTAAATTGTTCTAATTTTTTTACTTTTCCAAAAGTTTTAGGAATTTTATGAGTCAATAAATTGAATTGGTGTATTATATATTATTTTTTCACACTTTTAAATTTCGCATAAGTCATTACTTAAATTTTCAACCTATCAATTTTAGCGATTTAATTATAATTTAATGGGAATTAATTCGTTTTTGTCAAATCAATTATTATCTGAACAATAAAATGATGTATATTTTATTAAAATCCTGATTTTTGTTAATTTTATTAATTAAGTAATTTAAGTAATAAGAAATTATTATTAACGTAAATTTAAAAACCTATCACAAATAATTTTAAAGATAAATATTTTTCTCAATTAAATTTGTCAATTCATCAATTAATAATTCATTATTACTGAAAAAATCAAATATTTATGCTTATAAGCCGTACAACTAATTTATTTTAGCTATTGATTAGTTGAAAAGTTTAGTGAATTTTACCGGAAAATTGATAAGTATTTTTTGAAAATTCAAAATATTTATACTTAAGTTTAAGTTTTATTTTTTTTTTACTTCCTAAATTTAATTCAATAATTATTATTAATTATTAAGCATAATACATTATTTCATTAATGACAATTTCGATGGTCTGCATATATGAATCCAAAAATTAAAATATAAATCCGAATCTTCAAAGTATAATATTTTTATTTAGGAAACTTCAGCGGGAATCATTCTGAAATTTCATAGAAAAATGTTATAAAGTAAGTTTTACCCGTTTTCAATTAAATTCGATACTAAGATTAGTTACGCGATATATCTGTTGATCTTAAATTAGTACTTTCAGCAGATTCATGAGCCTGTATAAAGTACATTTTATATTTTTTTTAAACTTATTGATACTTCTTTATAAAATTGATTGTTTTTCAATTATATAATACTTTATGAGTAAATTCAAATTTGTTTTTTATTTTCTCTCCATCACACTTCAAATTATGTTATTATGGCATTTATAATCCGAGTTTCATACTATTATTTTCCTTGCAATGGATTTTCTTGCGATGAATATTTTAGGGGTATGAAGTTTTCTTGCGAAGGATTTTTTTGTGATCAATTTTCCGCTAAGAAATTTACTTGTACAAATTTTGCTAACGATTAATTTTCTGCTACGATTTTTTCTTGGCTACGAATTTTTCTTGCGATGAATTTTCCTAACGATTAATTTTCTGCAATGAAATTTCCTGCGATAAATTTTCCTAGTGATTAATTTTTTGCAATGAATTTTTCTTGGCGAGGAATTTTCTTAGCGATTAATTTTCTGTGATGAATTTTTTATGTGTATGAAGTTTTCTTGCGAAGGATTTTCTTGTAATGAATTTTCCTAGCGATTAATTTTCAGCGATGAAGTTTTCTTGCGTTGAAATTTCCTAACGATTAATTTTCTGCGATGAATTTTTTATGGGTATAAAGTTTTCTTGTGATCAATTTTCCTAGTGATCAATTTTCAGCGATGAAATTTACTTGTACAAATTTTGCTAACGATTAATTTTCTACTATGATTTTTTCTTGGCTACGAATTTTTCTTGCGATGAATTTTCCTAGCGATTAATTTTCTGCAATGAAATTTCCTGCGATGAATTTTGTCAGCGATTAATTTTGTGAGACGAATTTTCTTAGTGATTAATTTTCTGCAATGAATTTTTCTTGGATATGAAGCTGACGTTTAAAAGAAATCGCATACAAAGTCAAAAGCGTACGTTTAAAAATAATCGCGTACAAAGTTAAAAGCAGACGTTTAAAAGTAATCGCATACAAAGTCAAAAGTAGCGCCGCTTAATTCACTAAAAGTAATAGCATGATTTTTAGACGTTTACAAGTAATCGCATTAAAAGTCGAAAGTAGTGCCGCTCAAAGTAGTTCGCTAAAAGTAATGCCATAATTTTTAGACGCTTAAAAGTAATCGCATTGAAAGCCAAAAGTAGTTCACTAAAAGTAATGCCATTATTTTTAGACGTTTAAAAGTAATCGCATTAAAAGCCAAAAGTAGTTCACTAAAAGTAATGCCATGATTTTTGGACGTTTAAAAGTAATCGCATTAAAAGTCAAAAGTAGTTCACTAAAAGCAATACCATTATTTTTAGACGTTTACAAGTAATCGCATTAAAATTCGAAAGTAGCGCCGCTTAAAGTAATTCGCTAAAAGTAATGCCATGATCTTTAGACGTTTACAAGTAATCGCATTAAAAGTCAAAAGTACCGCCGCTTAATTCACTAAAAGTAATGGCATGATTTTTATGGGGCGGACGTTTTTCATTAATCGAATGAAAAGTCAAAAGCAAAAAAATTAATTGTTTACGCAAAATTTTAAGCCCGAGAAGCAAAACGATTTTATTATCTGCAAAAGATTTTTCATCATTAAACACTTTTATTACCGTTAATTGGTTCAAATGTTTTTAACTCAGGTATTTTTTAAGGTTTTTAGAAAATTTATCGCAGAAAATCTAAAGCAAGAAAATTCATAGTCAAAAAAAATTCATCGCACAAAATTGATCGCAGGGCAAATTCGTCGCAGGAAATTTCATCGCTGAAAATTAATCGCTGAGAAAATTCATATCCAAGAAAAATTCATTGCAGAAAATTAATCACTAAGAAAATTCGTCGCACAAAATTAATCGCTGACAAAATTCATCGCAGGAAATTTCATTGCAGAAAATTAATCGCTAGGAAAATTCATCGCAAGAAAATCCATCGCATGAAAAATTCGTAGCCAAGAAAAAATCATAGTAGAAAATTAATCGTTAGCAAAATTTGTACAAGTAAATTTCATCGCTGAAAATTGATCACTAGGAAAATTGATCACAAGAAAACTTTATACCCATAAAAAATTCATCGCAGAAAATTAATCGTTAGGAAATTTCAACGCAAGAAAACTTCATCGCTGAAAATTAATCGCTAGGAAAATTCATTACAAGAAAATCCTTCGCAAGAAAACTTCATACACATAAAAAATTCATCACAGAAAATTAATCGCTAAGAAAATTCCTCGCCAAGAAAAATTCATTGCAAAAAATTAATCCCTAGGAAAATTTATCGCAGGAAATTTCATTGCAGAAAATTAATCGTTAGGAAAATTCATCGCAAGAAAAATTCGAATTAATTCCCATTAAATTATAATTAAATCGCTAAAATTGATAGGTTGAAAATTTAAGTAATGACTTATGCGAAATTTAAAAGTGTGAAAAAATAATATATAATACACCAATTCAATTTATTGACTCATAAAATTCCTAAAACTTTTGGAAAAGTAAAAAAATTAGAACAATTTAGATCATGTTGTAATATATTATTCTTAGCCTGAAGTAAAAAGAAAATTAATATTACGCTTAAGTATAAATCTCTGATTTAATTCAGAATTTAAAAAAAAAATTTACTTCACCTAAGCCAAGTTCAATGACAATCGAATATTTTAGCTTAAACATCTAACTCGATCTGAATGTGCGCAATTCTACATTGATCAACCAAGCCAACTTACTAAAATTAATTGCGGCCCAAAAAAAGGGTCGACAAGCACTTAACCGTTTAGATTCCCAGGAAGTTTAGAATTAATTGTAAAACTATCCACACATGGATCTTAATATAATACTATTGTCAAATCGTCAAATGTAAAAGTAGCAAAACATATTCGATAAAAACGCTTTTCTGGAAAACTATAAATCATTACTTAAATGCTTTTGCCCCTCTGCCAGAGAAATATTTTTAATCGAAAGTTAATGCGGTGTCAAATTTCTTATTTTCGATATTTTAGACGAATTAATTTCAATAGTTTATATGAAATGCGCAAAAATGAATAAAATCATTATTATTTTATATGGAGTATGGAATTTATTTTCGATATTTCGCCCATTTTAGTTAAGTCTGAATTAATTGACCCTTAAAATTCCCGAAACTTTTGGAAAAGTAAAATAAAATCCATTTAGATCGTGCTATATATTACCCTTAGCCGGAAGTAGAAAAACATTTAAAATTACGCTAAGTATAAATATTTTTAATCGAAACTTAATGCGTTCAAAAATGAACGAAATGTTTATAATTTTGTATGGAGTTGGAGATTTACTTTTGCCCATTTTCAAAGAATTACTCATTTCATTCATATAAATTATTAAAATGTACAAAAATTACCAAAATGTGCATTATTTTGTATGGTGTATGGAATTTATTTTCAATATTTTGCACATTTGCGAAGAATTACTTATTTCATATAAACTATTAAAATGTGCAAAAATGACCAAAATGTGCATTATTTTGTATGGTGTATGGAATTTATTTTCAATATTTTGCACATTTGCGAAGAATTACTTATTTCATATAAACTATTAAAATGTGCGAAAAAGAACAAAATGAGCATTATTTTGAATGGTATGGAATTTATTTTCAATATTTTGCACATTTGTGAAGAATTACTTATTTCATATAAACTATTAAAATGTACAAAAATGAGCAAAATGTGCATTATTTTGTATGAGGTATGGGATTTATTTTCAATATTATACCCATTTGCGAAGAATTAATTAATTCATATAAACTATTAAAATGTGCAACAATGAACAAAATGTACATTATGTTGTATGGGGTATAGGATTTATTTTCAATTCCTTGCACATTTGCGAAGAATTACTTATTTCATATATAAACTATTAAAATGTGCAAAAATGAACAAAATGTGCATTATTTTGTATGGCGTTTCGAATTTATTTCGAACATTTTGCCCATTTGCGATGAATTACTTATTTCATATAAACTATTAAAATGTGCAAAAGTGTTCAAAATGTGCATTATTTTGTATGGGGCATGGATTTTATTTCCAATATTTTGACCTTTTTAATTAATTATCTGGTTATGCTAAATTTTAAACGTGAAAAAACAATATTAATGCACGTACATCCGAATTAATTCATTGACCCTTGAAATTACCAAAAGTTTTAGAAAACTAAATTAATTTAGATCAAGCTACATATTATTCTTAACCGGAAGTAGAAAAAAAATGAAATTGCAATTCATTGACCCTTAAAATTCTCAAAACTTTTGGAAAAGTAAATCAATTTAGATCATATTACATATTATTATTCTCGACCGGAAGTAGAAAAAAAATTGCAATTATAATCAAGTATAAATTTTTTTAATTCAATTAAAGCGGTGTCGAATTTCATTAAGGTGTAAATTACTTAATAATTAATGAGCAAAAATTCTTAAAATACCCATTAATTTGTATGCAGTATAGAATTTATTTTAAGAATTTTTGCACATTTCCTTTGTCCCAGAACGTATATAAATACACTACTCGTTTGCTTCAATTATTTAGCCATCAGTCACTCTTATAGAAACTGCCCTAGTAAGCGAAAATGTCTTAGCTGTGGAAAAAGACACCATACATTGCTGCATAATGCCTCAACTCCATCCACAGCCGCTCCTTTGGCCACATCATACCCGATGCAAACCGCGCTTACCGCCCCATCCTTTCATCCTAGGAACACTTTACCAGAAAATGTTCAAACGGAACAGAGGACCCAGCATCAAAATTATTTTGCTAAAAATAATAATAAAATTCTATTAGGTACAGCACTTATTAAGGTTAAAGGGAATGACAATGTTACCCACATGGTCCGTGCGCTTATACCGCTTTTTAAAAAAGGGAATAATCAATAACTACATACCAATTTCTATTTTATCCACTTTCTCGAAATTATTTAAAAAAGCCATAAGAAATCGTATGATTAATTTCTTAACTAAAACAATTTTTTTTTACTGCGAAACAAATTGGTTTTCGTGAAAAAAACTCAAGCACTCAGGCCAAAACTAGGCCCATTGTACCCCTCGATGCGAAGAACCTTCATGTCACTCCCGCCGTGGCGGTTGTGAGCCATCCGCTATCTAACGAATTTACAGATTTGCTGCCATCCATGAACCCCCGCTTCGCTCAGTTCGTTCAGGAGATAGGCACCAAAGCATTTATAACGTAGGTGGAGAGGCAGGTACAATGACACAGGAAGTGTTCAATGGTCTCTCTATCCTAAAATATTGTAACTTCTAATTAAAAATACAAAAGATAATAAAATTAAAGCTAAACTTACTTCATAAGAAATAGTTTGAGCAACAGCTCGTAAACCACCTAATAATGCATAATTGGAATTTGATGATCACCCTGAAATTATTACAGAACAACATACAAAAAATAATAATCCTAAATTAAATTAATACAAGTATAGGCATACATATTCAAACTAATAATGATAAAAACAAAGAAAAAACAGGAGAAAAATAATAAGAAATATAATTAGATATTAAAGGATAAGTTTGTTTTTTAGTAAATAACTTAATTGCATCACAAAAAGGTTGAGGAATTCCTATTAAACCAACTTTACGAATCTGAATATAACCTAACACTTTATGATCTAATAAAATTAAAAAAGCTACTCCTACTAATACACAAATAACTAATAATAAACTTCCAATGACAGATAAAATTAACTCTAAATATAACAAGTACCATTTGTAAAAAATATTACATAAATAAATTATAAATTTATTGCATTTATCTGCTAAAATAGCTTCTTATATAAAATTAATTTTATTCAATTTAAAAAAAAATATTTTTCTAATATTTGGCCCTTTCGTACTAAAATATTATAATGATTTATAGAAAGCAACCTGGCTCACGCCGGTTTGAACTCAAATCATGTAAGATATTTGTTACAATATTTTACAGAATCATGTTACAATATTTTACAGACGTGCACTTAAGAGCGCTGAATTTTGTATGCATGGCCCCGCAACATAGAGTGACCTGTTAAGATCGCAGTGCCCATGCATACCGAGCTCTTATTGAGCCGCAGGTATTTCTTGGTTACTTTCTCCTTGGGAATGCCCCAGAGACACCGTGCGGTATGACCGATATCACTAGCTAGCCAGATTTCTCGATGACATTTATCGGCCCATTGTTTTAGGTTCGCTTTAAGGGTCTGCAGTACTACCGCAACTGTGATCGTGATGACCTCCAGCTGCGATCCTTCTATTGCTAGTTCGTATACTTTCTCGTTTCCCGGTATATTGCTATGTCTAAGAACCCATTTCAATGTACCCTATTCGACCGCGCCAAGTTATTGAGACTGTGTTTACAGTCTTGCACCTGGTAGTATAGGATGTCACCGCTTTTAAAGCAGCCTGACTATCTGAGAAGATGCTTCTGTTGATAGTGCTTCTGTTGATGCTGTTCTCATTGCGCCCGTAATACTGAGGCAACATGAACGTTGAACTTTTTCCAACAACTTAAGATTGGAGAGTTTCTCAATCGAGATCCATAGGAGAGAGTAGGGCAGACGACACTGTTGTGGAACCAGCGAAACATATCCGGTTGTAGTCCCCATTTCTTCCCCATCGCACCTCGACACATGTCAAAAATCCTATAGGCTTTATTAGCTCGTTCTTCTAGATGCGATCTCCAGTTCAATTTTTTGTTTAAAATGACGCCCATATACTTAACACTAATTTTCAGTGCTAGCCAGATGCTTTTTATAACTGGAAGACTCAATAGTTGAGTTTTACTTCTCAAAGAGAATAAATAGATATCGGTTTTTAGCGGGTTAATGTTGAGCCCACAATTGTCTGCCCATTGGCTAACAATATTCAGTGCAGGTTGCATTAGCCCAGAGAGTTCCGATTCAAGGTATCCCTGCCTTGTGAGTTTGAATAGGAGGTCATTCACGACTAGTATCCAAAGCAAGAGTGACAAAATGCCGCCCTGTGGTGTACCTTTGTGAACTTTACCTAGCCGTTGTTGATCCCCTAGGTTCGCATAAATTCTACTATGTGCCAACATGTGTTCCTTCCACTTGGAGATTTCTGGGTTGATATTTTGTTTATGTATCACTTCATTAATTTTTGCAGGAGTACATTGTTAAAAGCTCCTTCCACGTCTATAAAGGTTCTAAGCACAGATTCGTTAAGACCGGTTTTCACCGATTTACCCTTTAAATAAGCGTGCTGTTTGTTAGATAAGGCTGTCGATGGGAGCATATCTCGTATTTCTCTTTCGCAGATCCTTGATTCCGTATTCTCCGTAATAAAACCTAATTCCATATTCTCTAACCTAATACGAGGCCGGTATGAATCTATTATAACAGAGGTGTCAAAGCATTTCGGGAAATGCTCATCCATTAGCAATTCTAGTGACTCCCCTGCCGATTGAATGTGGGTTTTCGCTAGAAATTTCTTGTGGGTTTTCGCTAGAAATTTCTTGTTTTCAGGTTGAATGTGGGTTTTCGCTAGAAATTCGTGACGCCTTGTTTACGCTACCTACACCATCACAGAACGCTCTTGGCTGAGCGGATGGCGTACTTATACTCTTTGAGCGCAGCTTGAAAAGTGTTCCAATCTTCATCACGATTACAGTTCTTCGCTTTGTTGCATAGCCTGCGTACCCTTTTACGTTTTTCTTGAGGTCCTGTGTCAACCAAGGGGGGTCAGAGTTGGATCTGGCACGTTTCAAGGGACAGGACTCTTCATAAGAATCCATAAGCAGGTTCGTGATCACTTTTACTTCTCTGTCAATATCTTCACTCAAGTACAATGCACGGGGGAAGTTAACTGAGAGATTTAATTTAGATTCCACCTTGTTCCTGAAAGAAACCCAGTCAGTTTTTCCCGGGTTTCTACAAGGAACGGCTGGTGAGATCGTCACAACAATTTCAAAACGTATATATCTGTGATCCGATAATGATGCTTCGTTCGAAACTCTCCAATTATGGATGTGTGCAGAAATATCAATTGCTACTTCCCTACGAGAACGCGTAATAAAGGTAGGTTCTACCCCAAAGTTCATTAATAATAGGTTAGTTGTATAAATATAAGCGAGCAGTGACTTACCCCTTTCATTACAGTTTGAGCTGCTCCATACTGTGTGATAAGAGTTTACATCACATCTTATAATTAGTTGTTTGTGGTTGCTCTGCGCTAGCTTTGCTATCACTTACAACTCGGCAGACGGCGGAGGGGTGGGTGAGTCAAACGGTAGATAAATAGAAGCGAAGATGATCTACTTTGGTCTCCCGTTTAATTCGCCCTCCCATAAAACCGCTGTGCTATCTTTACTCGAGACCTGCGGGTGAGAAAATAGATTAATATTTTTCTTAGCTACAATACAGGCTCTGGGCCTAGGTTGTTCGTTGTTGTAGAATAGATTTACTGATTTGGCGCTCCATCCAGAAACCTTGTTTACGACGGTCCAAGGTTCCTAAATTAGTGCCAAATCTACTTCGCCTTTTTCGAAGAGTTGTTGTAGGTTGGCTGTGTCCGCCCTACTACTATGGATATTGATCTGAAGAATTCTCATGAATTGTTCTGATCAACCTCCATCTCCAACTCTTCCGTTGACATCTCCTCCGTTAGGGTTTGGTCATCATCTGATGACAGGAGCGGTCCTAGTAGGAGTAAATCCTCGTCTTCGTCGCAAGACGCACCTTTAACCGTTCCTATCATCAGATCATGTCCAGCCAGGTCATCTCTTTCGCCAATCTCCATTACGGTGATCAGTAAGCCAGATGACTTTTCTAACGTTAAAGCAGGACCAGCGTTCTCCTCTATAGCGGGTGCTGGTTTGGCTTCAGCAGCAGAACTGGAAACCGGTGGTTGTATGGGGCAGGTTGACGACACATTTTCTAAATTGAAAAAGATGTTTTCCATCCTGTACCACACCTCCCCCTGGTTTCCTTAATCCAATCGGATGAGTTCTCGTCGATACCCAAAACCAAGTAGATTCCTTGCGGATTCTCCTTAATATTGTATTCCGTCCAGAGCTCAGTCGGCAGGTTGTTCCGTTGCTTAATCTGGCTAAATATGGCTGGTAAAGGTTTAGACGGACCTTCTACTTCGACCATTACCCTCCTTAGCTTTGGAATGTCATTTAGACTGCCCAGAATAAATCGCCACGAAAGCCACTCCAACGGATTCAAACCGGCAGAAAATCACTGGTTGACAAAAAAGCCGCATCTCCAATGCCTCCCTGATGATAGGTTGCCTGTCCCGAGCGATCCTGCCCCCCAGGTGCTGCAGAGTTGATGACAGCCATCTCGAAGGATGTTTTGTGAACTCCTCTGACATAGGAACTCCGGGTTCGTTTACCCTTTGGGATGATCTTCGGTTTAGCGACAGGTTTAGATCTACGATTTAAGTCTGATTTAGGAGCAGGTCCTGCCCTAGAAGTTAGTAGAATAATACAAAAATAATTGGTTGTAAATAAATTGTAAATTGCTGAAAATTATGCAAAATATATTACATTTATATTGTATTGTACAATAGAGAAATCAAAGAAGACAAAAATAAAATGGACAAGTGAATTAAATGTACTTTTTATTAGGATTTGGATTGATAAAAAGAAAGATTTAAAAAAAAATAAACGTAATTCTCATATTATATTAGAAATGCCACAAATACTAAAACTAGAAAATATAGATATGTCTGTTGCAGAAATAAAAACAAAACTGCATACATTAAAGGCGAAATATAGGTAATTAAATATTTTATTTTAATTAGATATTAAAACAATTTAATTTTTTTAAGAATTGAAAAGAAAATTGTTGGGCCTTCCGGTGGATCGCCATCTGAGTAGGAACATTTTGATGTAATCAAGGAAATATTAGGAAACAACAAATTTATAAATTCTACCGAACTAATAGATGAAAGTTTTTCATTAGATTTATCAGGTAAAATGTTTATTTAATTTTAAGATTTTAACAATAATATTTTTTTTTAATTTTAGATTATGACAATTTCATGCTATCTGCTTCATCATTAGCTGTACCTCGAATAACACCATTAGCTGTACCTCAAATAACGCCATCATCAACATCATCTTCATTTGCAGCCACAGCAATACCATCAACATGATCATCATTATCAAGCGCAGATATATCAAAACAATTCAGATCAGCAACATTAACACCGTCACCTGCAGCATCGCCATTAACATCACAATTAACATCATCAATAATACCGACATCCATAATATTTATATATATTTGGAATCCAAATGAATTCCCAATTTCAATTTTATTCACTTACCTTGATTATTTAATGGAAATAATCCAAAATCTGCAAAATATAAACAGATAAAATGCCGGCATTTTATCTGTCAAACCGAAACTTGTAGATTCAATAACGAATAGACCGGTCGCAGTAACTTTATGAAATTTCACTACCCGGTAGAAAACATAATCGCGAATCGAATTATGTTAAAGTAAATTACGGAAAACCAACATAAAACATAGAACTTATGTTTTTTAACTTAAAGGAAAAAACTTATAAGTGCGAGCGAGATGTAAGCGGCGCTAGCGAGAAAAAAACAACTACGCGAAAACAATCTCATGCTATGACCAGAGCAGAAATTTACACACACCACCATGAGTTTTGGAAATTTCTTTTTCATATAAACTTTGATAAGCGCCATCTATAATGAGAAGTCGCATGGCTTTTTTGAGATCACAACAGATGCCGGAAGCATCGTAGCTTTTTCTGACAACGGCATTTTTAAAAATAATTTCACTTTGTTTGCATAATAAATGTCTATTATATACCTGTCATAACAGGCTGTTACAAAACTATTTGTGTCCGATTCCATTTTTATTAATATTTTATTTATTTATTTAGTTTTACAATTTAAATTATAAAATGTCTGAATTGTCAAAGCTCACTACTACATACAGAAAAAAGAAATCAGGTATACATTTCTTTTTTTAGACACCATACAACGCAAAAAACTCCATACAAAACATACATGTCAAAAAAGGAAAGGAGTTTTTTCGACGGAAGGAAATTTCTGCTATGGTCGGTACATCAGTAAATAAAATTCAGTAGGGACAACTTAAAAATAATTAAATTTGCCAGGGCTGAACATTTTTAGAATAAATTATGGCGAATTATAGCAGAATTAAATTAGAGAATTTTCCATGAAAATGAAATATAATGATGAAAATTATTTATGAAAATAGTAGGAAAAATATATTTAAAACTAAAAAGGTTAGTAAAGGTTTTCAGAAAACCTTCAGCATAAAAAGATATTACCATTATGGTAAAAGTTAGTAAAATTTAACATAGTAACACCATGAAGAGATTAGAAATTAGAAAGAATTTAGATTATATAAGCGATAGCCACTTTGAGAAATTATTCAGTCTCATCGTAGCAGCAATCTAGTAATATCATCGTAGCAACAAGTAGCAGCATTTTTAGCAGCCAACAAATAAATTTAATTTAGTTTATAACAATAAAAAAAAGGTATTGTAAAAAAACCACGTGTATACGGATAAGATTGTTACATGCACAAATAATTGTGGAATTTGTACAATTGTTCCTATACACTAATTTTGGTAAAATTTTAGGAATAAATTTTTGGGAAAATAAATTTAATTTTTTAAACGGAAAAGGGGAATTAATTAACAATTAAATTAGTGTTAGTTGAAGAAAATAAAATTGCCAATTTAGTGAATTATAGAATTCAATTAAATTTAATATATTTTAGTAAATCATTAGAAATTATATTCAGGAAAAAAAATTTCGTAAAATTTATACAATTTAATTCAACGAATATTCTAAGTGAATTAGTAAATCAAAATTAAGAAATTTTTTTCGTGAATTTAGAAAATTTAATTAACTCAAATTTTAGAAAGGTGTTACATAGAACTTAATTCCAAATTTATTGCAAATTTATAGAATTTAATTTAAAGCAATTAGTTAGTTAATTATAAAAAAATCTAATTAAAAGGTTTCTTTCAAGAAATTCAGTTTCATAATTAAATGGTCTAAATTCAGTTAAATTAATTTGGTAAATCTAAACCAAAATACAAAGAGCTAAAATAACCACATTTTTTTGTGTGCATATTTTCTTATTGAGGTTAAAGTTGAAACCGCATTGTGAACACGTGTCGATTATTAGTTACGGTTGTCGAGTTGCAGCTAGAAATAAAATTAGTGAGGTTAAATTGTGGGTAATCGTTCTTACAAAACGATTATTTTTTTTGGAGGTAAATTTCCATTAAATTTATCCTGATAATTTACGGCGTAAATTATATCGAACCATATTGTAAGCTAGTTACAATTTGGTAGTTCTTAATTTAACCAACACCCTAAAATAATTTCAAACTCGCGTGTCGAAACCGCATTATATTACAAAAAATATAATTCAACGTAATCGCAATTAAGTAGAATTTAGCTAGAAAGAAATTAGCTTACATAATTAGGGAATTATAACCATTAGTCGTATCAACCAATTGGTAGGTTTCTGTGGAAAAAATTTTCATTTTTTCTAAAATCAATCGCAAACGATTCATTAGCATTGAACATCGCTAGCACGGTTGTTGAAAGTTTATTTAAGTTGTCATCCAAGCGGCAATTAAGTAAACAGACACCCAGTTGAATTGAACATCAGTTACCAGCAATTTAATGGTACGAACACACAGTGACGTCAGCAGCAACACAACAGTCAACAATACAAATGAAATTTAGTAAAGTAAAGTAAATTAAATCAAATTGTTTGTTTGTTTTTGAGTACATAATTATAATTGTAAATTTAATAAATTCTTATTTTCAATAAAATATTAATTTGATATCAATTAAACGCAAACCTTACAGACATTGTCTTTTTATTCGTTCAAAAGAAGTTACATTTTATTTTTTCATGAAATACTTAACAGGCTCACCGAACAATATTTATTATTTTATACTTTATTAGCTTCTTTGCCTATATTAGTCGCTATTTTTTATTTATATAATGATTTAAATTCTATAAGTTTTTACTTAATAATAAATGTTTTATATAATCATTAAATACTATATTTAGGTATAATTTTTGCTTTTTTAGTTAAAATACCTATGTTTTTAGTTCATTTATGATTGCCTAAAGCTCATGTAGAAGCTCCAGTTTCTTGATCTATAATTTTAGCTGGAATTATATTAAAATTAGGGGGTTATGGATTATTGCAAGTTTTTTCTTATTTACAGTTATTGGGATTAAAATTTAATTATTGTTGAATTAGAATTAGTTTAGTTGGGGGTGTTTTAGTTAGTTTAATTTGGTTACGTCAAACTGATTTAAAGGCTTTAATTGCTTATTCATCTGTTGCTCATATATGTATTGTTTTAAGAGGGTTAATAACTTTAACTTATTGGGGTTTATGTGGTTCTTATTCATTAATAATTGCTCATGGTTTATGTTCTTCTGGTTTATTTTGTTTAGCTAATATTTCTTATGAACGGTTAGGAAGTCGTAGTTTAATAATTAATAAAGGGTTATTAAATTTTATGCCTAGAATAACTTTATGATGATTTTTATTAAGTTCTGCTAATATAGCAGCCCCTCCTACTTTAAATTTATTAGGTGAAATTAGTTTATTAAATAGAATTGTTAGATGATCTTGAGTATCAATAATTATATTATCTTTACTATCTTTTCTTAGAGCTGCTTATTCTTTATATTTATATGCTTATAAACAACATGGAAAATTATTTCCAGGCCTTTATGCTATAGTTGGAGGATATAATCGAGAATATTTATTATTATTTTTACATTGATTTCCTTTAAATTTAATAATTTTAAAAAGTGATATATTTATATTATGATTATAATTTAAATAGTTTATAAAAATATTGATTTGTGGTGTCAAAGATATGAATTAATTCATTTTAATTCGTGAAATATATTTCTATTTGTATAATTAGATTTGTTAGATTATTTATAATTAGAATAAGTTTATTTTTTTAGGTATTAATTTTTTATTAAATGGTTTAGTTATTTTTATTGAATGAGAAGTAGTTTCTTTAAATTCAATAAGTGTAGTAATAACTTTTTTATTTGATTGAATAAGTTTAATTTTTATATCTTTTGTTTTATTAATTTCTTCTCTTGTAATTTATTACAGAAAGGAGTATATAAGTAGTATTATTAATATTAATCGTTTTATTATATTAGTTTTAATATTTGTTTTATCTATAATATTATTAATTATTAGTCCTAATTTAATTAGCATTTTATTAGATTGAGATGGATTGGGTTTAGTGTCTTATTGTTTAGTTATTTATTTTCAAAATGTAAAATC
This sequence comes from Rhamphomyia laevipes, assembly GCA_963920725.1. Classification (NCBI taxonomy): domain Eukaryota; kingdom Metazoa; phylum Arthropoda; class Insecta; order Diptera; family Empididae; genus Rhamphomyia; species Rhamphomyia laevipes. The sequence continues at coordinate 50,831,809 of OY987255.1, read as the reverse complement.
TTATAATGCTGGTATATTAACAGCATTATCTAATCGAATTGGAGATGTTGCTCTTTTATTAGCGATTGCTTGAATATTAAATTATGGAAGTTCAAATTATATTTTTTATTTAGAATTAATTAAGTTTGATAACGAAATAATATTAATTGGTAGTTTAATTATATTAGCAGCTATGACTAAAAGAGCTCAAATTCCTTTTTCTTCTTGATTACCTGCATCGATAGCAGCACCTACTCCTGTGTCTGCTTAGGTCATTCTTCTACCTTAGTTACTGCAGGAGTTTATTTATTAATTCGATTTAATATTTTATTAGTTGATACTTGAATAGGGCAATTTTTACATTTGTTTTCAGACTTAACAATATTTATGGCTGGATTAAGGGCTAATTTTGAATTTGATTTTAAAAAAATTATTGCTCTTTCTACATTAAGACAGTTAGGTTTAATAATAAGTATTTTATCTATATGATTTTATAAGTTAGCTTTTTTCATTTATTAACTCATGCATTATTTAAAGCTTTATTATTTATATGTGCAGGTGCAATTATTCATAATATGAATAATAATCAAGATTTTCGATTAATAGGTCGTATGCATATACCATTAACTTCTTCATGTTTAAATGTTGCTAATTTAACTTTATGTGGTATACCTTTTTTTAGCCGGCTTTTTTCTAAGGATATAATTTTAGAAATTGTTTCTTTATCTTATATTAATATCTGTAGTTTTTTTTAATATTTTTTTCAACTGGTTTAACAGTTTGTTATTCTTCACGATTAGTTTATTATTCAATGGCTAGTGATTTAAATTGTAGTTCTTTAAATATATTAAATGATGAGGGATGAATTATATTGAAGGGTATATTAGGTCTTTTAGTTATAAGTATTATTGGGGGTAGAATATTAAATTGATTAATTTTGCCTACTCCAATTATAGTCTGTTTACCTTTTTATTTAAAATTATTAACTTTATTTGTATGTATTATAGGAGGGATTTTGGGGTATATTATTTCAAATGTTAGCTTATATTTTATTAATAAATCATTAAGTTATTATTTATTTTAATTTTTTTTAGGTAGAATGTGATTTATACCGTATATTTCTACATATGGGATTATTTCATACCCTTTAAATTTAGGACCTCAAACTGTAAAGAGCTTTGATCAAGGGTGATCTGAATTTTTTGGAGCTCAACAATTATACCGATCTTTAGTTGATTATTCAAAAATAAATCTGTTAATTCAAAATAATAATTTAAAAATTTATTTATTATTTTTTATTTTATGAATTATTATTTTATTAAATATAATTTTATTTATGTATCTAAATAGCTTATATTGAGTATGACATTGAAGCTGTTATGGAGATTATTGTCACCTTTAGGTAAATTTATATAAATAATTAATATACGTAATTTATAAAAATATTATTAAAAATAGTTGCCATAAATTTTAATAATATTTGATTAAAATTTATATAAATAATTAATATAAGTAATTTATAAAATAATTTCTTTATTTTTACAATGAAAATGTAAAGTTTTATATTAAACTATATAAATAGAAGTATAAATGGAATTTCACCATTAAAGGAAAAAGTTAGCAGCTTTTACTTGGTCGTCATACTTCCTTAATTGGAGGATTTTCTCAATTATATCATCAACAGTGATATGCCTCTTTTTGGCTTCAATTAAAGAATAGGGATGTAATACATCTAAGATTAGGTCGAAACTAATTTCATATTATTAGCCAAGAATTTGGAAAAAAGGAAACTTTTGGATCTTTAGGAATAATTTATGCTATATTAGCTATTGGTTTATTAGAATTTATTGTTTGAGCACATTATATATTTACAGTTGGTATAGATGTAGATACACGAGCTTATTTTACATCTGTAACAATGATTATTGCTGTACCTACAGGTATTAAATTTTTTAGTTGATTAGCTACTTTACATGGATTTCAATTATCATACTCCCCCGCTCTTTTATGAGCATTACGGTTTGTATTTTTATTTACTGTTGGAGGATTCGTTGGAGTAGTCTTAGCTAATTCATCTATTGACATTATTCTTCATGATACTTATTATGTGGTTGCCCATTTTCATTATGTCTTATCTATAGGAGCAGTATTTGCAATTATAGCTGGATTTATTCATTGATATCCTTTATTTACAGGTCGAACTTTAAATCTTACTTGATTAAAAAGTCAATTTACTATCATATTTATTGGAGTAAATATAACTTTTTTCCCTCAACATTTCTTAGGATTAGCTGGTATACCTCGACGATATTCTGATTACCCAGATGCATATACTACATGATATATAGTATCAACAATTGGTTCTACTATTTCTATATTAGGAATCTTATTTTTCTTATTAATTATTTGAGAACGTATAGTTACTCAACGACAAGTAATTTATCCAATTCAATTAAATTCTTCTATGGAATGATATCAAAATATTCCACCAGCTGAACATAGCTATTCTGAACTTCTACTTTTAACTAATTGCTAATGTGGCAGATTAGTGGAATGGATTTAAGCTCCATATATAAAGTGTTTTACTTTTATTAGAATATATATATAATATATATATATATATATATATATTCTAATAAAATCCTAAATTAGCTTATGTTGCCATTATTTATATATATATATATATATATATATATATATATATATATATAAATAATGGCAACATGAGCTAATTTAGGATTACAAGACAGAGCTTCTCTCTTAATAGAACAATTAATTATTTTTTTTCATGATCATACCTTATTAATTTTAGTTATAATTACTATTCTTGTAAGCTATTTAATAGAAATATTAATTTTTAATACTTACACTAATCGATTTTTATTACATGGACAAACTATTGAAATTATTTGAACTATTATTCTAGCAATCGTTTTATTATTTATTGCACGATTATTATATTTATTAGATGAAATTAATGAACCAATGATTACATTAAAATCTATTGGTCATCAATAATACTGAAGTTATGAATATTCAGATTTTTTAAATATTGAATTTGATTCTTATATAATTCCAACAAATGAAATACCAATTGATGGATTTCGCCTACTAGACGTAGATAATCGAATTGTTTTACCTATAAATTCACAAATTCGAATTTTAGTAACAGCAGCTGATGTTATTCATACATGAACAATTCCTGCATTAGGAGTAAAAGTTGATGGAACTCCTGGACGATTAAATCAAACTAATTTCTTTATTAACCTACCTGGATTATTTTTTGGACAATGTTCAGAAATTTGTGGAGCTAATCACAGTTTTATACCTTTTGTTATTGAAAGAGTTTCTGTTAATTATTTCATTAAATGAATTTCATCAATAAATAATACTTCATTAGATGACTGAAAGCAAGTACTGGTCTCTTAAACCACACAATAATAAATTAGCACTTACTTCTAATGGATGATTTAAAAAAAAAAAAAAAATTAGTTAAATATATAACATTAGCTTGTCAAGCTAAAATTATTAAAATTTTAATAATTTTTAATTCCACAAATAGCTCCTATTGGCTGATTAAGATTATTTATTATTTTTACATTAACATTTATGTTATTTTCTGTAATAAATTATTATTCTATATTACCCCCAGCTCCAAAAACATCTGAATTAAATCAATCTTCTTCAAATTATTTATTTTGAAAATGATAACAAATTTATTCTCTGTATTTGACCCTTCTTCAAGTTTATTTAATTTATCTGTAAATTGAATTAGTACTTTTTTAGGATTATTAATAATTCCTATTTCTTATTGATTTATGCCTTCTCGTTATCAAATCATTTGAATAATATTTTATTAACATTACATAAAGAATTTAAAACTCTTTTAGGCCCTACAGGACATAATGGAAGTACTTTTATTTTTATTTCATTATTTTCATTAATTATAGGTTTATTTCCTTATATTTTTACTAGCACTAGTCATATAACTTTCACATTAGCTTTACCTTTATGATTATCTTTTATATTATACGGTTGAGTTAATCATACTCAACCCATATGTGCTCATTTAGTTCCTCAAGGAACACCTGCAGTTTTAATACCATTTATAGTATGTATTGAAACAATTAGAAACATTATTCGTCCTGGTACATTAGCCGTACTATAAGCTGCTAATATAATTGCAGGTCATTTACTTTTAACCTTATTAGGAAACACAGGCCCATCTTTATCTTACTCAATTGTTAGACTATTATTAATTGGTCAGATTGCTTTCTTAGTTCTTGAATCAGCTGTTGCTATTATTCAATCATATGTATTTGCAGTATTAAGAACCCTTTATTCTAGAAAAGTAAATTAATTATTAATATCAACACACTCAAATCATCCTTATTATTTAGTAGATTATAGACTATGACCTTTAACAGGGGCTATTGGAGCTATAACTACAGTATCTGGATTAGTTAGATGATTCCATCAATATAATATAACACTATTTTCATTAGGAATATTAATTACAACTTTAACTATATACCAATGATGACGAGATATTTCTCGAGAAGGAACGTTTCAAGGATTACATACATTATGCTGTGACAATTGGATTACGGTGAGGAATAATTTTATTTATTGTATCTGAAGTATTTTTCTTTCTTTCTTTTTTTCACAGAAGTTTATCTCCATCAATTGAATTAGGGGCAATGTGACCCCCTGCAGGAATTGTTCCTTTTAATCCATTTCAAATTCCTCTATAACAGTTACATGAGCACACCGTAGTAACAGTTACATGAGCACACCATAATTTAATAGAAGGAAATCAATCACAAGCTACTCAAGGATTATTTTTTACTGTTTTATTAGGGATTTATTTTTCTATTCTTCAAGGATACGAATATATAGAAGCTTCTTTTACTATTGCAGATTCTGTATATGGCTACAGGATTTCATGGATTACATGTTCTTATTGGAACAACTTTCTTATTAATTTGTTTAATTCGACATTTAAATAATCATTTCTCACAAACTCATCATTTTGGATTTGAAGCAGCAGCTTGATATTGACATTTTGTAGATATTGTTTGACTATTCCTTTATGTTTCAATATACTGATGAGTCATAAGGTTTATTAATCTTAATAATATAAATAATTTTCTTAATTTTAACTATAGGTTTAATTATTATAATTATTTCAATAGTAGTAATACTATTAGCTTCTATTCTTTCTAAAAAAGCATTAATTGACCGAGAAAAAAGCTCTCCTTTTGAATGTGGATTTGATCCAAAATCTTCTTCTCGTCTTCCTTTTTCACTACAATTTTTTTTAATTGCAATTATTTTTTTAATTTTTGATGTTGAAATTGCTTTAATTCTACCTATAATTATTATTATTAATTTTTCTAATTTAATAATATGATCTTTAACGAGTATTATTTTTATTATTATTTTATTATTCGGGTTTTATCATGAATGAAATCAAGGAGCTTTAAATTGATCTATATAATAATTATAAATATAGGGTTGTAGTTAATTATAACATTTGATTTGCATTCAAAAAGTATTGAATTTCAATACCTTGAATATGAAGCGATTAATTGCAATTAGTTTCGACCTAATCTTAGATGTATTACATCCCTATTCTTTAATTGAAGCCAAAAAGAGGCATATCACTGTTGATGATATAATTGAGAAAATCCTCCAATTAAGGAAGTATGACGACCAAGTAAAAGCTGCTAACTTTTTCCTTTAATGGTTAAATTCCATTTATACTTCTATTTATATAGTTTAATATAAAACTTTACATTTTCATTGTAAAAATAAAGAAATTATTTTATAAATTACTTATATTAATTATTTATATAAATTTTAATCAAATATTATTAAAATTTATGCCAACAGAAAACACAAAATCAAACACTGTAGCTGTCGGTTTAGCAAAGTTATGTGAGAGCACATCAACCATCAAAAAACAGCAAGTTGTTGCATCCACTGCGAAATGTAATTTACCAGTGTAAGCTGGTGAAAGTTCCAAGGTGAGTAGCACAACAAACAACTCCACACCTATTCAAACTGCAGCTGAAGAATTGATTGGAACACCAGTTTTAATCAACGGGTGCTACACTACAAACTGGGGTTCATTGCGAGAGTCCAGTACTATTACAGAATTCAAGATGAGACTGGCAAACGACATCCAGCGAATTGTAACAAAGGAAGGTGAAGAACTCTTTCTTCCAAGAGATGTATTAGAGAGAATTGATTTCGAAAAAATAAAAACGTCTAAACAACGAGAGTTTATCGTAAATCTACATAATAGATGGTGCATACGTGTTAGAGTTTATGCTGACGGGAAGGTGATGTTTCACCGTCATCAGTTAAGAAAAAGAGCGAACGGTAATGAAAATGAAAAAAATTGATGTTGAACCATAATGTTCAACGGGCGGGAGAATGTTCAGCCAGCACCCCTAAAAAAGAAGAACATATTAAATGCAACATATATACATATTATTGGTATCTCCAAGAATATTGAAAAAAATAAACTAAAAAGAAAAAGATTAAAAAAAAATTACATTATTGTTTGTATATAAAAATAAATAAATACAACAACAACCAGACATGAAATATTGAAGTCAATAATCCATGAACGATTGTGGATGTTCTCTACATTTCATATACAAAATTGAAGGCACTTACCTTAGCTTCCAACTGGCACAAAAATGCAACCAATCCATCATGCATGTTGGTCATAAACCACAAACCAATTCTTGGTTTGCATTTGCACTACCAAAATCTGAAAAATAGGAAAAAAAGTTTAGGTAGATATCAGCCACAAAATAGCTGACATCGATGATTTTTATACATATTTGGAATCCAATTGAATTCCCAATTTGAATTTTATTCACTTACCTTGGCTTTTTAATGGAAAAAATCCAATATCTGCAAAATATAAACAGATAAAATGCCGGCATTTTATCTGTCAAACCGAAACTTGTAGATTAAATAACGAATAGACGGGTCGCAGTAACTTTATCAAATTTCACTACCCGGTAGAAAACATAATCGCGAATCGAATTATGTTAAGGAAAATCGCGGAAAACCAACATAAAACATAGAATTTATGTTTTTTAACTTAAAGGAAAAACCTTATAAGTGTGAGCGAGATGTAAGCGGCGCAAGCGAGAAAAAAACAACTACGCGAAAACACTCTCAGTAAATAAAATTCAGTAGGGACAACTTAAAAATAATTAAATTTTCCAGGGCTAAACATTTTTAGAATAAATTATGGCGAATTATAGCAGAATTAAATTAGGGAATTTTCCATGAAAATGAATTATAATCATGGAAATTATTTATGAAAATAGTAGGAAATATATATTTAAAACTAAAAAGGTTAGTAAAGGTTTTCAGAAAACCTTCAGCATAAAAATATATTACCATTATGGTAAAAGTTAGTAAAATTTAACATGGTAACACCATGAAGAGATTAGAAATTAGAAAGAATTTAGATTATATAAGCGATAGCCACTTTGAGAAATTATTCAGTCTCATCGTAGCAGCAATCTAGCAATCTCATCGTAGCAACAAGTAGCAACAATTTTAGCAGCCATCAAATATATTAAATATTTAATTTATAACGATATAAAAAAAAGGTATTGTAAAAAAACCACGTGTATACGGATAAGATTGTTACATGCACAAATAATTGTGGAATTTGTACAATTGTTCCTATACACTAATTTTGGTGAAATTTTAGGAATAAATTTTTGGGAAAATAAATTTAATTTCTTTATTAAAACGGAAAAAGTGAATTAATTAACAATTAAATTAGTGTTAGTTGAAAATATAAAATTGCCAATTTAGTGAATTATAGAATTCAATTAAATTTAATATTTTTTAGTGAATCATTAGAAATTAGATTCAGGAAGAAAATTTCGTAAATTTATACAATTTAATTCAACGAATATTCTTAGTGAATTAGTAAAATCAAAATTAATAAATTTTTGCGTGAATTTAGAAAATTTAATTAAATCAAATTTTTAAAAAGGTGTTACATAGAACTTAATTCCAAATTTATTGCAAATTTATAGAATTTAATTTAAAGCAATTAGTTAGTTAATTATAGGAAAATCTAATTAAAGGGTTTATTTCAAGAAATTCAGTTTCGTAAATAAATGGTCTAAATTCAGTTAAATTAATTTGGTAAATCTAAACCAAAATACAAAGAGCTAAAATAACCACATTTTTTTTGTCTGTATATTTTCTTATTGAGGTTAAGGTTGAAACCGCATTGTGAACACATGTCGATTATTAGTTACTGTTATCGAGTTGCAGCTGGAAATAAAATTATTGAGGTTAAATTGTGGGTAATCGTTCTTACAAAACGATTATTTTTTTTGGAGGAAAATTTACATTAAATTTATCCTGATAATTTACGGCGTAAATTATATCGAACCATATTGTAAGCTAATTACAATTTGGTAGTTCTTAATTTAACCAACACCCTAAAATAATTTCAAACTCGCATGTCAAAACCGCATTATAGTACAAAAAAATATAATTCAACATAATCGCAATTAAGTAGAATTTAGCTAGAAAGAAATTAGCTTAGATAATTAGGGAATTATAACCATTAGTCGTATCAACCAATTGGTAGGTTTCTGTGGAAATTTTTTTCATTTTTTTCTAAAATCAACGATTCATCAGCATTGAACAGCGCTAGCACGGTTGTTGAAAGTTTATTTAAGTTGTCATCCAAGCGGCAATTAAGTAAACAGACACCCAGTTGAATTGAACAGCAGTTCCAGCAGTTTAATAGTACGAACACACAGAGACGTCAGAAGCAACGCAACAGTCAACGTCAACACAAATGAAATTTAGTAAAGTAAAGTAATTAAATCAAATTGTTTGTTTGTTTTTTTTTTTGAGTACATAATTATAATTGCAAATTTAATAAATTCTTATTTTCAATAAAATATTAATTTGATATCAATTAAACGCAAACCTTACAGACATTGTCTCTTTATTCGTTCAAGAGAAGTTACATTTTATTTTTTTCAGGAAATACTTAACAGGCTCACCGAAGAGAAAACGTATATGACATTGCAAAATAGGATATAACCAAACATTTTTTACCTAAAACCAATATTGAATTCGAAATTTTTAATTTTTGGCAAACGAAACAAAATGTAAATGAAAATATTAATCAATTATATTCAAGATTATTAGAATTAAGTAAAAATTGTGATTTTGCTGACTGTGAAAAAGAAATAAAAAGTCAGATAATTTCTGGTACAACAAATATAAATTTACGAACGTTTGCATTTTTAAAAAAACCAAATCTACAACAATTATTAGAAGAGGGTAAAACTCATGAAATGACATCTGAACATATTAGTAAAATGAATAATAAATCATCGTGTATAACAGAACAACAGTGTACCAAAATTTATAAAAAGTCCAACAATCACAATAAAATAAATCCAGTTAAATTTAACAGTAATCAAAGAAAACCACATAACCAACAATATAATAAAAAGTGCAAAAACTGTGTAGATTGTCATGTCCAGCAAAAGGAAAAAAATGTTTTAATTGTGATAAATATAATCATTTTTCAAAAGTTTGTCTAGGAAAAAAATCAAAATATAATTCGAGTCGTGATCAAGAACACAATCGTGAACAACATGTTCAGAATATTACCAAGCCTGAATCATCAGAAGAGTCAATTTTTAAAATTAATTCAGCTAACAATAAGGTACCGATGGCAACAATAAATGTCAATGACAATTTAATCAAGTTTACAATTGATACGGGATCTACTGTAACAATTATTAGTACAACAGAGATCGATAATTTCAACGTCAGACCAAATATAAATAAAGTTGACACAAATGTTTTTGGATACAACTCCAATCAACAGTTCCAATCATTGGAAAATTTTCCGCTAAATTAACGTATAAAAATAATACAATTGATGAAGACGTGTATGTAATCAACAGTGAATCTTAACCAATTTTAAGTTGTGAAGCATCAAAAAACCTAAAACTAATCAATTTCATCTACAACAACAATCAAGGTAATTACAGTGTTTTAAAAATCAAACATCAATTTCCGGAACTATTTGAAGGTGTTGGTGAGTTAAAAAATAAAACCGTTCATTTATTTTTAGATAAAAATATACAACCTGTAGCACAACGATATAGGAAAATTCCATTCCATTTGAGATCAATGATAGAAGATGAAATAATCGATTGGTGAGAGAGAATATAATTGAAAAAGCGACAGGACCAACTCCATGGGTTTCACCTATAGTAATAGTACCTAAACGTGATCAAAATAGTATTAGAATGTGTATTGATATGCGGCGTGCTAACAAGGCCATAAAAATATCAAGAAATATTACACCTAATCTTGAAGATATAATTTCAGTTTTGAATGGTGCAACAATTTTCAGTAAATTAGATCTTAAAGATGGGTATCATCAACTTACCTTAGATGAAAAATCACGACCAATAACAGCTTTCGCAACGCATTGTGGTATATATCGCTACAAACGTTTAAATTTTGGTATCAATATAGCAGCTGAAATTTTTCAAGAAGAAATCCGTCAAACTTTACAAAACATTGAAAATGTGATAAATGTCAGTGATGATATTCTGGTATTTGGAAAAACAAAAATGGAACATGATAAAACATTGTTAGAAGTATTAAATAGACTGAAAGAAAACAATTTAACTTTAAATAAGAAAAAATGTGAATTTACTCAGAAATCAATTAAATTTTATGGATATATTTTTTTTGAAGATAGTTTAATACCGGATCCAAACAAAGTTCAAGTTTTTAATGAATTAAAACCACCAATATATCTGAAGTTCGAAGTATGCTTGGTATGCTAAACTTTGCAATGCCCTTTTCACCTGAAGTAGCAAAACATACGGAAACAATCAGAGAACTAATACATAAAAATGTTAAATTTTTATGGTCTGAAAAACATCAAAAATCGTTTGAGCCAGGGCTGGGGAGCCCGACTAAAATTGATTTAGCTCCAGCTCCGGCTCCGGAGAAAATTTTTAAAATGAAAACTACGGCTCCGGCTCCCGCTTCGGCTCCTATGATACGAATTCAATTTTGGGCTTTTTTATTTTATTTCCAAATAAATAAGTTTTTAAAAATGAAAATGTTTAAGAAGTTCTTAAAAATGTATGTCGTTTTAAAATTTAAAGTATATTATTTCAGTTTGTGTTGCGAACGGGACTGAGGAGCCGGAACGATATTAATTTAGGTCCAGCTCCGGCTCCGGCTCCGAATTATCAAAAATGTCCAGCTCCTAGCTCCGGCTCCAGCTCCAGCTCCTCAGCCCTGGTTTGAGCAACTAAAAAGTTTAATGAATGACAGTACTAAACTAGTTTATTATGATGTTACTAAAGAAACTCATATACATGCTGATGCTGGCCCAGTTGGTTTATCAGCAATTTATCAGCAATATGCTACTATTATCAGCAATATGCTAGTAAAACACTTTCACCAACTGAACAAAGATATAGTCAAATTGAAAAGGAAATGTTAGCTGCAACATGGGCTATGGAACATTTTCACATCTATGTTTATGGAACAATTTTTCATCTACACACCGATCACAAACCTTTAGTCAACATTTTAAAAAATCCTTCAGCTAAAGCAACACACAGAAATTAGCGTATGCTAATGAAAACACAAAGATACAAGTTTATCATCAGTCATGAAAAAGGAAGTACAAATCCGTCATCCGAATCAAAACAGCAAAGAAAAGGTAAACAATATTCAAAATTATGTAAATTTTCTATTTCAGAACAGTTTTCCAAAAGCAATATCATTAGAAACAGTGCAAAATGAAACAAAAAATGATAAAACACTTTCATTAGTTTTAGAAGCGTTAAAAGAAGGTAGTTACAAACTATGGCATAGAGAAGAAATTCCAGTCTACAAAAAATTTAAAGAAGAATTATCTGAAACATATGGCTGTTTAATGACAGGAAATCAGCTAATATTACCAGAATCACTAATAACAAAAACAATTTGTTTAGCTTACAAAGGTCATATGGGTATCGTAACAACAAAACAACTATTAAGATCAAAAGTATGGTTTCCAAATCTAGACAAAAGAGTTTATCAAAATCTATCAAAATATCGCGTGTCAAGCAACAAACAATCAACACGAACGCAATCCAATTGAAATAACATCACTAGCTTCATATCCATTTGACAAGATAGCAATTGATTTCGCATGTCCTTTACCAAACAACAAATATATAATGGTAATTGTTGACGAGTATTCAAAATTTCCGTTTGCAGAAATAATAAATTCAATAAAATTCACAACACAACAGTTCAACAAGTTCTAACGAAAATTTTTGCAACATATGGTATTCCAACCGTCATCAAATCTGATAATGGTCCACCATTTAACAGTCACGAATTTAGGAACTTTGCAAAACAATATAATTTCAAACATCATTTAGTAACACCATACTGGCCAGAAGCAAATGGTCAAGCTGAAAGACTGGTAAAAACTTTTAAAAAAAACAATTAATATGTACTCAAATTGAGAATCAAAATTGTTTAGCTGAGATAGAAACATTTTTAATGAATTATCGCTCTACTCCTCATGCAACAACAGGTATGTCACCATTTGAATTAATGTTTAATCGTAAAATGAAAAATTTGTTACCTAATATCAATAATTTTAACAAAAAAATTGATTATGATGATTTGAAAACAAAAACAAAATCAATATGCAAACATGAAAACAAAAACAAACCCGAATTCGACAACAAAATGAAAAATAAAATTCGTGGTTATATGAAACGTAATTATTCCAAACAACATTTACTATAAAACATGAAGGAGAAAAATCTGTTAAAGAAAGCCCATTTAAAAACTCTTAAACATAAAGACATTCTAATGCACTAATTTTAACATTTTTCTTTATGTTTTTTATTTAATATGAAATATAAAGATGAATTTAATAATTTTATTTTTTTTGTAGTTTTATTTTATACATAATTATTTTATCTGGTTGGAACTCACTGGCATAACATGATTTGGCTGAGGTCTATTTAGAATTTATTTCTTTTCAATTTATTCTGTAACCCATTCAGCTTTTACTTCGTCCCGTTTTGAATTGCAGTAATTGTGCAGCAGACAACATTCATTAAAAAAATCTGCTCTGGATCATAGATAATATAGGGATGCATTTTTCGTTACGGCAAATTAGGTGTTTTCAACGACAAATAATGTATTTACAGCGGCAAATTGTGTAATTGAACGGCAAAATATGTAGCGTATAGTAATATTAATATTAAATTGTCGCGCAAACTTCTGAAATTGTCGGGTTGAATACATATTCTGCTGTGCAACAATTTTTGGTCCGTATACCAAGGTATATAGAATTAATAAAGTAATATATTGCGCATTTTTGTTTTATCTCTTTCATACATAATGACGTAAGCCGCCGACAACTTTATACAGGGTGTCCGCCGGGAAGATATACTACTTTGTTTTGCCGCCATTGTGGTAAATGTTAGTCTTTAGTTCATATTTGGCAGTCGTGAAGTACACACGTGGCAAATTTATTATGGAAAAATATTCGATAAACCAATGTGTTTTAATCGTTAAAACATTTTATCAAAATCAATCATCGATTTTCATGAAAAAATCATAATGAGTGACGAGGTACATTTTCATTTAAATGGATATATGAACAAACAGAATAGTCAGTTCTGGGCAATGGAAAACCCTCAAATTATTCATCAGTCACCTTTACATCCATTAAAAGTGACAGTCTGGTGTGCAATTTGGTCAGGAGGAATCATTGGACCTTACTTCTTTGAAAATCAAAACCGTTACAACTGTGAATGGCGAGCGATATCGTGATATGATTGAAAACTTTTTAACGCCACAACTGCATGCTTTGGGCTTGATTAACATGTGGTATCAACAAGACGGTGCCACATCGCATACAGCCAGGATTACAATGGAATTACTGCAAGACCTCTTTCCACAACAAGTTATTTCAAAAAATGGTGATGTTGATTGGCCTCCACGGTCGCCTGATTTAACTGCTCCGGACTTCTTTTTGTGGGGATATCTAAAAAGCAAGGCTTATGCAAACAAACCAGAAACGCTTGAGCAACTCAAACAAAATATTCGTGATGAAATTAATGAAATACCGCGTGAAATGTGTGAGAATGTAATGAAAAATGTGCTCGCATTTGTGAGGCTAACAGAGGCGGACATTTATCTGATATTGTATTCCATACATAATTGCCGACATTAAATAAAACATTTATCAATATAAGATCCATTCTCTTTCATTTAGTCAAAAATTATAAACAAACAAAGTAGTATACCTTCCCGGCGGACACCCTGTATTTATACTAATAATAATTTCTGTGATATTGTAAGGAAATATATGAAATATCGTATTATTTAATTATAGATTTCTTGTAAAATCTGAAAAAAACCTTTTAAATATTTTAAGAATAAAAAAACATAAATTTACAGATTAGTTTAATTGATTGTTTTATTTAATTTTCTCTTATTACTAAAAATTTTTGTTTGTAAATTTGAATTTAAAATTCTTATTTTAAAAAACATTTTACATCTAAAAATAGTTTTTTTTTATATCTGCATGCAGATCAATATTTGCCGATGCTTCCATTAAGTTTTTAATAAAATTTAGAACAACTTTTAAGTTATTTTCATTATTATAAGTATTAAAAATATTATTTGGTCTTTGTAGTCCCCCTTCATTGATGTGGTCCGTCCAAGTAAATCCAGATGGTCCCATTTCCGAATATTCAGCAAAACCAGCTCAATATTCCCGTATTCCATAACTGACAATTCTTGAAAATTGTCGATGTGATGTGATGTGTTTGAAGATGGTTTCTCAGTCAGAGTTTGGAGTAATTGCCGATTCTTCAAGATGGCTAAAACTATTTTCTGTGTTATCCAAAATCACATCCATTTTAATATTATTTTCTTTTTCAGCTTCTATATTAGCTTAATCTGATAATATACCTAAGTAAGAATACTATGTTAATATTTAATTTAAGTTATTTTATTGGTCTGCTTGTATTTAGCAAAATAAATACTATCATTCCTTCCTAATAAATAGCTCCGTAAACGATATTTAAATTCCAGTGCATTTGGATGGTCATGCAGTCTTATTATTCCGAAGAACATTTCCAGTGGATCCTGATTTAATCTAAAAAAAAATGTAAAGTGAAATTAGTGAAAATTTTAATGATTTTTTAAAATTGTATTATGTTAATATATATGAAATTCCATAATTTTTTTAACATCCTGAAATAACATTTTCAATTTCAATCCTTTTATGCTTAATAATATGCCCTTTAATATTAATATTATTATTATTATTTATTTATTTTTTATTTTTATTTTTGTTACATTAACAATTAACTTATATATATTAGAGATTAGTTTTAATACACGTTTACAACTCAATTATAAAATTATTATCAACAGAAGCCATTTATATTTATTTCTTTAGAATCAATAATAGTTAAGTTTAAGGAAAATATTTAAGAATAACAAACCTTAATTGTGAGAACAGCTTACACAATTATGGTTTTTTATTCTTAAATATTTTCCTTAAACTTAACTATTATTGATATTATTAATATTATATATATATTTTAATTAATAATATTATATATATATTAATACTGTTAATGTTTTCTAAATTTTATAAATTTAAGCATTTTAAACTCTCTCCACTGAACTCAATCGAACAAATGAACACAATTTTGTTTATTAATATTATAATAGTACTGTTAATGTTTTCTAAATTTTATAATTCTAAGTATTTTAACCTGACTCGGAACACAATTTTGTTTATATTTATATTAACTTTCAGTTAAATTTCAAAATAGTTGTCGCCGGATGACGTACATGCGCAGTAAAAACCAAAATAGAAACTCAGAATATATTACCTTATTAATTCTATATACCTTGTCCGTATACCTAATTTGTCGTGCTGAAATATATTCCCCAATAATATATACTTAAATAGTTAAATAGTTTTTTTTGTAAGGCGAACTAAATTCATAAACTTATTTTTTCCCCATAACCCTATTCTTTTTTTTTTTTTTTTAAATTATAAATAAAAATAAATAAAAGAATTATTTTATTGATTTTCCTTTTTATACAGTAATGTTTTTGGTAGTATTTGTATGCATTCTTTTGTTTTGGGTCGTCCGTTGGTATCTGCATCCTCGACGAACCGGAAAGTTTTCTGTTAAGGCTATAACAATAACTTCTAAAAGCATCACCTGATATCGCAGCTTTAATTTTTGAAGCTTCTTTGAGGTTTTTAATTGCAGATATATTAGTTGTACCTCCATCACAAACAGTTGACACAATTTTTAAGCCACATTGTTGTGATGTATTTTTTTTTTTTTTTTTTAAGTTGAAACTATCTGATTTGCTGAACAAGTTGATGACACCAGATAATATAGTACAGGTTGCTTCCCCTTTTGAACAACACCACGTAACATAAATACTATAGCATGGTTAGCAAATTTTGATGTCACTTCATTGTTTCCATAATCTTCGAATCCGATTATCTTATCTTTAATAGCATTGTAATCTAAGTGAGCTGTTAGGCTTACTTCATCAAATACCAAATTGCAAAATTTATGTATTGGCTTTAGATTTTCTGAAACATGTTTTAAATAATCAAAGAGTTTATTGTCGAATCTAGTTTTAATATTAATTTTTTCAATCATTTTATTTAAAGTGGTTCTCGATGGCAAACTAAATATTGTTCGTAAGAATCTGTAAGATTTTGGACTATGTTTCATAATATACAATGCCAGTATTTTGTCATCGATATTAAAACGCCGGCCTTTGCATTTTACATTCGCACATTTTAGTTGACTGGTAATGAAATTAACTACCATTGGCGATACATTTTTGGTGATTGATGTAAAATTTTTAGTATTAACTAACTTTGTTAATTTGTTAATTTTTTTTTATCACTATCTCTTATTTTTACGACTTTTTTTAATTATCTCTAAATTTATTATCTTAAATTTATTTTTTTCCATACAATTTTCCACACCAACTCGAACTTTTTCATTTTCTGAGGTTGCAGAAAGTTCAATGTTTTCTTTAAAAAAATATATAGTTTAGTAAAGCAAATGCTGAATATTAAAAAACAAAAAAGCACCTGGTAAATATTCACTTTCTTCACCAACTCGAGCTTTTTCAAATTCTGAGGTTTCAGAAAGTTCAATGTTTTCTTTAAAAAAAAATATCGTTTAGTAAAGCAAATGCTGAATATTAAAAAACAAAAAAGTATCTGGTAAATATTCATTTTCTTCACTAGGAATACAATTTATTTCCGCAACATCGCCAACATCTTCATCATTTTCAATTAGTATTTCTTTAAACAAAATCAAAAATTAAACTCATTTTTTAACATAAAAAAACATCATAGTACCTACCTTGAATATATAGAGTTGGAAAAGCATCATGGTTTAATCTGGAAGTTCCAATAGAAAACCAATTTTCTTCAAAATGCGTTCCGCAAACTCTAAAACTGTTATATATTTTATCATCAGAAAAACATTTATTTATTATTTTTGGAATTATAGCTTTCCATTTGTTCAAAATTGTTAAATATGTTTTAGGATTTGGAAAGCGATGTTTGCTGGCACTTAAATATTTGCTGGCACAAAATTCAATTGTCATTCAACGCATATAGACGTGTTTAATTTTTGTCCGCTAAATAATTTTAATTACCAAATAAATAAATATATATATATATATATATATATATATAATTTTATATAAAAAAAATAAAAAAAAAAACATAATTAATAATTTTTTACGCTTACACTTCAATTTCCGAATTATTTCAAATTTGTGCTATATGATATTGTAGTGAAAATATTTGTGCTATATTGTGAAATATATATATATATATATAAACCTTTAAAATAAATAAAATATAATTTAATAATATTTTTGTAAACATAATTTTTGTTATACATTAATATCATTGTGCAATTACATATAAATAAAAACATTGAACTTTCCTTTAAGCCATTGAACTACGTTTAATAAACTTGCATAAATCTAATTTCAAATATCAATAATCATATTTCATTTCAAGACACTATTCTAACTGCTATTCAAGAATTATTGGATCAGGTTGATAACGTAGACAAGAAATGTAATTCTCAATCTGAATGCATAGTGAATATTGCAAAAAGTGTTTCTCAGTTAAATAGCAATATTGAATCTATCTCCTATAATCTCAAAATAAACAACGACTTAATTCTGGATAAAATTAACTTTCAACTAAGCAACTTACACTCAACTGTGAAAAAAGTTAAGATTGCTTCTGACAGTATTATAAAAAATTGTGAATCATCATTTGAAAAGATTTTAGCAGATCACTTAGTGAATTTCAACAAAATCTTCTCAGAATTGAACAATTTAAAAAATAATCGTCAAACCGAAAATATCTCATCGCAATTATCTTACTTAGCTGATGAGTTAAAATCAACGAAATTGATGCTTAATTCCACCAGTGATGAGATTAAATATTTATGCTCCAATAATATTAATATTAATCCTTCACCTACTCCATTTTCCATGTAAAAAGCATCGGATCTTATCTAAGTAGTTCGCAAATTATAAACTACATTAAGGAGACCGTACATATAAAAGTTATATCGTGCTCGAAATTACGACCTCAAAAAAAGAAATTTAGGGCTGATAAAATGAGTTATTCTTTTAAACTACAGCTCCCAACCAGATACGCCTGGCTGTTCCAGAATCCGAATGGCAGCATATTTAAAATAGGTAATATATCTTTTGCAATATGGATTAATTATGCTAATAGTAAAATCACGAGAAATAATTATAAAAATAAAAATAATGTTAGTATTAATAGTATCAATATTGTCAATAGAAAATTAATTAGCAATAAGTCTAATGCGATTAATAGTAATATAAATGACAATAATAATAATATTGCCAAATTGCCACTTACTATTTGTGTAAATAATTCTAAATCAGAAAATATAACTAACAATAGTAATAATAAGATTAATAATAAATATCAAAACTTTATACAATGACGTACATTAAATCCAATTTTACCTTCTATTTCCCTTCCTAATAAGCCTCTTCCAAATAATAGTCAATCTTCCATTAATATCAATGATATTTATGAAGGTAACCATCCTTGTCCTTCTCACACCACCCCTGTACCTCTACAATTACCTACTTTTGAAAATATTTCTCCTACAGTTCCTAGTGACACATCCTCACCATTAAATAAGTGTAATAGCAATAGTAGTAATAACCTCAGAAAAATATTGTCAGACAAATTAAAAAAAATTCAAACCTTTATTCAAAGTCCAACATTAAATCCTCTTACACCTGTTAATGAAATTCCTTCATCTTACTTTGACACAACTCATCATATCTGCCCTACTCCAACTTCCACCTATTGTATTACAGACAATGATGAAAAAATATCATTTTTAGATCCTTTATTTCCGCCAAACGTTAAATTAACAATTAATTCTGCTGATAGTACTGAAAATCGGTACCTTTTATCTAAGTTTAGAATTAATACAAATTACAATAATGTACGTATATATCTTGCCTATTTACACAATAAACCCAGTTCTGTGTGTATCGATGGTAAAACCAAAACCAGTGTGGCATTAGCAATTCAGCAAGAAGGATTACCAACCAACGTTAGCATTTTAAGCCAATTATATTATAAGTATCATAGTTGCTTTGATATTTCTCAAGACGAAGTCACATGTGACCTTTCTTCTTATGCTTCAGATTTGAACTATAAAAGAATTTCACATCAACAACAAGCCCGTGTAAATACTAATAAGTTTTTTCGTGCCTTGCCAGAAAGTAAATCCCCTTTCTGGTAAATCAAAATCGGCTTCCACAACTAAACCCCTTAAACCACTAAAAAATTTCTATCATAACAGTGGCGGTTTAAGAGGCAAAATAAAAAATCTTTATGTAGACGCTAAATCCTCCGACTATGATATTTTAGTAATAACTGAAACCTGGATTAATGACTCTTACACAAATGAGGAAATTCTAGACAGTGACTGGACTATATATAGAAATGACCGCAACTATGAAGCGACTGGTCAGTCTAGAGGAGGTGGGGTTCTCATTGCTGTTCGTAACACTGTAGCTCATACACTAGTTCAAACCTCATCCTCTCAAAATTTCGAACATACTTTCATTAAACTGGACCTAGGTAATAAATTTGTTTTTGTAGGAGTAATATATATTCCACCTACTTCGGACGAAACTGTATACAATCAATTTTTTGAATCATTTTTAAAAGTTCTTTCTACAATAAAAGAAGAGGACAACTTAATTATATTTGGTGATTTCAACCGACCAAAATTATCCTTTGTTGTTGATGAATCTGATGGCCACCTGTTACCTGTTAACTTCACCGATGATATAGATTTTGCTTTAATAGATACTTTTTATGGTAATGATCTATACCAGCTTGTTCATACTCCAAATAAAAATGGTAGGTGGCTTGATCTTATTTTCTCTAAATTAGTGCATTTAAATATGTTCTGTGGCAAAGGAAATGTGCAAATAAAATGTGCAAAAATTCTTAAAATAAATTCTATACTGCATACAAATTAATGTGCATTTTAAGAATTTTTGCTTATTAATTATTAAGTAATTTTCATCTTAATGAAATTCGACACCGCTTAATTTAATTAAAAATATTTATACTTAATTATAATTGCAATTTTTTTTTCTACTTCCGGTCAAGAATAATAATGTAATATGATCTAAATTGATTTACTTTTCCAAAAGTTTTGAGAATTTTAAGGGTCAATGAATTAATCCGGATGCACGTGCATTAATTTTGTTTTTTCTCACGCTTAAAATTTAGCATAACCAGCTAATTAACTTTTTATCAGATTTAATGCGATAGAAATAATTATTTTTTTTAATCAATATTTGCATAATTGAAAATTTTGTCAATTACGCAATAATTTCGAGTAATTTTATTAAAAGTTATTATTACCGGAAAAATAATATCATATTGCAAATGTTCTAAGGAAAATTAATCATGTTTGAACATCTCGTTTGGAAAAAAAGCTATTAAAGGAAAAAGCATATCATATTTCAATAAATTTAATTATAAAAATATTATTTTTCTCAATGTAATATGTCAATTCAGTAATTAATAATTCATTATTAATAAATTAATTTCAGATTTTCCCACGGTTGATTTGTATAAAATGGCGATCAATAGCTAAAATAAATTAGTTGTATTCCCAACTTCCAAACTATAATATAATTTTTTCGAGTTGATATTTTAATTTGTTATTTTTATTAAAATGAAAGGTTTTATTTGTGAATTTTTTGACAAGTGTTTTTCCAGAAATTTTGTTTTAAAACGGCACATTGCAACCATCCATCACGGTCGGCAAAATAATTTCATGCAACAATTTCTAACATTGTTAAAGAGAAAAGAGCTTTACAAAGTGAAATTTCCGGTAAAAGACGTTGCGAGAAATGTAATGTTGAAGTTGATGCCAAAAAATGGATTCAGCATATACGAAAAAATGAGCATAAGACAGCTGTTGGTGAAACGGTTGGTAAAAACTTGAAAATGCTAAAAAATGCATTCGGTGGTTTTATAAGATAAGCTATGCATTGCAAAATGAAAATGAAGGTATATTAGATATACAAAAATTTCTCATCGATATCAAGAATGATATAACATCACTAATTTTCGACATACTTAACGAGCATGGATCAATAAAATTTAATTTGGAACTCTTTGGCGAATATTTGAAAATTAGCAAAGGCAACAATGAATCTGCAGAAAACTGGGCAATAGAAATGAAATCATTCATTGCAAAAAGTCAGATTATAAGAAATGAATATGAATTTGATGAAATTTTAAAAGAAATGGTCCAAGAGATTGTCGCCAAATCGGAAGAGTTTCAAGAACGTGATTCCGGATGGTCATTAATAAGAATTTCCCACTTAGAAGTAAATACAAATAAATATAAACCTATAAAAGGTTCAAGTTTTATTGATCTGCCTGATTTTATAAAAAATAAAAAAGCTTGTATTAATGTGCAAAATGAGGATAATTTTTGCTTTAAATGGGCGATAATATCAGCTGTTTTTAATCTCGATAACAATGATAGCCCGAACCGTACTGCATCATACCATATCGAAGACATATCAAAGTCTCAAATTAAAATTGGGAAAGAAAATGTATTGATAAAGGAACTGAATTTCGGCGATATATGTTTTCCTATCAAACTACAGGATATAAAAATATTTGAAAAATTAAATCAATTAATAAGTGTTAATGTTTTCGGATATGAGGAAAAACCCAACAATAAATTTAATATAACAGGACCATTTTATTGCACAAAAGAGGAAAAATCATTCCATGTCAATTTTCTGATTATAGAAAAAGATGTTCGTTCTCATTTCGTATGGATAAAAAGTTTATCAAGACTTTTGCGAAGTCAATTAACTACTTTTACTACAATGCTTTTTTTCTGTAACGCTTGCCTTCATCATTTTAATAACGAACGTGCTTATACAATTCATAAAGAAGAATGCGGAAAAGTGATATCAAAATTACCTAAATCGGAAGATGCATTTATCGAGTTTAAAAATTATGAAAGAGCCCAAATTGCGCATATTATGCAGATTTTGAATCAGTGTTAGAACCAATATCTACTTGCGTCCAGAATCCTGAGAATTCGTCAACTGCAAATATCAATTTACACAAGCCATGTGCATACGGATTTTATCGGAAAAGTTCTTTTGATGAGAATGAAAATAAATTTATTTCATATGCAGGTAAAGATATATATATACATTGCATAAAAAGTTTTATATCGAAATGATAAAGTTATATTTTTTCTGTTTAGGTGAAGATTGTGCAGACAAATTTATATCGGATTTAATAGAAGACACTAAAGCAATTTATCAAAATTTTTATCAAAACCCGAAGAAAATGAGGCCTCTAACAGCTGCAGAACAAAATAATTTTTCAACGAATAATATTTGTCACATACGAGGGCTGATTGATAATTACGTGGACTACCTGTGATTCAGGTAATGCACAGGTATAAAGTAAGTATTTTTTACCTCTAAAATCATTTACTAGGCTATATATAAAATTTAAAGTCGATATCTTGTATACTTTCCATGTAACAGTCGTTTAAGTAAGTCAATCTCAGTGAATTTTTAAAAATGGATAAAAACGAATTTCGTGTGTTGGTAAAACATTATTTTTTGAGGCAGAAAACAGCAAAGGAAACGAAAGAAAAGTTGGATAAATATTATGGTGAATCTGCACCTTCGAAATCAATGGTTTGCAAGTGGTTTGCTGAGTTTAAAAGTGGCCGTACCAGCACAATTGATGCACAACGTTCTGGGCGTCCAAATGAAGTGACTACTCCAGAAATGGTCGATAAAATCCATGATATCGTACTAGATGACCGAAGAGTGAAATTGCGGGAAATTGTTAACATCGTGAACATCTCATCGGAACGTGTTTTTAATATTTTACATCAATATTTGGATATGAAAAAGGTATCTGCAAGATGGGTGCCGCGTTTGCTTACAATTGATCAAAAACGCAATCGTGTGACAACATCAAAGCAAGTTTTGGAGTTATTACAACGTAATCCAGTGGATTTTTGGCGTCGATTCATAACCGTTGATGAAACATGGATACACTACTACACACCAGAGACAAAAGAACAATCAAAACAGTGGATTTCTATAGGTAAAAAGGCTCCAAAGAAGGCAAAAACAGTTCCATCAGCTGGCAAGATTATGGCCACTGTTTTTTGGGATGCTCATGGTATAATCCATGTCGATTATTTACAAAAAGGAAAAACAATCACAGGACAATATTATGCAACATTATTGGATCGTTTGAATGAAGAGATTATAATAAAACGACCACATTTAGCAAAGAAAAAAGTTCTTTTTCATCAAGACAATGCACCAGTTCACAAATCAGGAATTGCAACAGCAAAATTATTAGAATTGAGATATAAATTGGTTCCTCATACACCATATTCTCCAGATTTGGCCCCTTCTGACTTTTTCCTGTTTCCAAATATGAAAAAATGGCTTGCAGGAAAGAGATTTGGGTCAAATGCTGAGGTCATCGACGAAACAAATGGCTATTTTGAAGGGTTGGAGAAATCATATTTTTTGGAAGGCATCAAAAAACTGGAACATCGTCTAACTAAGTGTATCGTCCTAAAAGGTGACTACGTTGAAAAATAAAAAAAAAAACTGAAAAAAACTGTGTCTTCTGTGTCAGTCCACGTAATTATCAATCAGCCCTCGTATGTAAGCGTATAATTTTAACGGGTACAAAACTTCTTTCCGGTTTTTTTTCATAATCTATCAGGATATGATTCACATTTGTTCTTCGTAGCTCTTAGCAAACAAATTTCGAGAATAGACATTATTCCTCAAACTAAAGAACGGTATATATCATTTTCGGTAAGAATTCCCTTGGATAGCAAACATAGCTATATTATAAGATTTTTAGATTCAACGCGTTTTATGCCTGAGAGTCTAGACACTCTGTCAAAAGATTTATCCGACTCGGACTTTATAACAACAAAATCGGTTATAAAAGATACGGAAAAAATTAATTACCATTCCCGTACGAGTACGTTACTTCTTTTGACGTATTAAATGAGGAAAAATTGCCGCCCATTAATGCGTTTAATAACAAATTAAATGACAAATCATGTACTTCAGAAGAATATGCAATAGCTCAATGCGTTTGGGAAAAATTCGATTGTAGAAATATTAGAGAATATATGATGACATATCTTAAATGCGATGTGCTACTCTTAACCGATATTTTCGAATGTTTCAGGCGCACCTGTCTAGAAAATTATGAGTTAGATCCGTGTCATTATTACACAGCTCCAGGTCTTTCGTGGGATGCTATGTTAAAACTAACCGGAATGAAATTAGAGCTTCTTACCGACATTAATGTGCTAAACTTTTTTAAAAAAGGGATACGTGGGGGTTTGACTCAATGCTCTCTTAGACATTCTAGAGCTAATAATCAGCATATGGGCGAATGGGATCGTAGCAAAAAAAGTAAATATATGACATATCTAGATGCTAATAATTTGTATGGGTGGGCTATGTCTCAACCTCTACCTTATGGAGGATTTGTATGGATAGAAAATGCTAATGAAGTTTTGCTTACAAAAATAAATAGTCTCCCACATGACTCTGATGAAGGATATATTTTAGAAGTGGATCTCGAATATCCTGAAAGTCTTCACGATTACCATAATGATTTGCCTTTCGCTCCAAAAAATCAGTGCATTAAAAATAAAACTCCTAAATTAATCGCTGATTTAAATAAAAAAGAAAAATACATTATCGATTATATAGTTCTTCAACAATGTATAAAAAACGGGTTAAAATTAATATATATTCATAGAGCTTTAAAGTACAATCAATCACGCTGGTTGGAAAAATATATAGCCATAAATACGGCATTTAGAACTGCTTCAAAAACCGTTTTCAAGAAAAAAAATTTCAAACGTATGAATAACGCTATTTATGGTAAAACTATGGAGAATGTTGAGAAAAGAGTTGATGTAAAAATCGTAACTGATTGGGAGAATGGAAATGGTAGGAGCATTAATGCACGTTCTTTAATAGCTAAATCGAATTTTCATAGCGTTGCAATTTTCTCTGAAAATATGGCTGCTATCCAATTAAAAAAATCGCGAATCATTTACAATAAACCTCTATATATTGGCTTCACCGTTCTAGAGTTGTCGAAACTAAAAATGTACGATTTTCATTATTCTTACATGAAACCGAAATTCCGGGAAAATATTACTTTAAACTATATGAATACCGATTCATTCATATATACTATTTTTACTGAAAATTTATATGCTGATCTTCTTAACGATATTAGAGAAGATGATCCATTAAAACTTAAGTTTGATACGTCTGATTACCCTCCAAATAATAGATTCGACATTCCGCTAAAAAATAAAAAAATTATAGGTCTCATGAAAGACGAAAACAATGGAGAAATAATGACAGAATTTATTGGGCTTAGAAGTAAAGTATATTTTATTGAGGTATAAAACGAAATGTTGTTGATAAATTAACTAAAAATAATTTTCTTGATTGTTTATATAAACAAAAAATCTTTTACGGGGATATGATGGTTTTAAGATCTAAACTTCATAACATATACACCCAAAATTTAAATAAAATAGCTTTGAGTTCTTCTGATGATAAACTGTATATTAGGGAAGACGGTATTAGTACCTATGCATGGGGACACTATCGAATTGACTTGGAAAATTTTTCTGCTAATGACTTTGAAATATTGTAATCCGATTATTTTTAAATTAAATATAAGAAATTTATGTAAAAAATCAAAATTAAAAATAAGAAAATAAAAATAAATAGTGTAAACTAAATTTAAGAAATTTATGTGAAAAAATATAAATAAAACATTTCTGTATTGTTATTTTAAAATATGTTTTTTATTTATCCATGAATTATAGTTATCATCAAAACCTAACCATTTAACAAGAAATTCATTTTTCTTACGTTTAAGAATTTTTTCTATTAAATATGCATCGCTGGTAGTGGTTAATTTTATTTTTATTCATAAGCTCTTTAAATTTGGAATTGAAAAATTCTTTGCCTTGGTCGGAGTGTATGTTTTTCGGCATTCTTTTTGATTTATCAAAAATTGTTTTCATGGCTTCGGTAACATCAGTTCCATTTTTCGATTTCACAGGCATAGCAAAGGCATATTTGGAAAAAATATCAATCACTGTCAGCAAATACTTGTAATTATTATTGAATTTAGCATACGGTATCATTTCCACCAAGTCGATTTGCCATGTGTCATCTAAGCCTTTAGAATTACTCTTCTGCGTACAAATTTTTTTCTTACTTGTTTATGCAATTCATTTACTATATCTAATTTACTCATCTCTCGGCAATATAAAGAGCTACTAAAGTTTTTTGATTAATGAAAATATGTTATATGCTAAAATATAATCTTATAATTTTCGATATCTGTCTTTAACTTTTTTTTCATAACTGCCGGAATTTCATAACAAAGACGCATATATAGTAAGCCATTTCTATTTCATCATATTGCTTAAACGGCACGTCTTTTAATTCTAGTTTCACCTTGCCGAGTTTTACACAATTTGGTATATAAACATTATAGTAGTATTCGCGAATCGCATTTCTTGTTAAAGAGCTGCATAAAAATTGGGAAATAAATGGTGAAATTATACATAAATCAGCCCATTCTTTATTGCATAACTCTATCTTTTCTACTTTGCTTTTTTTATGCTGAATACTTAAACAAACTTTATCAGGGTCAGTTCTCCATTTAAATTCGTAATTAAAATTGTTTTCATCGACTATATCTAGACGCTCCTTATTTTCCGCTGTTCCATCTAATTTAAGACTCACTATATTTTTATGCATATTTAACTTGCTCCAACTAGAATAGTTAAATCCTACATGATGTGAACCATCATGAATCCAAAGAAACGGCCCAAAATTGTATAATGGCGAATATCCCAGTCTCAGTTTTATGTTATTAATATTATATGAAATATCCATATTCAAACTCTTATAATATGACTTTCGCTTATCCATATTTTTTTTAGCTTTTTTAATTAATTTTGATTTTGACAATACCATTTTAAATTAATTTTTTAAATCTTTCCAGTTTAAGACTCTACAAAAAACTAAACTTTGATTAACGCTCCGTCTTTTTTTGTAGAATCGCTAAAACTTTGATTGTAAAAATATGAAAATATTTGTGAGAATAAAAACTACATCATTCTTTAAAATAGTCAACTTATGCGGCATTACTTTTAGTGAATTAAGCGGCGCTACTTTTGACTTTGAATGCGATTACTTTTAAACGTCTAAAAATAATGGCATTACTTTTAGCGAACTACTTTTGACTTTGAATGCGATTACTTTTAAACGTCTAAAAATAATGGCATTACTTTTAGTGAGCTACTTTTGACTTTGAATGCGATTACTTTTAAACGTCTGCTTTCGACTTTGTATGCGATTATTTTTAAACGTCTGCTTTCGACTTTGAATGCGATTACTTTTAACCGTCTGCTTTTGACTTTGTATGCGATTACTTTTAAACGTATGCTTTCGACCTTGTATGCGATTACTTTTAAACGTTTGCTTTTGACTTTGAATGCGATTATTTTTAAACGTCTGCTTTTGACTTTGTATGCGATTACTTTTAAACGTGTACTTTTGACTTTGTATGCGATTACTTTTAAACGTATGCTTTCGACTTTGAATGCGATTATTTTTAAATGTGTACTTTTGACTTTGAATGCGATTATTTTTAAACGTCTGCTTTTGATTTTGTATGCGATTATTTTTAAACGTCTGCTTTTGACTTTGTATGCGATTTCTTTTCAACGTTTAAAAATCATGGGATTGCTTTTAGGAATTAAGCGGCGCTACTTTTGACGTTTAATGGGATTACTTTTAAACGTATAAAAATTATGCGATTGATTTTAGTGAATTACTTGGAGCTACTTTCGACTTTTCATGGGATTACTTTTAAACGTCTGTCCCATAATAATCATGACATTAAAGAAGAGGCGGTCGTGAGTCAAGGGTGCGATTTTAAAAATGTTTTTTCAATTTGTGCATCCATTTACTATGATAATAAGTGGACCTTCTAGTTGTGGGAAAACGACATTTTTGGAAAAACTAATTTTAAATAAGGAGTTTTTAATAGAAAATACACCTAGTAAAGTAATTTGGTGTTTTGCTGAAAGTAATTCAGTGCCGAATATTTCAAATGTTCAATTTCATAAAGGTGTGCCAGAACATTTTGAAAATTTCGAAAATGAGCCTGTTTTAATAATTTTAGATGATCTGATGATGGAAGGTTTTAATAAGCGAATATGTGAGCTATTTACAAAAGGCTCTCATCATCGAAATTTATCAATAGTGATAGTAACTCAAAATATTTTTCATAAAGCTTCACATTCTAGAGATATATCATTAAATGCCAAATACATTGTAATGTTTAAAAATCCTCGTGATCAACTTCAATTTCAACATTTAGCCAGACAAATATACCCTCAAGATTCGAAAGATTTGTTGAGAATATATAAAGAGGTAACTGAAAAACCTCATGGTTATTTATTAATCGACCTTACTCAGAATATAAACGATTGTCTTAGATTCCGATCGGAAATTTTTAATAAAGATTTTTGTTGTTGTTTTTGCATTATAAATGAAAATGACGAAAAACTTCAAGTTGAAAAGATTGGCGGACAACAAGCATTTATTATACGTGCTACAGAAAGCTAAACCTAAATTTAGAAAGGCTATTTACAAAATGCAAATACTGACGCAATTAAAGCTTTAATAGAAATAGTATACAATACATTAACTGGAAATAATAAAATTAATGAAAAAGATAAAAAATATTTCGGAAAGTATAAAAAGGAAATGCGATGCTTATCATGCCCAAAGCGAAGTTTAACTTCTAAAAGAAAACTTCTAATTCAAAAAGGCGGATTTTTACCAACTCTTTTAGCAACAATTTTTTCGGGAATAATCGGTAAAATTATCGAAAATGCATAGTAATAAAATGACTAAAATGCTGCTAATATTTCCTAATGCTTATAATCGTATAAAGACTTGCTTGCAAGAAAATCCTGAAGCTGAAATCATTTCTAAAAAATTATTGCCCATTATTTATGATAATGAAAAAAGCGATCAACAAAAATGGATAGAGCTACGTCAAAATCTTTTGAAATTATCTACTTTGAGAAGAAGGTGTGAAGCGAATAAAGATATGAACCATGAAACTAAAAATTGGAAAGACAACTCTTCTCAAACTAAGTTTATATTTAAAAATGATTTTTCATCGTAAACTGTTCCAGAAAAACAGGAAATGTTAAATGAAAGTATGAAGGAAACATATTTTGAAGATGAAAATTTTTCAGATAATCATGAACGCTTCAAAACTCCCAAGGCACCGAGAAAAAGAAATAGGAATGTTTTAGATGATACTATGGAGCCTAAAAAAAAAGAACGAAAGCATGATGATATGAAAATTATAGAAAAATATGGGTTAGTTTATACTATTCTATGTGACGATAATAAAAAAATTGATAATGCAGAATTACGTGAAATGATTAAAAAAGCAGAACATGAAAATAAAGCTGAGGAAACTAGGGAAAAGCGTATAACTCGTTCTCGTTCTAAATCTGAAAAACAAACGGGAAATAATATTTTTTCATGGTGTAAGATTAAACAATTTTATATGTAGACATGTATATATGAAAAAATAAATGTTGTAAATAATAAAAATGTATATAAAAAAGAATTTACTTTGCTTTATTTTATAATTATATTACCACTTGTATACATCATGTCGGACACGGATTTTTTAGTTACAGTTTTTAGTAATAACTCTCCAATATTTACTCGAATAATGTGCAATCTAATTTTACAAATTCTCTGCAAAAATGTTTGAAGCTTTCAGGCGATTGGGTTGTTGGCATTTCGCAAATTTTTTTAAATGAGCTCAATATGGATTCAAATTTTTCCAGAAAAACAATTATCGCGTCTGATCCGGCAAGTGTCTCACCTTCTAAACATTTCTTTATGAACACGCAAGCGCGATCGCAAAATGAGGATAGTAAAAATAAGGAAATAAACAAAGAAACTGAAGGCCTCATTATAAATAATTTTCAGATACTTGAAATGATATTTCCTCTCATAGGCTCAATTGAAAGCTTAATAAATCATTTAAAAATAAAAAAAGAAAAACATAATGTGGTTGGTCATATTTTCGTTTATAGCGATATTATAAAACCTAGATTATTTGGCAGTCAATTTATAAGATGTTTACGAGTCCTGCCAGTCAATGGATCGCAACAGCATATTAAATTTGATAGAATCGAGTACTCGCCAATAGAAATTTCTTCTATTCCAAGTATTTCATTATTGATAGCAGATGACTTGGGTAGAAAAGTCGATTTCAAAGCTAGTTCGACGCCGATATTTTGCACATTACATTTTAAGAAATTAGGAACTATATAAATAAAATGCCCGCTTAAAATTTCTTCATTCTGTACTCAACCATGGAAAAAGTATACACAAATTATTATATGAGTCAAATTGGTGGCGGCACGCATGACATAGGAGTAGATGTGTACGCTATCCCGAGAGTTATCCAGTCGGGTAGAGGGAGTGTCGGAGCTTTTTTCTCGGGAATTTTTAAATATTTGAAACCATTGTGGCAATCGGGGATCTCAGCATTAAAAAATCAAGCAATTAAATCGGGAAAGGCTGTTTTAGAAGATATTGGTAGTAGACCCATAACTGAAATTTTAAAACATCAAAGTGTTGCAGATGTAAATGAGCTGAAAGAAAAAGGTATAAGAAAGCTTAAAAATATGGCTCAATCGGGGTCCGGATTACGTATAAAAAAGAAAACTTTGAAAGCTAAAACCCAGTCTTTGACTAGCAGCAAAGGAAGACATATATCAAAATTAAAAAATTTTCTAAAAAATCGTAATAAATCAGACATATTTACAAACTAAAAATAGATAAATATGGCAGCACATGTAGAATGCATGAAAAGCGAATTGGACCTATTTTCGCCATTACCTATTCAATCCAGTGTTTTACGTTGTGAAGAAGTTCCTTTTAGCCCCATTGCATCTTTAGATAATGCCAGTTCTATCGAATTTGTATCTTTGGGAAATGGCGAAACTTATAGAGATATTTCAAATATACATTTAAGAATGGTTCTACAAATTAAAGGGGGAAATGAATCGAAATCGGCTGATCCAAAATCGATTGCCCCAAAAGTGGGCGTTGTGAATAATATTTTGCATTCGCTTATCCGAAATTGTATCGTATCTTTAAATAATATGCCAGTATCACAATCGGATAATAATTACCATTACAAAGCATACATAGAAACACTTTTAAATTATGGATCTGATGCATCACAAACTCATCTCGAGTCTTCTGGATGGTTTTTAGATACGGGAAAAGTTAATTCTATTATAGATAAGGAAAATCCTGGATTAGATAAAAGAAGAGAATTATTTAAAGAAGGCAATAAAGTCGAGCTTATGGGCAAAATTCATGCGGAGATATTTAATCAGCCAAAATATCTATTAAATAATGTCGATTTGAAAGTTACTTTAAATCTGGAAAAACCTGATTTTTACATAATGGAGGCTGCGACTGGTGAATCATCAATAAAAATTCTTGAAGCAACTTTATACATAAATCATATAACTCTGAATACCAATATTTTACTAGCGCATCACAAAGTTTTGCAAACTAGAAATGCGATTTATCCGTACAAGCGAGTCGAAGTAAAATCTTTTACTTTACATCCAGGAAGTCATTCATTAGCGCTTGATAATGTAGTTATTGGCCAGTTGCCTAATTTATTAATATTTTGCATGGTTTCTAATAAAGCTTATTCTGGTGAAAAAGCAGAAAATCCATTTAATTTTCAACATTACAAGTTGCAACGGTTTAACTTGGCTGTTAATGGAGTTCACATACCTTCTCAGCCTCTGGAATTTGATTATAGTAATAATAAAAATATTATTAGTACTAGAGGCTATCACACAATATTCAGAGGTACTGGAATTCATTATGATGATAGAAGTCATCAAATTAGCAAAAAGTTGTTTGATAATGGTCATTTTTTGCTTGCATTCGATCTTACTTCAGACCATTCAAACAATTCACACTGCTCGAGTTTATTAAATCAGGGCACTGTGAAAATAGTAGGACGTTTCCATAGCGCTTTGCAAGAGGCCGTAACATGTTTTGTATATTGTGAATATGATGCAATTCTCGAAATAGATCAAAATAGGAACATTCATCAAAGGTTATAAAGAACTGTTTTCTTCACACATCAATCAATATGATGGATACTTTAGAACTCACCCGTGCTCTTCTAAAAAATCGATGCACCAAAAAATATTTTCAATGAGTTTTTCCAGCTGATCAATTACCACTAAAAATAAGAAAAAAACCGGCTTTAATAATTGCAAATACAAATCCAGCATCAAAACCTGGTATGCATTGGGTCGCTTTTTATTTTAATTCAAAAGGAACAGCGGTATATTTCGATTCATTGGGAGAGATGACATCAAATCAGCAATTTTTAGAATTTTTGAAAAACAACAGTAAAACATTTTCAGGAAGCTCAAAAAGATTGCAGGGGTTTTTTTCAACAACGTGCGGAAATTATTGTGCTGTATATTTATGCTATAAAGCAAAACAAAAAAACTTACAGAGTTTTTAAATGAATTTTCGAGTAATTTAGAAAAAAATGATAAGAGGATTTTACAATTATATAAAAAATTATTTAAATATAATCAGAATGGAGAAAGAAAATTTATTATATCAAATCAAATATGTAAACCTTGTAAATAAAAAAAACTTTTTTGGCAAAAATAATAAGACCATGTTTTTTTTTTTTTTTGTATAATAATAATTTTTATTTTCTAGCTTTTTTATTTTACAATTTATTTTCATTCATTACTTATTCGGCTTTTTCAATAAAGTCAAAAATAGCCATATTTTTTTGTCTGGAATTCTACCTCTAAAAATCATATTATATTTATGAGCGTTTAATGATTCGAGTTCTACGTCACTTTTTGCAATTTTCATCATTCGGTCTGGTAAAAAAATCCACATATGCTGTCCAGTTTCTTGATCTTCTAAATTAACTATTAACTTTACGCCAATCTTGGTCTCCTTAAAAGAGAAGTCAACCACTGCATATTCTTTGTCTACAATTAGTTCATCTACTAACGACATGTTCAAACATGATTTTTATTATAGCAATTATTACTTTTGTAATATGATATTATTTTTCCGGTAATAATAATTTTTAAGAAAATTAATCGAAATTGCGTAATTGACAGAATTTATTAGCTGGTTATATGCTAAATTTTAAGCGTGAGAAAAAACAATATTAATGCACGTGCATCCGGATCAATTCATTGACCCTTGAAATTATCAAAAGTTTTAGAAAAATAAATCAATTTAGATCATATTACTTTATTATTCTTGACCGGAAGTAGAAAAAAAATTGCAATTATAATTAAGTATAAATATTTTTAATTAAATTTAAGCGGTGTCGTATTTCATTAAGGTGAAAATTACTTAATAATTAATAAGCAAAAATTCTTAAAATGCACATTAATTTGTATGCAGTATAGAATTTATTTTAAGAATTTTTGCACATTTGTTTTGCACATTTCCTTTGCCACAGAACATATATAAATGCACTACTCTCTAACGCATATGACAATGTGTTTGTGGGTCCTGCCAGTAATGCAGAAAATTTGTTCTCAAACACTCAACATCACACAGCGGTAGTACTTGAGCTGCCCACCACTGATACTATATTTTCCAAATCTTATAATAAATTAATGGTATACGATTTTTTAAATATTAACCACCACCTCTCTGCTATAAACTGGACAAATATTTTAGATATTAATAACCTGGATAATTCTATTTCGATATTTTACGAAACTATTACTGACATTATTGAAAAATTTGTCCCGAAAACCATTAAGAAAGACAAACTTTCTGAACCTTGGCTCGATAGAAATCTACGTTCTCTGAGGAATCAAAGAAATAAATTATTTAAACATATAAAGAACGGAACCCTTGTAAACGAACATTCTATACTTAAATATGATCAATTAGCAACCGAATTCTCATCAAAATCCCGTGAGGCATACGATAGATATATTAAAGAAATCGGCCAAAATATTATTCATGAGCCAAAAAAAATCTTTAATTATGTAAATATGAAACGCAAGACTATGGGATATCCTTCGAAAATGTTTAGAGATAACAGCAGCTCCTCAAATGCCACAGTAATTAGTAATATGTTTGCAGATCGATTTCAAGAAATTTTCTGTAGTGCTTCCAACAATTTGCACTCTTCTCCCACTATCTCAGACACTCCATCTCTTATTAATCACATATCACTCTCGCTTGATGAAATAAAAAATGCTCTTAGTGAACTCGACACAAAAAAGGATCCAGGTCCTGATTTATTACCCAACATATTTCTGTTTAATTTTGCTGAACAACTATCAGTCCCGTTACATCTTCTTTTTAATAAATCTTTAGATCTAGGCCAATTTCCAACTTCTTGGAAATCATCATATCTTACACCAATCCATAAGAGTGGTGATAAATGCAATGTTGATAATTATAGAGGCATTGCCATGCTTTCTTCCATTCCAAAACTTTTTGAAAAAATTATTTGCGGTAAATTATCAACAATAATTAACCCGATTCTTAATGAACAACAGCATGGTTTCAGAAAAATAGATCTACAACAACTAATCTTATGGTACTCGTCTCGGATAGTTTGTGTCAAATGGAGAATGGACATCAAATCGATACTGTTTATACGGATTTCAGTAAAGCCTTCGATCGTGTTGACCACAATATTCTTATTGGTAAGTTGCGTAAAAAAGGTATAACTGACTCACTACTTGAATGGCTTACTTCTTACCTTACCAACAGAGTACAATTTTTTAAGTTTCAGGGTAGTATATCTAAACAGATTTCAGAATCATCCGGTGTTCCTCAAGGCAGTCACTTAGGTCCTCTTCTTTTTAACATTTTTATTTCCGACTTACCCGAGGTTTTATCAGATATATCACATCTATTTTATGCTGATGATCTAAAAATATATCAAATCATCAAATCATTAACCGATTCACTATTTCTGCAATCAAAACTTAAGGTTCTTGATGAATGGTGTAAAATGAATAGATTATACCTTAATATTTCAAAATGCCATGTAATCACCTTCTCTCGCAAAAGAAATATTCAAAATTTTAATTACTATCTTAATGAGACTTTGCTAAATCGCGTTGACCAAATCTTGGACCTTGGTATAATTCTTGATAGTAAGCTTACTTTTAATAAACACCATGACAAAATAATTGCGAAAGCTAACAAAATGATCGGTTTTATCAAAAGAAGAGCTAAAGAATTTAGTAATATATGGGTCACCAAATCCTTATACTGTTCCCTCGTACGACCCATCTTAGAATATGCCTGTCAAATCTGGGACCCTGCCTTTCTAGTACACAGTGATAGGATTGAATCAATTCAAAAACAGTTCATGCTGTTTGCTTTAAGAGAACGATATAACCCCAGAGATTATGACAATCTACCATCTTACACTTATAGACTTTCACTAATTAATCTGTCCCCCCTATCGTCCAGAAGAATTATATTAACTTACTGTTTTACCTTCGATGTTTTAAGAAATAATATAAAAGTAGAATTCTTATCAGACAAAATTAAATTAAATGATAATAGACAAACGAGAGTTACTAAAACACTAGTAGAATATCCTCACCGTACTGAATATGGTCGTAACGAGCCTATTAACAGATGTAGCAGGATTTTCAACACATATAGCACTCTTTACTCATCCTCAGTAACTAAATCCTCTTATAAAAAAAATCTTCAATCCCTACTAAACTAACCTATATAATCTGAGAATTTAGAATTTATTAATTTTCAAATTTTAAGTTAATTTAATTTAATTTAGTATATTTTTAGATTAGAATTAGAAGTTGTAATTCATGTTATTATTATTTTTAAGAAAATGCTAATCTGTAAGAATACTATGTAAATATTATTATATGTACCTTGTTTGGTTAATAAATAAAATAAAAATAAAATAAAATAAAATTTCACAATACGGAACACAACAATTAATTCCAACCATTTTTATAGTTAATATGGTTAATATTGTCTTTTAGGCACTTTCTTTTTTATTTTTGAGGTACTTTTACTTTCTTTTATTAATTTTTTTAATTTAAATTCAGAAATATAAAAACATATACAACTATCAACACTCCCAAACGTTTTTAAATGTGTCAATAAAAACATAACCTCAAAATATAAAACGACGCAGGAATTGGAAGAGAAACTAACATTAATTTTATAAAGCATTTTCTTCTAAGACTGCAGGCCCTGCTCTGGATTTAAGAAAAAAAAATTAAATTTCTGTTTTTTTTTTTTAAATATTTATTTAACAAAAAAAAAAAAAAACGTTATATTAAAATTTTCATTTTCCGGGCAAGCAAAATTTTTAATTGATACTTAACTAGCAAAACTTACACTAATTTTCCGAAACTACATTCGTTTTCGATTAGGAATTTAAAAAAATATGGAGCGGTACGGAACCGCTCCTCTCCACTCTGCTCCTTCTAAATTTCTTGGTCACTGCTCCGCTCTTTATACCTGATTTAGAAGTATCGTTGGAGCGCAAAAAAAAACGCAAAATTTCCAATCGCAAAAGTTAAAATATATGAACTAGGAACATTGTATTTATAAAGGCGGACAGAAAAACGCACAAGCGCAAAAGTTAAATTTAACTTAACTTTTCATAAAAATGCGCTGACATTCCAATTAGACTTTCCGTGCAGCTTCACAAAAAATTGGCATAATCTAGCATTATTTTGTTTAAAACTATCATCACTGATTTTTTTTTACCGATAGAAACAAAATTTAAACAAATAAAAACAAAATTTATATCAATATCAAATCAAAATCATGGACGCCGCAACAAAGGCAAATATAAAATTTATTCAATCGGTTGAAAAGAAAAGTTTTTTGTATGACAAAAGAGCAAAATTATTTAAGCGAAAAGATATTAAATTAAGGGCATGGAATGAAATTGCAGTAGAGTGTGGATTGGAGGGTATTTTGAAGAATTGTTAACAATTTGCGGTATATAAATATATAATACATATACTATGTTTTAGATATTGATGCAGCGCAGAAGAAATGGCGATACCTACGAGATCGTTTTGTGAAAGAAACCATGAAAAAAAGCCACATCCCATCAGGTTCTGCTGCTCCTGATGACACGGAGGATTGGTTACTATATGAACATCTTTTTTTTTTTAAAATATAATTATTACAAAAAGGGGTGCTGTAACATATAGCTCCTATGGAGTTGTTCAAATATTGTTTAAAAATTTATTTATTATTAAGACCAACAAGCAGGCTTAACTCCACCTCAACCTTTGACATTAACGACCTGTTTAATGATAGTTTTGGTGAGATTGAATACCTTGACGATAAAAATATAAACATGGAGCCATCGACATCATCAACTCCGATTCCATCGGTACCAAAACGACAACGAACTGCCCAGGGAAATGATAGGAATGCAGTTACAAATTATTTAGATGATGCAGTTGTTAATATTTCAGACTATTTTAAAAATAAAGAAACAGAAGATGTAGATTCAGCACTTTGTAAATATTTATTAATGGAAATGAAGAATTTAAATGAAGAAAAAAAAATTAAATCAGCAGTGATGAATATAATTTTAGAATAAATATAGTTTTTTAAATAAAAAACAGTATTTTATTGTGTTCATTTTATCTGACAATTTTTTCAATATTTTATAGTTAATTTTTTCAAGGTATGTTAATAGTTTATATAATATTTTAGTGTAATTTAATACTTTTGTTATTATTAGAAATTGAATAGTATTAAACGTAGAACATAGAATTAAATTTTTCCTTCAGTCGCAAAATAAACAGCGAGACTGTCCCGTATGGCTTTCACATTTGCGTCATAGTTCTTGCTTTCTAATTTTGAAATGGATTTAAGCATTTTGTCCGACAAAATATCATTCCTCCATTCTACATTTAGATAACCATCTCGATCTACATAATTTCTAGGACAGTATTCTGACGGAATTTCAGTTTTCAAAAAATTATGCAGTAATACAACAGTTTTTGTTATTTTTTCTACAAGCGCAACGTCTGCATGAGTAGTTTGCAAAAGAATTCTCCATCTGGCCGCAAGAATTCCAAATGAATTTTCTATAACTGTCCTAGCAATCGTTTATTAAAATTTTCCTCCATGGGTATAGTAGTAAATGGCCAGGATATGGGCGCATTATGTATGAATTTAGAGAATATGCTGCATCGGCTACAAATGTGTATGGTATATCAATATTGAAAGCTGCTCCTGTTATTCTTTTTGATTTAGGCACATTCATTTTGGAAGCATAGAATTTTTGACCAAATAAGCAATCTTGCCAGACACCACCATCACTGACTGACCCATATCCACCTATATCTACTATCACAAATTTATAATCGGAATCACAACTCGCCATTAATACAACGCTGTGGCTTTTTTTATAATTAAAATATTGTGATCCTTCATTCCTGGGTACTTTCATGACGATATGCTTCCCATCTAGAGCACATAATAGAATATTGAACTTTAAGATTACACTACGTAACAGCTAAATTATCAAGTTAATACCAATGCAGTGTGGAAAATTCCACCTACTGAGAAATCCATCAGCTATGGAGTTCCAAGATTGTCCATTGTTAGGAACTTTCAAATACTCAGGCTGTAAAACTACGCAAATGGCTTCCACGGTTTTAACAATTATAACATGTACAGTTGTTATTCCAATGTTATATTTCCAAGCTATTGTTTGCATGGATGATCCTTGGCTCAAAAAGCTGAAATATAAACATAATTAAGCACCGCCAATAAAAAATATATACCTACTTACTGTAAGGTTCTGGCCAATCTTTGTTCACGTTCAATTGGATGGTGTGCAGGATTTTTTTCGATGAGAGGAACTACTTTTGCTAGAAATTTAATAAAAATGGAAACATTCATTCTTGTGTACTTGAAAAATTGAGGTGCATCCTTATTTTTCATTGGAAGAAAATAACCATTATAAAACCCATGCTTTAATCTGCTCCTGTTTACAGGGCGTACTTTAAAAGCCTTTTTTTTCTTGTTTTTTTTTTAATATCTTTATTTACTTCTTGTTTTTTTAATAATAAAATTAGTGCGATTGCAGCGTATTCATCTTTTTCGGACTCCATTTTTTATGACAAATTTTAAACGTCAAAACCGCTAACTTTTTCCGTGCGATACTTATATATACTCAATTTTTGTTTTGCGCTTCAGGGTGTTTATTTGCGTTTTTTTTTTTTGCGCTCCAACAATACTTATAAATCAGCCATTACTCCAAGCAAATTTTCCGCTTCGAAGCAGCACAGGGCTCCGCTCCGAATCCCTGATTGTAGCATCTGTTAAAGGATCGTAATTTACGTACAACAATTTTAGCTGCTCCCAAACTTCCGCAAAAAAATCCAAAAGAATATCACACACTGTTGAATGACCTTTTCCAAATAAATTTGTAATCGTTCTATATTCCGCTGAAGAACCCAAAGCGTAGAGTGCCACTGCTACCCTTTTCCTAAGCGGAATAGTTTCACGGAAATTTGAGCTCTGTTTAACTAGATTTGGAAGCAGTGTGCACAATTCCTCAAATGATTATTGATTCATTCTTAAATTTTCTTTAAAAAAATGTTCGCCATTGCTGAATAGATCGGTTTCAATAAATCTGTTTTTACGGTTCTTAAAAGAATAAAAATCTATTATAATAAAATTAGTTTTATTTTTTAAATACTTACCAATGTCCAAATTCTTCTAGGAGGATTTGTTTTATGGAAACTTATTAATGTTAAGAGGAGTTTCATTAATTTAATTTTTTGAACTAATATT
This sequence comes from Rhamphomyia laevipes, assembly GCA_963920725.1. Classification (NCBI taxonomy): domain Eukaryota; kingdom Metazoa; phylum Arthropoda; class Insecta; order Diptera; family Empididae; genus Rhamphomyia; species Rhamphomyia laevipes. The sequence goes on along the minus strand of OY987255.1, from coordinate 50,791,081 downwards.
GCAATTCTTATTTTTTTCTTTTTTCCAATAAACGTTGTTGATGGAATTAATACTATTATTTATTTTGATACTATTATTTATTTGATAAAGAATGCTTTCTAACTTTATTTTTTCTCTAATTGAAAAACACTTATAATTAAAAAAAAAAAAATGTAATTACTATACAATAAAAAAGTCAAAAATAAATTTGAACTCATATGAAATTAATGTAAATAATAATTTAATAATACGCACCTTCAGGTGTTTGAAGGTGAGGTATTGATGGCAACAATTCTTCCTGCTGTATCTCCTCATACAAGTTTATAGGGACAATGCCATCAATGAAACGGCGAGAGCCTACACATTGAGCTGACATGCAACCCCACACCATAATTGATGCTGGAAATTTAACTTTTCGAGCTAAACAATTTGTGTGATAAGCTTTATTTGGCTGCCTTACACGCTTTATACTATCAAATCTGAATTCATCGCTCCAGATAATAGATTTTCAATGGTCCAGTTTTTACTATCAAAAGCCCATTTAGTTGGCTTTTTTTTCAGAAATCGTATATTTTCTTCCTGTTTTTTTTTTTTATTTCTGTTTTTTACTTCTTTTATATCATTTAATTTTTCCATGAATGGTAGAATGCGACATATTAAAATCTTTCGCAATTCTATAAATTGATTTTTCTTCAAGGTGAGCTTTTACAATAGCTTCTCTAACATCAACAGATAAGACTACCACGTGATATTTTAAATGCATTAACATAAGCATAAGATTCTGGCGGAATAAAAATCCGACGGAGACTTTAGTTTTGTCGGATTCGAAATTGCTATTCCAAATTCCGACGGAATGGTATGAAGGTGTTGCCGTGATTTAAGTTTTTTTTCGAAATCATTAACAAGCAACTGTTTTGTGTCAAATAATATTTTTTGTGTATAAAAAAAAGTTTAAAAAATTATAAATCGTAAATAAAACTTTAAAAATGGATAGTATTTTTTTCTTTTTTAAATATATTTGATGACGAAAATATATATGAAATAAATAGAAACCTGAAAATGAAAGGAAATTTTTGAGGAATATGAATCAACTTATTTTTGATAATGTTCCTTGTTATTTGTTCTAGAATCTAGACAATTTTTTATTATTTTTTTTAAAACAAATAAAATTATAATTGGCCATAAAATATATAAAGCATTAAATTGAAACTCTTCAAATTTAAATATATAAAGCACTAAATTCAAACTGTTCAACTTCAGATTTAAATATTGTATAAAGCACTAAATCCAAACTAAATTCAAACTATTTTCATAAAAGAAAAAGAAAATTATACAATTTATACAAATATATATTTATATTTTAACTGTGAACTATGATTTTTTTATAAAAAAATTAAATTTACTTATAACAATACAAAAAAAGTAAACACTCCGTTAGAAATTTTTGACGAAGAAATTTCATATGAAATCTCGATTCTAATCGAAATTTGGAATACTATTTTTCAACGGAATCGAATTCGAAATTGGATTTCCGTTCCGTCATTTTCTGGAATAGCAAAAATTCCGAAGGACAATCGAAATATTTTCTCGATCCCGTGGAATCTGTGTCAGGTCTAGTGTTAGTCAACACTAAATTGTTAACAATTTTTTTCATTTTTAAGTGAAATATATTAAAGGAATTTTATATTAAACGAATTATTCAGGTCTTTGAATAAAGGTACCTACCAAATAATTTGTGTTTTATAAAATTATAAAATTATTTTAATGATTTTCATTTATTTTTGTAGGTTTGGGTTGATTATAAATGCTATATGGTGGACCAAATAAATTACATACATTTACGGACATAGAAAATAATGTGATTCGTTTGACAGGGATGGAAACAAATGTGTCGGGGGTCCCAAAAACCCTTGCTTTTGGTTTGTTTAGAGAACGACACTTTAATTCCGGAAGAATGCGCTAGTAATTACGTAAGCAATTATCTAATTTACATTAAATAATTGTTTAAAAAAAAAATTCAATAGACAACGTATCAATGTAGAGGAAACCATAGTTTGAACTTGAACGAATGAAGTGATGTGTTTCACGTCTCTATGGAAAACATAAATGTAAATCGTTAACGCTCAAGATGCGAATCAACTGGAAGAACCACTAAAACACAATCTAGTGAACTTTCGAAAGATCAAATTCAAAATCAACAAGAATTTTACGAAAATGTTCTTTAAGAAGCAAGAGGATCAGCATTTGGAAACGACAAATAATATTAAAAAAATATACAGATCAATTGATAAACTGTGTGATATTCGTAAAAATGAAGTAAATGAATTAAAAAGGCACAATCAAGCAATGGAAAAGTTAACAGCACAAAAAATTGCCATTAAGTTAGAAATGCTGGAGATTAGTAAATCTAATATTAATTAATTTAATGATGTCAAAGTAAAGTGATGTAAATAAAAATGAATTAAAGTGTGTAATTATTTATTTTTTAATAATTTTTTTTTTAATTATATATTTTTTTTTTAATAAAATTAATGAACTTAAATTTTTATTTTTCTATTTACAAAGAATGCATAACGTTATTTCTAATTGTGATAGCTTCATTTCGTATATTTGTTGGGTTTGGATCGTCATCATCAGGTTCATCAGTGTCATCACTTAATTCAGTTTCATCTGGTGAATCTATATAGTCGTCGCTTGCAACATTAAAATCTATGCATATGTTATGTAATGCACAGCATACATTTACAATATGGACGACTTTTTTAGGTGGAAAGTGAAGCTGTCTTGCTCCTATCAAGCATCGAGACCGATTTTTCAAAACTGCATTTGTCCTCTCCAATATGTTTCGTGCTTTTTAATGTTTGGTATTAAACAAACATTGTGGGCTAGATGTTCGAGGTGACCGAAATAATGTTAGTAACCACAGCTCCAATGCATATCCAGCATAACCTTAAAAAAAATCTATAGACATAAAATAAGAATTTGTTTGAAATTACCAAGAAGCCAGGAATTTCTAGCACCTCTTCTATATTCTTCTTCAAAATATTGACGAGTATGACTTATGTTCCATATATGCGAGTCGTGGTTAATCAATACATTAATATATTTGTTTCGGCGCCTGACCTGTCAAAGTTAGAAGTTTGATTTTTAGCAGAGAAATAAATTAAAATAATAATAATAAAATATAGCAAGAATATTTATTTAATCAGCAATAACATAAAGAGGAACAAGTTAATTACTGATTGTGCATACTTAAAATTGGAAAATCATAAGTTAAAATATATCAAAGAAGAATTTTTGAAAATCAAAAAATTAAAATATATAAAAGAAGAATATACCAGCAAATAACTGATAACATATAAGGATTACTGTTAAGTACTTTTCAGTTTTATTATAGTGTATTATTTTAGATTCAATGTCGGGAAGCAAAGAAGAATTGGTGGATATAAAAAACCTTTTTGATCTGTTGAAGACAGAATTGGCTGTTCAACTAGGAAGACATCAGAAGGAGACAAAAGAAGAATTAGCAATTCAATTAGGAAAACACCAAGAAGAAAATAAGATCTTCCAACAAAAACTGTATTCCGAATTGAACAAAATTAATACAGCTACAACTGAAAAAATTACCGCTTTAGAGTCCAAAGTTCAAAATTTGGAAGCTAAAGTAGAAGAACAAGCGGTACTTATTAACAATCAGCAAGAAAGGTTCCAAGAAGTACAACAAAGAGCTGATAGGAAAAATAATTTTTTATTATTTGGGTATAAGGAAACAGAGGAAGAAGATCTTATTTGTGCTATAATCCACTTCACCATTTCCAAATTAAAAATAAAACTGAGTGAATTGGAAATAAGTAGAATAACCAGAATTGGCAAAGCAAAAGATAATGCAATAAGACCTATTTTAGTTACTTTGTCCAATTATAGGAAAAAAGAAGAAATTTTAAAACAAAAAAAACTATTGGAAGACACTCCCTTTGCCATAAAAAGTGATTTCACCAGAAACCAAAGAGAAAGTAGAGCTAGATTATTAGATGCTGCAAAAGAGCTAGAAAAGGGAGGAAAGAAAGTCGATATTAAAAATAATAAGCTTATGGTAGAAGGTGAAGTGATCGATTTAATTGATATTGAAAAGCTGGGCAAATTATCAAATAAAGAAAATAGTAAGCGTGGAAGGTCAACACCTGAAAAAGATAATTCAAATGCAACCAAAATAAAGAAACGAAGCTTATCAAAATCAAAATTAAAATCAAGATCCTCGTCTGTTGGTAGGCCTAAGAAATTAATAGGAAATACTGCAGATAAAACTTCAGTTCAAGTGGGAAGTGAATTAGTTGTTGAAACTGTTAGCGGTAACAATATAGCTTAACATTAAAAATAAAACTAAAAATCAGGATTATAAGATACGACCAGGCACGATTAACGGATTACGAGTTTGACTAAACGAAATTGAATCGAAACATGAGGAAGGCAACGGGAAACCACCTCATGAATGTATTCCCTTGTAAAACATCATCAAAGAAAAGAAATAACATAAATAACATTAAAATAGGAACATGGAATGTCAGAAGTTTGCTGGAAGCGGGGAAGTTGAGTAACTTAGAATCAGAAAAAAATCGTTTAGGGTTGGACATAATAGGAATAAGTGAGGTACACTGGAAAGGTTGTGGTGAATTAAATACCAAAAACAACATTTTTATCTACTCAGGCACAGCTGATGACCAGCACCATAGAAAAGGAGTTGGTTTTTTGATTAGCAAAAAGCTGAAAGAATCAATCACCAGTGTGATAATGAAGTCAGAAAGAATCATATTGGTCCAATTGAAAATTAATACTGGCCATCTAAACCTTATTCAAGTTTATGCTCCAACCGCAGAATGTGAGGATAATATAAGTGAAGATTTTTATGTTGAATTAGAAGAATTATACAAGCTAACAAAAAAAGAGGAAACAACCATGATTTTAGGGGATTTTAACGCGAAAGTTGGTAGCGAGGCAATTGGAAATGTAGTAGGTCAACATGGACTAGGTAAAATTAATAGCAGAGGCAGCAGGTTAGTTGATTTTTGTTTAGACAACAATATGGTGATAACAAACACATGGTTTCAGCTTCCAAACAGGAGATTGTACACTTGGACATCTCCAAGAAATGATAATAATAGAGTTATTAAAAATCAGATTGATTACATCATAGTGAATTCCAGATTCAGAAATGCTATCAAAAGTGTCAAGACCTATCCAGGGGCTGACATACAATCAGACCACAATCCAGTAGTGGCAAAATTAGAAATTACATTAAAAAAATGTGAGAAGAAAAAAGAAGTCCACATATCGAATCTTCATTTACTAGATAATCCAGAGATTAAGAATAGAATAACGTGTAGGATGAACCAAAAAATAAAAGAAGCCGAAAACGTAATAAAGGAAGAGGTAGATATAGATAAAAAATGGAATGTATTCAAAAAACCTCTACTGGATGTATGTCTGGATTTAGCAAAAAATAAAGAAATAGTCGCAAGAAAGGAATGGATGACAAACGAAATCATAGCATTGATGAACGAAAGGCGTAAGTGGAAAGATAGAAATCAACTGAATTATAATAACCTAAACAGAATCATAAAGTACAAAATTAGAACAGCAAAAAACAATTTTTGGAGAAAACAATGTGATGAAATAGAAAAGCTTGAGAAACATCACCATAGCTTCCAACTACATAAAAAAGTCAAGCAAGTTACTAACACTGGAAAGAAGAAAAATTTTGGCATTCTAAAAGACAACACAGGAAAAATCTTACTTCATGCAGAAGAAAGACTGGAACAGTGGGAAAGATATATTGTGGACTTATTTGAAGACAGTAGAAGTGCAATAGTAGAACCACAATATGATGAGCAAAGTGAAGTCGGAATAGCCATTCTAGAAGAAGAAGTTAGAAATGTGATAAAAAATGCAAAAAATCGACTAGCCACAGGTCCAGATGCAATACCAAATGAAGTCTTGAAGCTGCTGAACGAGGAATCTATAAAAATACTTACACATTTATTTAATAAAATCTACAACTCGAGCAAAATTCCAAAAGAATGGTTAAAGTCAACATTTATAACCCTACCAAAAAAGCACAATGCAGCAAAATGTGGAGATTATCGCACAATTAGCCTGATGAGCCATGGACTAAAAATATTTTTAAAAGTAATTCACAATAGAATCTACAAAAAACTAGAAGAAGGAATCAGCGAATCGCAGTTCGGATTCAGGAATGGTATTGGCACGAGAGAAGCACTTTTTATGCTGAACATACTTGGCCAACGGAGCAGCGAAATGAATAACAATATACATACCTGTTTCATAGATTTTGAAAAGGCGTTTGACACAGTGAAGCATGATAAATTAATAGAAATTCTGAATAGTAAAAATCTAGATTCCAAAGATATAAAAATAATTGAATTTCTGTACTGGAATCAAACAGCCGAAGTAAGAACACAGGATGGAGTATCTGATGAGATCGTAATCAGAAAAGGGGTGAGACAAGGTTGTATATTGTCGCCGATACTATTTAATATATATTCGGAAGAAATATTCAAAGAAGCGCTAGAAGAAACAGAATTCGGAGTGAAAATAAACGGGGAGCTAATGAATAATATAAGATTCGCAGATGATTCAGCTTTAATAGCGAGTAATATTTCAGATTTGCAGAAGATGATAGACAAACTAAATAGGCACTGTATGGAGTATGGTCTGAAAATTAACCACAGTAAAACCAAGTATATGGTAATCGGAAAAACCAATGCAGGTAACCAAACAATAAAAGTAAATAATGTTCAAATTGAAAAAGTTAAAAGATACAAATATTTGGGAACTTGGATTGAATCCGACTCAGAAAACAGAACAGAGATCAACTGCAGAATAGAACAAGCACGGGTTGCCTTCAGAAAAATGAGTAACATTTTCTGCAAAAATGAAATCAACATCGAGCTGAAAATAAAAATATTAAAATGTTACATCTGGTCTACCTTACTATACGGGGCAGAGACTTGGACACTAAAAAAAAGAGATATAAAAAGAATAAATGCCTTCGAGCTTTGGATGTATCGTAGAATTTTGAAAATTCCATGGACAGATAGAGTAACCAATGCAGAAGTTCTAAGAAGAATAAACAAACCAAGAGAGATCATGAAGATAATTAAAACAAGAAAACTAGGCTTCTTAGGACATATCATGCGAAGTGAAAAATATAGAATCCTACAGGTAACACTACAAGGTAAAATTGCTGGTTCAAGGAGCAGAGGCAGAAGAAAGATATCCTGGTTTGGAAACCTAACAGAGTGGTTCGACATGTCTACGACCGAAATTTTCAGAGCAGCAAGATGCAGAAATACAATCAAAACGATGATGGCCAACCTCCATAGTGGAGAGGAACACTAAGAAGAAGAAGAATATATTTGTCATAAATCTAACTTACAATCATAGCATTTAAGCTAAAGAATCCTTTTCTATTGTAGTAGAGGTGTTTGTCTTTTGACGTCGCCCGGCAAAACATCGGAAATATTTTTATATGTGTTCCATCAACACACATGATAACACCAGGTATACCCGTTTGATTAAAAATATATGATTTGGACATTTCCTTCTCCTCAGCAGGCATTTTAAGTTGAATCCATTTTGAACACAATTTACGTTCTAAAATATTCAACGTTTGCGACATTATTTTAGAAATCGTAGATTGTGCCATACCAATATCAAAATCCTTTCCCACTCCATGCTGAAAGTTGCCTTCAGCTAGAAAACGTAGTAATGCACACAGTTTCTGTTTTGGTGTCAGAGCAAACGACTTGTATATCGGTGGCATTTCTGTTTCCACCTCACTTAATACATAATTAAATGCATCTTTATTTAAACGATAGTTTTTTATAAACCTGTATTTGCAAATATATGTAAAATGATTCAAATAAACATAGAAATTATATGGTTTACTTACGCGATATCATTTAAGTTTAGAGGATCATTCATATTCCTCAAAAATTTCCTTACATTTTTCTATTTATTTCATGGATATTTTCGTCTTCAAATATATTTAAAAAAAGAAAATACTATCCATTTTTAAAGTTTTATTTACGATTTATAATTTTTTTTTTATACACAAAAATATTATTTGACACAAAACAGCTGCTTGTTAATGATTCAATCATACCATTCCGTCGGAATTTGGAAAAGCAATTTCGAATCCGACGGAACTAAAGTCTCCGTCGGATTTTTATTCCGCCGGAATCTGCGATAGACATGATTATAAATGCAATATCCATTACTCAAATTCTTCAAATACAGCTACATTTTTTTCGTATTACAATTTTTTGCTCTTTTTATTACTGATACTCCTTTTGATTTTGTTGAAGGAGAATCAGGAATTAATATCTGGGTTTAATGTAGAATATTCAATTTACTTTAATTTTTTTAGCTGAATATTCAAGTATTTTATTTATAAGTATATTATTTTATGTTAATTTTTTAGGCAGTTTTTTTATTTATTTGGGTAAGTGGGACCTTGCTTCAGTTTCGGTATACGTTAATCTTTGATAATATAATTTACAGGATACGCTATAACAACTAAAAAGTAAAGTCGTTTTCTGTGGGGGGAAGACTGAAATTTGCTGAAAGCTCTTGACTATTTGTTATATGAGGCTATTTCCACATCAGCTTTGAGGTAAGCCTCTCAATGCACTTTTTTATAGATATCCCCAGTAGACATATTGCTCTTAAAACATTTATATACAAAGAAATTGAATGAAATTTAATAAAATTCTTATATTCCCATAAATAAAATAAGTTTTTGGAATTTCTGCGATACGAAATAATCCTCTTCTATTAAATTTACAGCTAAAAGCCATTTAATTTTTATTTCCATATCTTGAGGAAATCTAAAATATATAATTTTAAAAATCCTATAAGAAATTAGAACTACGCCTCAAATCAATTTTATCCTCACTACAACCCTGTCTGAAAAATATTCGCAAATGAAAGCTCTTTAAAACAGCTGATTTCGAGCAAGATTTTGACAGATTTTGACAATTAAATAGCTTTTAAAAACGACTTCACAGCTTGTAGGTGCAAATTAATTCTATAGCGTATGCGTATCCTGTAAATTATATTATCAAATACATTAATATTCAGGGTACCCGCGCTACGAGTGCATTAACTTCGGGATGTGATTGGGCAGGTAACTGTCGTAGCTTTATTGTGATGCATCATTTGATGATGTTAAGTGTTGCCAATGTGCAAATTTAGTATCTCAAAGCTGAAATTTTTTTTTTAGTAAAATCACCTGCAAATATTGATCTAAATTACACAAAACCCTCTTTATTTAATAAAATAAATGAATAATAGTAATTAGTTGACATGAAAGCGATAGCCGGTAATTTTTTTACGCGATATGTACGTACATTTTAGCCTGTAACTTTTTTTGTACGTCAGGTGCAGCTTTCATACCTTCAGCTTTTAGATAGAGAATAAAATGGCGATTAATTTAAAATAAAAAAAAAATATTACGTAACTTTTTTGAGATATTTTGATTTTACTAAAACAAAAAAAAATGTTTTGACATTTTAAATAATTTTAAATCAAATATTGTGAAATTTTTTATAAATATATTACAGTAAATTTTCGATACAAGCTTCTTTGATTATAGCGACTTTTGATAATAGCAACTCTCGATTATAGAACTTTTTTTTAATTCATATTCCATTATAAGTCACCCATAATTTAATAATTTATTAACGATGAAACGAACAAGAAAAATAATTTCGATAAATGAAAAATTAATGTATGGAACAAAAAATGAATTTGGTAACAGGTACCACAGAAAATTTATCGTATTTATAATACTTAAACTTACTTTCCGAAGAGCATACTGAAAATATAAAAGAAAATTTAGATTTGAATAGGAGCCTTGTTTATACCAACATATTAATGTTATTAATTGATTTAATGTAGTTATTATTAACAAAATTACATGAATATACAATTTGATGTTATAATTTAAAATAAAAATGACTATAATTTACAAAAACATAATTTAAGAACCATATTTGGGTTAAATAGTAAATCTTTCCGTCAGAACCTTGTTGCGAATTTGTCTTAAATTCAATATATCATGTATTGGTAGATTTTCTTTTCCACTACGTGGTGCAATATTGTTGTATAATATTGCCAATGGTAAATCATCATCGTCATCAAAATAATTTACTGTTAAGTTTAAGTTATTGATATCAATGTATATAAGAGCTTTCCAACCTGTTCGAATGACTGAAATTGGTACATGGTTCCATGCTTGGTGAATCATAATAGAAAAATCTTTTAAAGTTATTTTTTTTCAATTTAGCAATTGTATCACTTTCTGGTTTGCTTGCAAGATCTAGCAACAAATTTCTCCGATACCGAATTTTATACTTTGGATGATTTGTTGGTCTAGTAGTTGCAGGAGTGCAGTTGTATTAGGAGGTAAAAAAAATACTTTTATATTGACATCATCAGTCCTTAGAATTGATTCTGTCCAATGAGCAGTACAATTATCGAGAAGTAATATTGCCTTTTCGAGCAATTTATTTGCTTTTAAATGATGTACGGTTGGAACAAATTGTTCGAAGAACCAATCTTAAATAAAGTTGTTTGCCATGAATTTTCAGATGCCTTATAATACCGCATGTTGTCCCAATTTGCGAATGATCTCGGTTTTACTGATTTTCCAATCATTATTAAGGGTAATTTATGTGATCCTGTTGCATTGCAGCAGGCCATTATGGTCACTCTTAGAATATTTTTTACCCGGCGGTTTTTTTTTTGACTGTAACCACGCTCTGCTAAAAACCATGCATATAATGACTTTTTAATCTCTGGAAAGCCTACACTTTTATTTCGTTTTACATTTTTTGCTGGGAATGATAAAATATTGCAAAATTGTAATAATACAGTAAATTTTCGATATAAGCGACCGTAGCTGAATTATTTTATAAAAGTATAGCCCTTAATGAAAATGGTCGCTATAAACGAAAAAAGGAATTATTCGAAAAAAAATTATAAATAAGTACTTATATGCTCCAAATACAAAGAAAGATGTGCCTAATTAAATACTATTAGTTTGTATTTTCGATATAAACTACTTTGTTAATAGCTACTTTTGATAATAGTGACTTGATTATAGTATTTTTTTTTTTGAATATTCGTTAAAAGTCACTTTAAATTAAATTACACTTTTTGAATTACATACATGTTTTTAACTAATCGTAAATTTAGAAGCCATGAAATCAAAGAAAAAAACAATTACCTTGGTAGAAAAAATAAATATTCTTAAAGATTTGGAAAATAATGAAACATCCAGTCAAATATTTAGGATATACGATATAAATAAATCGACACTTTATAAGATTAAACAAAATAAAGAGAAGAGTGAAAATTTTGGTATCAAAATTTTCACTCTTCTCTTTATTTTGTTTAATCTTATAAAGTGTCGATTTATTTATATCGTATATCCTAAATATTTGACTGGATGTTTCATTATTTTCCAAATCTTTAAGAATATTTATTTTTTCTACCAAGGTAATTGTTTTTTTCTTTGATTTCATGGCTTCTAAATTTACGATTAGTTAAAAACATGTATGTAATTCAAAAAGTGTAATTTAATTTAAAGTGACTTTTAACGAATATTCAAAAAAAAAAATACTATAATCAAGTCACTATTATCAAAAGTAGCTATTAACAAAGTAGTTTATATCGAAAATACAAACTAATAGTATTTAATTAGGCACATCTTTCTTTGTATTTGGAGCATATAAGTACTTATTTATAATTTTTTTTCGAATAATTCCTTTTTTCGTTTATAGCGACCATTTTCATTAAGGGCTATACTTTTATAAAATAATTCAGCTACGGTCGCTTATATCGAAAATTTACTGTATTATTACAATTTTGCAATATTTTATCATTCCTAATAAAGAATTTACAACATGTTCGGATCTTTAACAAAATATACAATTATGGTAATAGTGTTTTTGTATAAATAATTATATAAAATATTTATAAAGTAATATATAAACATACTTTACCTCTAGTAAAGTGGTTAACAAAAATTTTTAATAATGTTATTAATACTAAGGAAATACCTGAACAATGGACAAAGACATATATCATTCTACTACATAAAAAAGGGAACAAATATGATATAAATAATTATAGATTAATAAGCTTGATTTCTACGATATATAAAGTTTTTGCTAAGTGTATTTATAAAAGAATATGGTATAACCTAGATACATGTGAACCTGTTGAACAAGCAGGTTTTCGTTCAGGCTTTTCCACAACGGACCACTTACATGCAACTAATCAAGTTATAGAAAAATCTAAAGAATATCAAATAAAACTATATATCGTCGCCTGGAAATTTAAATGTCGTATGTCGAATTTTGACTTTTTTATATTTTAACGGCGTTAGGGGTTTTTTGTGTGCTCTTTCGATTGCCGTTAACCCTGCTCCCCAATTCGTAACGGTTTCTTAGATATTCACTTCGACTTTGTCGTATGGCGTTCTTTAGCTATTGTTGTATGTATATATTTGTCGTATGTTGTGCAAAAATAATTACATACGACAACTGTAATATGAAAAATACACTGAAGATTACTTTCGGAAAATTATTGTCGTAAGTAAATATGATCAGAATTCCTTTAATATAAAATACTTCTGGTAACCAAGCCTCGTATAAGAGTGCATCTATAACACCACAAATTGAAAGATTTTCTAAGAAAAACATTGAAATGAATATTGAAGTTTCATTTGGTAGAAGAAAACCCATCAGCTCTGAAAAGCAAAAAGATCTGAGAAGCATCAGCATGATACCACATCTAGAAGATCAACATAAAATATTTTATAATACTAGCCTTGAAAAACTATAATAGTTATAATAGTTCTATAAAAAAAATATAATAATAGTATATAATACATTTTATGAAAACCTTTAAAAACAGGCTGTGAACTATTTTTTTTTTGTTTTTTTTGTAGGTTTATAATTAATAAATAAATAAATAAAGTTAATGATTAATAATAATTATGAATTAATAATAATACTATTAATGTAATAAGTTTATTTTATGAGAACCTGTAAAAGCAGGCTGTGAACTATATATATTTTGTTATTTTTGTATTTTTATAATTTATAAATAAATAAATAAAATGAAAATAATTTATTTTCATGGTTTACGAGGTATTAAAGTATGATTCTAGAAGATATACATATACATAGAATTTTTTTTAATATTTTCACAGCATGCGACAAAACGATTCTTATTTTAATTATTTTTTTGCCGTATGTAATTAGTTTTGTCGTATGTAAGCATTTAAACTATCGACAAAACTGAGGTAGTTTTCGGAAATCCTCCTAGATTTTAAAGTAGTATATATACAATAATATGACTTACACGATTTAATAACTTAAACAATGCTATATAACATATCAAAATTTCAAGACAATTTGTCCGCTGGATAAAAAGTTATCGTATTCCAAACTTGTAGTCACTGTTACCAAAACTACGGGGAACGTATATACGACACTTAAATTTCCAAGCGACGATATAGCTTTTATAGATTTTACAGAACCGTTTGACTCTATTGAGCACTACTTTATATGGAAAGCTTTATATACCCAAGACATAGATCCAACTAGTTAAAAATATGTATGATAGGAGCAAAGCATCTATAAAAACTGATTGTATAGGCGAACCTTTCAGACAGGCAAGAGGAGTAAGGCAAGGTTACCCACTGTCACCGGGATTTTTTTCGGCTGTTCTACAAGAAATTTTTAAAGAACTGGACTGGGAAAACTATGGTCTAATGATTAATGGTACTCGTCTTACAAACTTAAGATTTGCAGATGATATCAAGCTGTTTGCGACATCACCAGAAAAACTTAAAAAAATGATAAATGATTTAAATGAAAAATGCGGAAAAATTGGATTATCAATGAATAAAGCAAAAACAAAAATAATGACAAATGCAAACGAAATACCAATATTAATGGATGGAATGCCATTGGAATATGTACAGGAATATGTTTATTTAGGACAACTTATATCGTTCAAAAATGGTGATGAAAAGAAATCGAACGACGCATAACAAACGGTTGGAAACAATTTTGGAATATCAGAAGCTTAATCACTCCTAATAAATCAAAACAATCTAGGAAAATTATTTTCGAATCTGCAGTACTCCCGGTTTTAATGTATGGCTGCCAAACATGGAGTAACAATATCAAAATGATAAATAAGCTACGAGTTTGCCAACGATCAATGGAAAGACGTTTATTAAAAATCAGTCGGCACCAAAGAATAAAAAATATAAATATTCGCAACAGAACAGGCTTCAAAGATGTCAGAGAAAGAGCGAGGAAATTAAAATGGGACTGGGACGGACATTTGATTAGAATACAGGATGATAGGTGGACGAAAAGAACTACGGATACCATTAGATGCTACACGGAAAGTAGGTCGACAACAAAAAAGATGGAAAGATCAGCTGGTTAATTTTGATAAACGTTGGTTTAGAACAGCATAAGACAGACATAGATGGAAAACAATAGGGGAGGCTTTTGCCGTATTTTAATTTTAATATATATTAATAAAGTAATACATATTTATATTATATATATAGAGTAAATTAAAAATTATAAAGTAAGTTTAAATGAATTATAAATGAATTAAACTAGGCTGATCAGCTAATAATAATAATAATATATAAACATGTAATAACAAAATAATCTTAATTTTTGCTGTTGGTTATTTATGCATATAATTTCAATTCATAAGTAAATATTTATATAATATTTATAGAATCATTATGATTTATTTGTTGGTTGATTATATCCTAATGAGGGATTAGCTACTTTTTCATTATATATTTCCTTATTAGGATTAATTGCTTGATTATTCTGTTGCTGATGCGGTTTTGCTTCATTATCGTTATTGTTAGGATTGTTGTACAGTGGAAGATTTTTTCCCGAATCAACTTGATTATAAAAATCTGGATTTGGATAATATCCTTCAGGCATATTTGGATGTGGTGGGAGCTAATTTAAAAATGTAATATTTAATATTATTGTAAGTAATAAATAAACATAAAAAAGTTACTAGTCCTTGAGATATTAGCTGTTCAACTTCTGCTTGCCGTTTTCTATCAAATTCAAGATACTCATCATGGGTAAATTGTGGAATATTATCAACAGTTTCCCATTCAGGATCTTTTTGGAAATCATCACGTTTTGTTTGTTGTAAAAATTCTTCAAAACTTACTAATCCGTCTTTATTGGAATCGATTTCTGAAAACACATGCTCTCGCATCCGTTCCATTTCTTCAGCTCTTTCTCGCATATCATCCTCCGGCAGCTCTGATTGATAAACTTTGTCAAGTTCCTTGATAAATAAAGCTTTTAATTCAGTTTCATCCCAATAACCATTTCCATCGACATCTGAAAATGTGTTGAGCTCAATTAAATACTAATAATTAGTAGAATCGATTTTAATAACAAATGAAATTATTTTTTCAATCTTTTTATAAAAAAAAACCTAAGAAAAACGTAGAAGAAATACTTAAAAATGGAAATACAATGAACTCCCAAGGACTGGGACAATTGCAGTTTTGACTTTAATGTCTGGAGAAAATGGAATCATCCCTACTTGTAGATCAACCTAGCAAGGCAAGTGGAATAAAAAAATGTAATTGAAATACTAATTTAAAGACTACATTTTTGAACAAGGAAGTTGAGCTACATCTTCAACATATGTATACTTCCAAAATATTTTCCAGCTGGATATAAAAATTTATAAACTGGAGCATATAATCCATCTCCACTTTTATGATATACAAGTAATAACTGCAGACAAGGAATAATTGCAAACCAACGGAAAAAACTACATATTTAAGCTTAGACAAAATTAGAATTGTTCCATAATACTTTTAAGAATACTATTACGCCTCATTAAAAATTCCTAAAGAAGCCCTATAGGAACGTCAGGCGGGGTAAGCGCATTCTTTCAGCATTTTATAACATTTCTATTTTTGTCTAAACCAAAATCTAATTTAAGTACTAAATTACAAGACTTTACCACAAATATTCTAGTTTTTATGGGTAATACGAATAATATTATAACCCTAAGATATTCAGCTAAGAAGCTTTACGGGACAGCCGTATTCCAGATACGAAAAAGGGCATGCGTTGCATCTGTAAGGAAACGGATTGCAAAACCCAGCGCCAATGCGACTTCTACCAAATGAATCACGGCTGCCGCCTCCTCTTCATTAACCATTAACCCGGATCTAGGGGGAGGACAACGTGATACTTTTCGAACTGATATCCCAAAGGTTAAATCTGTAGCATCTAGGGACATAGTGGTAACCCAAGTCCAACGTGTACGGCCATGCGGATCCACTGTCGCACTGTAGGAGTAAATAGGCTTACTGTAATAATACGGGTTTCTGTTGTAGTGGGCATTTTTTCACGCGGACTCGTGAGATTAACATGAATATTCTAGAAAAAAATAAAACACCGGATTTGGATCCGGCTGAAATAAGTCTATAAGTTTGCCGTCTTATTAGCAGATTTAATCAGCATAGGGGAAGAATCTGATGAGGGGGTCTGCGGAAGACTCAAATGCTGAGGGAAGTATGGACCAGGCTAAAATCCAGGAAATTCAACCTCAAGCATTTCAGACTCTAGGAGAGGCGCTATCAGTAGTAGCAGTTACGATGGACCGGGGAAGCTGAGGCTGCACCTAAAATTGGAGTCGTTATGAAAAGGAAATAAGGCCAACGACAACGGCGCAGGCTTCTAGAGAGTAAGCTTAGGAAAAGAGTGAGACCGGACAGTGACAGCACGATATCGGAGATACCGAAAAATCTCCCAAAAAAACCAGTTTCATCTCTTACGCGAAAATTCTAGGGGAAGCTAGACCTGGACTCCCCTACAAAATGAAGGGGAAGGAACACCATGGTTTGCATTGTCGCGAACCATCCAGCGAAAGGTGGAACCTCTACCACGGAGAAGGGTAAAGAGGCGCCTAAAAAAGAGTGACTCTCTCCCAAAGAGTCTGGTGAAGAGTCAACCGAGATCTGCAACTTCGCAAGAGGCCACATGTACAACACAACCCCTTCGGGGAAAGCAAAAGGCAGATCCTCTTATGAGAGAAGGACATAGGAAAAGGGTTACAGGTACGGTCAGAGGCCAGGAATGGAAAGGGTTTGCCATTCCTGTGAACAGTCTAACGATGGTTTGGTCATAGAAAGAATTTTATTCGTTTGCTTAGAATTAATTAGGGGTTACCCAGAATAGTTTAGTATGTATATTGCGACTTTCAGAGGGTAACCGATTGTTGCAGTATCTATAGTAGTGGAATTCGAACTTGTTCCCTGACCTGGGAATTCATCTGCTTTTTCATTTCATAAAAATTTTATGCTTAGTATACCTATGTGGCTTGGTATCCACAATTTGTTTATTTTGACGTATCTCGTGTTGTAATTCTCGTATTTCAGATATGGATGAATTTTTAGAATTTTGGTTTGAGATAGGTTAAAGAATCTGTAATTATAGAAATTTTGATAAGTGTGTAATACGCAGTTTTTCTGCAGCATTAAGAGGGGGATACAACTATTCTTTGTTTTTTAAGGGTTTTGTTTTGCCCATTTTATTTCAAATCTACAAACAATTTGTTCTACGATTTTTTTTTATAATTTATTAGAAATATAATAATCTAGCGGATAGGTGTTTTACTTTTTAATTATTTTTTCCTATTTACCTGTGCGAAGTACTTGAAGTTGGCCAAAGTTTTGCCCATTTTATGAGTAAACCCGCATTGAACATTGAACATATTTGTAGCGGATGGGTGTTTATTTTTCTCCAGTCACCCTTTATTTTTTTAATAATTTTTGATAAAAATATTGTAATTTTAGTTCTTCAATTTAACACTACGAGCTTTTAGCGCTGCTTTCATATAAAAATAAAACTTTTGCGAGAAAAAGCTTTTTATTCATTTGTGTGGGTATAAAATCAATATTTTTCGGAATTATTTTTATTTTTAATATAAATTTAATATTTTTGAAAATTTTTCTAAGAAATAAAATAATGATTTTTAGATAAATTTAATATTTTTGAAAGTTTTAGATAAATTTAATATTTTAGAAATTTCTTTTTTAAAAATAAAATAATGGAAATATTTTCTTAAAACCCAAATAACGGATATAAAAATTAATTTTCAAAATAGATAATTTTAGTGTTTTACCAGTTCTTTATCTTTGTTTTTGATTAAATTTGTCTATTTTACTAAATAAAATATAAACTAGCTCATAACATTGTCTTAGAATTTTATTCATAAAGACCATAAAAATAAAAAAAATAAAACCACGCTCTATATAAAAAAGAATTGTCACACCATTGCCAAATTATATACAAAATCCGCATTTTGTATATAATTTATAATCAGGTAAATACGTGTTCTAATTTGGCAACGCAGCACTATATTATTCTATTAGATTTTGTATATTCACACTCACAATTAAAAAAAATGAAAGCTCTTTTAATCTAAAAAGCTTTTTTAAAAATGACGTCATGATTCGGTGCTTTCTCTGGCGCTATCCCACTCTTAATAGCATTTAGTTCTGCTATATACACACCAGTGTAATAAGAAATTCTATATTTATAAAATTAATTTGTTATGTTTATCACAAATCTAGTTTTTTCTAATTGTTTAGATACATCCATATATTTCAATGTAATTGTTATATAAAAGACCTTTGTTTTTATAAAATCGTTGTTGAAAATCTTAACCGGGTAGATAATAAACAAAAGGTGAAAAAATAAATAACTGTGGTAGTGAACAAACAATAAAACTTTAACAATTACCGCTGTAATTTTCTAATACTTTGTCAGTGTTATATTAATATTTTTGTGTAAGACAGCACTATTCTTGAAAAAACGTGAAATTTTCAAAATCAAAACAAAACAAATCAAAATATTGTTTAACCCCGACCACAAATTATTTTAAATCCACAACAGCATTTACTGGTGTAATTTTTTAAGTTTGCGTTTGCATTAATTTTAATAGTTACATACTTTTACCCTACAAAAAAAAAGTTGTTTAACACCATTTTACGTATTGACGCCATCAAAAAAGAAGAAACTTTAAATAAATTAGATATCGTTTCTGTTATAATTGATTAGTGATTACGATGGGAACTCCAGAGGATACCGAGAATTTCAGTGCAATAATTAAATTAATGAGAAATGAGCTGCAAAATTTAAGAACTGAACTCAACAGAGATTTTAAGAATAGCATCGAAGTAGCCTGCAGCGGATAACAAGATAGGCATAGCTGCAAAAAAAACAGTGACGATATCGAAATATTACAAGGAAAAGTGGCTGATTTTGAAACCACTTTAAAAAAAAACAAGAAATTGAAATACTAGAAAAGCAAGGTAAGAATAATAATTTATTAATCTGCAATGTAAAAGCACAAGTAAAAGTAAATTAAATGGTATAACTACAAAACTCATTACGGGCGAGATTAAAATACTGTTAACAATGCAAGACATCAACTTTGTGAACAGTAATAAAGTCTTAATAAACTTAATCGATTCAATTAAGTTATAATTGCAGAAATATTGCATTTAAACTTAAATAACAATAAAACTTAAACTTAATAATAATTGTAATTTAATTGTAATTTTTCGATAGCTTAATAATTATTATTGTTGTAAAATTATCAATAATAATTGTGATTTTTGAATAATTTTTCAATAATTATTGTTGCCATATGGTTAATAACAACTAAAATTGTTAATTGCTGGATGAAAATCTTAAGAATATAAATATTAAAAACTGTGTTTTATAATATAAATAAAATACTATTTTGACTTTGTAAAATATTAAAAATAATAATATTAATATTAATAAAAATAATGTTAATTATTAAGGGATGACTTACTCAAACTAGGAACTGCCAGTTGAATAAAGAGACGGATAGTCACAGTAGCTAAACTATAATAAATAAAATATTAGTGTTTTGTGACCGACTTGGAAGTAGAAAAAATAGACTTCGATTGTCAACGTCGACACTGTGTGCGACTGCATAGGGCAATTTGTATTACAGCTCTTTAGTTTAATAGAGCAGGGTATGCATAAATACCATTATATTAACTACGTATAGAAATGAGTAACAGCAGGAAAAAAAATGTAAATTTTTTGGGATAACGATTTGTTAACATATGTTTCCGATATAAGTTTGATTGAAATTTTTATTTTTATTTTTATTTCATATATAGTGTGTTAAATAAAAAGTGTTTTGGTTAATTTTATTGTTATATAAGAATTTAAAATAATTATATATGTAATTAAAAAGTAAAAATATTTAAAACAATTTTTTTTTTTTTTAAGTGAAGCCTTATCACGGGAGACTATCCCATGTTGATAGCTTAGGAAAATTACGGGATTGCGAGGAGATATCTGTTAGTTGCTGTTTTAAAAAGTTGTAAATTATATTCACGGGGGAATATTTCGGGTGGTAATTGGTTCCACAACTTAGAAGTACGTGGTATAAATGAGTTTCTTGATTTGATTGTGCGCCCGGAAGGAACTTTTACATGAAATGGGTGGGCACGAGTGGCCATGCGAGTGTTTCTTTGAAATGTTTTCAAAGGAGGCATGATGTCTTTAATTTCAGTAGAACACTCATGCTCACCAAGCATGTAACGGTAAAAAACGGATAAAGCACTTATATTACGCCTATGCTCAAGAGTAGCTAAGCTATTAGACACCTCGTTATTAGCAATTAGTTTAATAGCACGCTTTTGAACTATGTCTAAACAAGAGAGGGCTGTAGATGGTGCACCAGCCCAAATATGCGAATTGTACTCGAGGTTTGGACGGATATAGGCTTTGTAAATGTGAAGGAGATTTTCAGGAGAGAAATATTTCTTACATCTACCCAGAAATCCAAGACATTTAGCTGCATCTTTAGCGATTGCAAAGATATGGTCATTCCACGACAGCTTGTTGTGAATTTCCATGCCAAGGATATAAACTGAGTCGGTGTACGGAATATTCAGCCCCTGAAAGGAAAGAAGAGGAATAGGAATGCTAGTTTTGGTTGATAACAGAGAATTTTGTGTTTTACTGGCGTTGAAATCGACCCTGTTATTATTACCCCAATCAATAATAAGTGACAGGTCTGTTTCTAAACTACTTATCATAATTGCTCTTTTTTCGGCTACCGATGTTGGGGTAACATCAGATGCCTTATCAAAAGAATAACTATGATCCAAAGTACTGTCATCAGCAAAGCTATGGATAGGATTATGGGTTATGCTAAGGAGATCGTTGATGAAAATTAGGAAGAGTGTGGGTGATAAAACAGAACCCTGGGGAACCCCAGCATTTATGGAACAGCGAGAAGATAATTGACCCTCAAGAACTACGCGGATCGAGCGATTTGACAGAAAGCTTTTGATCCATAAGGTGGTAGTAGGTCCCAGGCCAATAGCCTTCAGTTTTACAAGTAAAGCGTCATGCCAGACCCTATCAAAAGCCTTAGAAATATCAAGTGCCACAGTTACTAATTCACCGAATTTATCTATAGTTTCATTCCATTTTTCAGTAACAAACGTCATTAGGTCGCCTGTAGAGCGCCGAGGTTGGAAGCCATACTGACGATCACTGATGATGTTGTTACTGCGGAGGTATTTCATCAGTTTGTGGTTAATTAATAATTTCATGACCTTTGAAAGAGTTGATGTTATAGCAATCGGCGTATAATTAGAAGGATTGCTTTGGTCACCCTTTTTAGGAATCGGTTGAACATGCGCAATTTTCCACGAGGACGGATAAATGCCTGACGAAAATAAAAGGTGAAATAAATTGCGTAGGGGAACAGCCAGGGTGACTGCACAAGATCTGATGACACACGGAGAAATGCCATCAGGTCCCACAGATTTGTTGACTTTATAAGCACCTTCTTTACACTTCGATTTATTGTTCAGAACTGTTGGTAACCTTTTTGTAAGCCGCATACAAACACCTAACAGTCTGGTCATTGATAATTATAATGTAACTGGTACGCTTTTGCTCGACTAACTCGCGGCTGGGTGTGGTTCTTGTTACATTACAATTATCTCGAAGGCGTTATAAATACACGTACCTTTTTACAAAATTTAAATAACCTAAAACATTTTACAAAATTTAAATAATCAATACACATTACATTAACACTTATACATTCGCGGTAAAAATAAAAAAAAAATAAACTAATGAGAATTAATAAAACAAATTTGAAAATAAAATGTAATTTACATTAATGAAACAACCAAAAAAAAAATATATATTACTCTACCAATAACTTTATAAAACAAAAACTAATTTTACAACGCGATCTACGTAGTACAACAACATTATTTGTTTGGTAAATGTAGGTGTTAATATTTACCATGTCTTTTGGTACCCACCCTGTATGGTATAAATTACCACATCACCATGACCAGCATCCGACATAAAAATATGCGTGGTCCCTATTTTTATTTACCATATAATATAAAATAATACATAATCAACTCATGGCATATCTTTAGGCTTTGGTAACTACCATTATTTCCGTGATCCACTATTTATTTATTTAAGCCAACATTTTATAGATCGCAAAATTATTAGAATAATAAATCAATTTCATTTTTACAAATGTAATTAAATTTATTTTCATCCAAGAAATTTACATTTCATTTTACTATTTTTTATAAATCAAACTAAATCATTTTTAAAATACCTAACATGTAAATATGTATATATTTCTTTAAATTTTATTATTAAGGAGTATTAATTGTTAAGTACATTTTATTTATTATATATTTATGTATTTATTTTAAACAAAAAAAAATAAGAATATTTATTTTAAACAAATTATTGTACCAAAATCAAATTCTATTTAACATTTTATTTAATTTAATTTTAAATTTAAATAATATTTTAAATTTAATTAATAATTACTATAGCAAAAAAAATCACTATTTGCCCGCAACATTTTCTTTGATTTTGGTACACTTATTTCATTTTAATTTTTTTTTTTTTATGTATACAATTTTGATCAATAAAAAAAATTTAATTTGATATTATCATAAAAAAAAATGGTGTTTTAAGCACTCACCAATATTTATATTTCTGCAAACTCCATGTACATGTAGCTGCTATTATCCTTTTTTTAAAAAAGGTTTATGTGCTAAAACAAATTTTATTTAATTTTACATACTAAAGTTTTAAATTTTAGTATTAATTACATTACACAATACACTTATCAAAATTTAGGTTTTTTTTTTTATGATTTACTTTAAACAAAATTTACTGAGAATTCTGAATTTTAATTGATTTTCATTTTAATTTACTAATTTCAAAAACTACTATTTATGCAAACAATTTTTGTTTTTTTTTATCAATTTTTTTAATACATTAAAACACTAGATATACTTAACAATTTAATTAATACTTTTTTTTAATAAAAAAAAACATATTTCAAAGGTAATCTTTCTTTTACTGCCAATTCCACAGGTTAGCTGCCATTTATCGGGGTTTTTCCGGATGTTTAAATATTATTCTTTACCGGTATTGTAATTCTATTATTTTTTTTTTTTAAATACGACCATATTTACAAAATCTAAATCCATAACATAAAAATCCATACATAAAACCCTATTTTTACATATAAAAATTAATTAAATAACAATCTCTTGTTGATCTTTATCGGGTCGGTTGTGTTTTTGTGATTTTTACTAATTATATTTATTTAATTTGCATGTGATTAATTTATTTTCATTTAATCTAAATAATTTGTTTTATTTTGTGCATATTTATTTATATTTATATATTTTTTGTGATTTCTGTCTGTTTTTAATTAATTTTAAAGAAATATTTAATATTATATTTTTTTCTTGTAAAATAACAAAAATCAAATATATCAAAAAAAAAAAAAAAAAAAAAAAAAAAAACTTGTTTCTAGTGACGTAGTGTTACAGTTTTGTTTTAACTCGATATATATTTCTCAAGAGAATTTAATTTAATTTATTGTGTTCTTTTTTGTTGTTGTTTTTGGTCTGTTACTAATTTCAATTTCATATGGTCGTATTCAATTGTGAGTATTATTTATAATTTTATTGTTGCTGTCTTTTTAGTCATTTTTTGGGTTGAAGTCAAATTTCCGAATTTATTCTTTCTTTTGACCGACTGACTGCCATTTGACCTAATTTATTAAATTTATTAAAAATTTTTAAGTTTTTAAGTTTTATTTTTTCAAACATTATAATTATTTTAATTTTATAATTTTGTAGTACATTTTGTTTAATATGGAATCGGTTATTTGTTGTATTTGTAATACTGCCATTGATACTTCTAAGATAGTTAAATTAAGAGGCGATTGTTTCAAAAATTTTAATTTTATTTGCGCAGATTGTAAATCCACCAATTTTTGTGGACTTATACAAAAAAATAATATAATAATGGAAGATTTTTCTGCTAATTTAGCCTCTATCAAGAGCATTGTTGAAAATAATTGTGAATTTTCATATAACTTCCAACGAAAATTTGATTTGCTTCAGAAGCACGTTACTGATTTGAGTGGTGAGGTGGAAAATATTAGTAATAATATTAACACAAATACTCAGATTATGAACCGTGTTTTATTCGGTAATGAAAAGAATTTTCCGAAGATTCTCAAATTGTTCTCAAAACTTGAAAACATTGATTTATCATTTATTGATAATTTTAAAGATAAATTAGACTTGATCCAACGTGAAATTTTTACAAACTCTCAAAATTATTCGCTGGCTCGTGACTATATTAATATTAATACTGTCAAGCTCAATAATTTTGAAAAAGTAGTTGATACTAACATTGAGTCGATATTGAAATCAATCAGTAAACTTTCTACTGATTTCAATAATGCCAATTCAGCGCAAGATACACATTTTGATGAAATTTTAATTAATTTCGAACGCGTTGAAACTGAATTGACATCAACAAACAAAATCGTTAGCGAACTTTTGGCCAAGTCAATTATTTATCACCAACCTGATCAATCATCAACTACTGAGCAATTGCTTGTTGAAATTCTATCTGATACATCGAGTAATGTTATTCCTAAAAACTCTGCTATTAACAACTTAATGGACGAGTTATCATCCTCAGAACAGGGTGATAATAACAATGCTACCGCTCAGCAGTCAACATCAGATATTTCGAATGTTATAAGTGGTACTTCAAGTGTAATTGATGCTAATAATAATAATAGTGTAGTCAATGATATGGTTAATATACCTAGCGGTAAAATAAAAAAGGCGGGGAAAAAAACTAGAAAATCTAGAGCTAAAAAAAATAATAATATTAATAAAAAAAAAACTACTAATTCAAATATTGCACTAGATACTATTAGTATTACAAATTGCAATAATAATAGTGCATTTACTAACAATAACACTATTTGTCCATCCTCATTAGATTCTTCTGTGTCGTTAGAACCCTTATCACCTCCTCCTACTTTACGTGTTGTTTCGCGTCCAAAAATTATTTTTAGTTCACGGTTCCACCCAGAAACTACGTCTGAAGCAGTTCTAACATTTATAAAAAATAGTTTTATAAATATTAATATAGATCATATTAAATGCCAAAAAATTAGTAAACAAGATGCTCATGTTGCGTCGTTTAAGATAACCGTTCCTGCAGAATACTTTTCCGTGCTTTTAAAATCTGATACGTGGCCTAGCGGTATATTTATTAAGGAATTTACATCATCTCGAGCACCGGGTTCTATACTTCATTTAAATACTCCGGTTTCGGTGCCAAAAAACTAAAGTGATTGTCCCTTTATTATCAAAATGTAAGGGGACTTCGAACTAAAGCGGCTGAAGTTTTTTTAAAATCGCAAATGCTTCCTTTCGACATTTTTGCTTTAACTGAAACTAATTTAACTGATTCCTTCCGCGACAATGAACTTTTTACTTCAGACTTTAGCGTCTTTCGGAAAGATGGGTTTAATTCTTCAGGGCGTGGGGTTCTTATTGCGGTTCGTTCTAATCTTGATGCTTCGTTTTTCAATGTTCCTAATACTATTAATGTTGAATTAATATGTGTTAGAATTTCTGTTAGTCGTCGTAGTATTTATGTGTTAAATTGTTATATTCATCCTGTTAGTCCCATTGAATGTTACCAACTTTTCTTAAATGCTGTTGATTTCTTGCATTGTACTATGGATGATTGCGATGATCTGTTGATTGTTGGTGATTTTAATTTTCCTAGGCTGGTTTGGGTTGAATCGGATGATGAATCACATTACGTTGCTTCTAATGCAACTTCTTTAGTTGAAACATCTTTTATTGATAATTTATTTGATTGTAGCCTTTTCCAGGTTAGTAATGTTAAAAATAGCTTAAATCGTCAACTCGATCTGGTTTTTACAACTGATATACAAAACTGTATTGTTATAGAAAGTACTCAATGTCTGTCTGTTATGGATGCCTACCATCCTCCACTTTCCTTAACTTTTGCTTATGAGAACGGTAATTGTAATAGTAATGATAATAATAATAATAATAATAATGGTAATCCTTATCGTTTCAATTTTCGTAAAACTGATTTTGATAAATTAAATTTTTTACTTAGTAATGTCAATTTTGATATAATTTTTAATTCTAATTATAACATTGATTTAATGATTTCTAATTTTTATGCTTTAATTTTTGAGTGCATAGAACTATCAGTTCCAATTTACATCCAAAAAAACCTTGTTTTTTCGCCTCCATGGTACAATAATGAACTTCGCTCATTACGAAACAATAGGAATAAATTATGGCGTAAGTTTCTAAAAACTAGGTCGGACTGTGCTTTTTCGGAATATGTTAGCGTATCTGACGAATTTTCTGTGTTATCTAAAGATCTATATGATAATTATATAAGTCAAATGCAGTTTGACATTATTTCAGATCCGAAAAAATTCTGGAAATTTATTAATATTAAAAGGAAATCTGACGGGTACCCTTCCACATTAAAATATGATAATCATTCATCAAATGATCCCGAAGTTGTTTCTAATCACTTCGCTGATTTTTTTAATAAAGCTTTTATTGATAATGTTTTTGTGCCAGACGTTAATTACTTTTCTTATTTAAATAATAATGCTCAGACATCTTTAGTAAGTGTAAATATTAATTTAGAAACGGTGGTTGATAAAATTAGAAATTTAAAAGATGATTATTCATCTGGTCCTGACGGTCTGCCAGCAATTGTTTTAAAGAAATGCAGCGATAGCCTTGCACAGCCTCTCACAGCACTTTTCAATAAATCTATGTCAGTGGGGATATTTCCAAGTTTTTGGAAGGATTCTTTTATTATCCCCGTACATAAAAAGGGCTGTAAAGCTGAAATTTGTAACTATAGGCCCATAGCCAAGCTATCCTGCGTTCCTAAACTTTTTGAGAGTATTGTTTATGATACCCTCTTCTTTCACTGTAAATCCCTGATTTCACCTAAACAACACGGGTTTTTGAAGGGCAGATCGACGACCACTAATTTAACGGAATTCGTGTCTAGCAGTCTTAATGCAATGGAAGTTGGTCATGACGTCGATGCTATCACTACTGACTTTAGTAAAGCTTTTGACAAACTTTCGCATGAGATTATTCTGTTCAAATTTCAAGCACTTGGGTTTCCACCTTCTTTTTTACTTTGGTTAGAATCGTATTTAATAAATCGTCAATATAGGGTACTTTTTAGGTCAGCTACTTCGATCTCATTTACGGCTAAGTCTGGAGTGCCTCAGGGCAGCCACCTTGGTCCACTAATTTTTATTTTATCCATAAACGATGTTACTTTAATTATAAAAAAGTCAGAATCCAATATTTATGCGGATGATATGAAAATTTCTAAAATAATTTCATCTCCCTCTGATAGTACTGTCCTTCAGGAGGATTTAAATAAATTTTCAATTTGGTGTCAAAAGAACCATCTGGAGCTCAATGTTAACAAATGCCAAGCTATTACGTTTTCCCGTAAACGCATTCGCCATCCACCTCGTGATTATTATCTTAATGGTGCGCTTGTTCCAAGAGTCACGGCTATTCGTGACTTAGGAATTCTGTGTGACTTCCACTCCCATTTCGATAATATAGTTAGTAGGGCTAACTCTATGCTTGGCTTTGTTAAACGGTGGTCTAAGGAGTTTTCTGACCCTTACGTTACTAGGGCTTTATATATGACTTATGTTAGGCCGATACTGGAATACGCTAGTCAAGTTTGGTCACCATATCAACTGGTACATATACAAAGAGTTGAGGCGGTCCAACGTAGATTTGTAAGGTTTGCTCTCCGTGGGCTTCCTTGGGTAGACACTTTCAACTTACCTCCTTATGTAGATCGTCTCAAACTTATAGATTTGCAAACGCTTCAAAGGCGTCGTCAAATAGCTGCTATCGTGTTTGTGCACCAAGTAATTGCTGGTGCTATTGATTCTCCATTTCTCTTAGAACGGATGAATCTTAATATTAATTTTCGCTCGCTTAGATCTGTGTCGCTTTTTAAAATACAATTTCATAGCACAGATTATGGGAAAAATGAACCCATTTCGAGAATGTTACGCGAAGTTAATAATAGTGGCGGGAAATTTGACTTTAATAACAACAAACTTCAGCTTAAAAGGATCTTGAGTCAATGAGTTTTTTTTTTATGTATTTGTCTTATATGTATATGTATATTTGTGTTATATGTATATTTATATTATATGTTTTACTTAATTATAAGTATGTATGTATATGTTATTTTTTATGTTTAAAATATAAAATAAATATATAGTATTTGACGATTTTCGATTTCATTAAATTCGATTTTTATAACAAACTGCTATTTGCAATTCGCATGATTTGTTATTATATTTCATTTATAATTTTTTAAATTCTCAAATTAATGGGTGACAGTGGAGGGAAGTAGTAGCGTTCTTCCTAGATCGATGAAGCCCGAAGCTAGTGGTAACCCTTTTAATTTGTTTGTTTTTATACACATATTTAATATTTATTTTGACGAATGGTTTTTTCATGATTTTTGATTATTACAAACTGCTAATTGCAATCTAGCACGCTTTTTTTTTTTTTTTTATTTTTTATTTTATATTTTTATTTTAAATTTTTAAGCCTCAAATTGGCAGGTGACAGTGGAGGGAAGTAGTAGCGTTCTTTACAGAATTGCGAAGCCTAAAGCTAGTGGTAACTTGTTAATTTGGTTGGTTGTTGACGCTGGTACGTGATTCAGTTCTTCCTTAGCGAATTATTATTTTTATTTTTATTTTTTACTTATAGTTTTAGAACTACTTTAGTTCTATCAATTTTACTTTTTTAATTTTTTAATGATTTGAATTAGCAGGTGACGACATAGAGAAGTAGTAGCTTTTTTTCGGAATTGTGAAGCCCTATGTAAGTGGTAGCTTGTTAATTCAAATTTTAATGTTGTGATGCTTTAATTTTTATATATTTATTTTTTATTTTATTTATTTAACTGTTTGTATTAAGCAGTAAGTGTCTAATCTAGTAATATCTGCTTTGTTTTCGGTGGTGGAAACATCAGAGCTTAATCCATTGCGGATAGTAAATTATTTCTCAGCATGTGAGAAAGTGCAAGAAAGCAAGCTTAAGGATAAAAAGATAATTTCTTTCTATATATATGTTTCTCTTTAACATAACATACTAACATTATCTCTCCTTATGCTTGTTTTCGGTGATCCAAACAAATTATCAGTCACTTTTTCGGGCCCCATTTTCTTTCCTACGAGAAGATGGAGCTTGGCTCTGAGATTGATGAGGATTAGATACTCGATTACTAATTAAATAAATTGAATATTTATATAAAAAAACTATTTTTTTTACCTTTCGGGTTTTTGATATAATAAATATAATTTTTAAACTGCTCTTTAATAGAAATGTCATTACCATGACCCAAGTGGATTTATAAATTCTATTTTCTCTTTTAATTTAAAAATATGTATTATATTTTTAATTTCAGCAATGGCCTCTTTATTTGATTTAATTACTCAAATAATTTTATAATTTTATAAACTTAAGATGGCCAAGATTTTTGCTGATAAGAATTTCAAATCTAGAATCTTCGATTTGGTCTCTGGTGGGTGATTTCAAAAAGAAAGAGTAAATGAAAGGAAGTTAAAATTTCTCCACGCTGATCAACTATTTTATTATTTTTTTTTATTTGGCGCATGAATCTCTTAATTAAAGCTATAATTGTATGACATGTAATTATAATTGATCGGTTCGCAGTGAAATATTTCAATGCGTCGCGCAATTATAAAATTTTAATATAAATATTTAATTATTATTTTTTTTACGATAATTTTAATTACTAATACGCTACAAAACAGAATGTTTGATGGTAATTTATGATATTATTGCCAGCAAAAGTTCTGAGAACGGATTACACTAAATAATAATCAAAATATTTTCTGTACCAATTAGGTTAAATAAACTATACATATTTCAAATAAACTATAAATAACACAGGTAAACCATATTTTTTTTCTATACATAGATATATATACCAACAGTTCTGAAGCGTCCAATGTGGGGCACGCCACGCTTAAAGTCTACATGCTCTTGAACTTAGCTACCGGGCATTTAACTAAATTTATACTACTACATTTTAATATCTTTAGCATGATAAACTCCTGTAATTGCTACACCATTTAAATCTTCTAATTCGTACAAGTTATTGCTAATTTCCTTTTTAATTCTGCATCTAAGAAATTTGCGTGCAAATTTTGCATTGAACTTTTTGGCAAAATCGCTTTGGACAAAATTTCTACGATACACTTCCTGTCCCACATAAAATTTCCGTGTCTTGGTTTGTAAGTCATACGTCTTTTTATGTCTGTCATAGGCTTTACGCAGAGATTTTACCACGTCTTTTCGTAGCAAATCCTGACGATCATTTTTACTGACCACATTTACGTCATTTTGTAAACATTTTAACTTTCTTAACAACGAATAAGTACTGCCGTATGTAATCATATTTTGACCGAATAGAACGTAATACGGTGAGGCACCTGTTGCTTGGTGTACTACACTACGTAACGCGCTTGCTATTTCACTGAGATGTAAGTCCCACTCTCGATGATCGCTCTCAATATACGCACGAATAGCAGCCAGTATCGAGCGATTAACGCGTTCTGATGCATTCGATTGCGGAGAATATATTGCAGTTCTAACATGTTGGATTGAATATTGTTTCAAAACTTTTTCAAACAATTTCGACGTAAACTGCGCGCCATTATCAGAACTATCGATTCGGGAGTTCCAAAAATATGAAATACGTCACATTCTAAATATTTTCGGATGTTTTGCAACTTCATTTAATATTTTAATATGGGTTTCAAAATCTTTCGCTATAACTAATAAGTCGTCCAGGTAAACAAAAACGTTTTCGCGTAATTCCTCTGGTATCACCTTGTCCATCAGTCTGCATAATCGTTGGGCTGCGTTACATAATCCAAATGGCATCACCTTGAACTGATAGAGTGGTCTACCTGGAACAGTAAAAGCGGTTTTTTCACGGGAATTTTTTTCGAGTGGAATTTGCCAAAATGCATCTTTCAGATCAATGCTGGATATGTAACGTGTGTTTTTGAGTCGCGACAACAGTCTTTCTATGTGAGGCAGGGGATATGCATCTTTTTTTGTTACAGAATTTATGTACCTAGCATCTAAACATAATCGTACTTTATTTGGTTTACGCACTAAAGTAATAGGAGAACTCCAAGGAGATGTAGCTGGTTCAATGACCCCTAAACTCAACATTCGGTCTAGTTCAGCATATACCTCTTTTTGAACTGCCGGAGATATAGGCCAAAAACCCTTTTTTATAGGAGTTGCACTATCCGTTTCTATGACGTGTTTTTCCAAATTAGTTTTACCTAAACCATCAGTTTCAAAATTAGGAAAATTATCTTTAACTGAGCTTAATATTTTCTCGTCCTGACTACTTAAACTATGCATTGGAATAATTTCAGATTTTTCTATTTCTATATCATGTTTTTCTAATTGTGTTAAACCTATAAATTTTTCAGTTGTTTTAGGAAAATTATTTATTACTGTCTCTAATTCAGATATTTGATAATTATCAAGATCTGATCTATTTTTACATTTAAATTCATTTGTACTTAATGGGTTAATTTTAAAACACTTCCAAAAATCTACTCCTAAATATAATTTTTGTATCAGTGAAGGACATAAATAGAATTTATTTTTTTCAGTTAACCCATTAAATGTAATCGGAACTATTATATAGCCAATAATATTTTGCTTGTTACCATCAGCTGTTTTAACTATGCTTTGTAGCGTATGTATAACTAAATTACGCCTATTTATAAAATCTTCACAATCATTACCTAGACAACTGATATTAGCTCCACTATCCAATAATCCTAAAACTTTTTCCCCTGATATATTAACGGATATAAACCATCTATTATCTTCAACAGAATCATCAAATATTGCTGTTTCTAACCATTTCTTATCTTTTTTTAATTGTTTATTTCTTAACCTATATTTTTTTAACGAATTAATTTTTCTATTTTCTTAATCTACCTTTGCTTCATTATTAAATATCCTATTTCTAGCAGCAGCGTAATCTAATTTACGTTGATGTAAACTAACATTTTCTTTTATTTTATTCTGTTTTTTACTAAATACTAAATCTTGATTTTTTAAAATTGTATTAAAAGTTACGTCTGGTTTATTATGTTCTAATGTTTCTTGTTTAAATAAGTTTCTGGATATTTCTGATTCCGACGCATTGACTCCTGATCCAGTGCGCGGATTCTTTGGTTTTCCGGACCACATTTTAAACATTCCGCTATAGTACGAACACCTTTCATTCCACACGTGCGACAAAACAATACAATAGGACGAGTACAATCATAACTTGCATGACCTTTTTCTTTGCAATTGTGACATACTGTGATGTGTCGATGTTGTATCTTGAACGCAAACGCAGCTCTTCTATTTCTGTCAAGAAATCAGACTGAGAAACGTCTTGTTCGGTTGATGATTTTTCATAATTCAGATTTTGTGTCTCATCTAAATTATTGTTTAATTCGAGTTCATGAATCTGTATATTAGTAGCTGCGCGTGATCTCCATAAAATTCTTTCAGATTTACGTACCAAATCTCGCAATTCGTCAACTGTGTTCGCAGTAGCTGTCATTATCATCGACTGGATTCTGAAATTTAAATTGTTTCTGATGATATTAACAATTTGTTTTTCAGGCATTTCATTTAACCTTTGCAAACTTAACGCCACTTGCACAGAACAGAAATCATCAAACGATTCATTTGTCAGTTGCTTTCTTTCCATCATTGCCAACAGTATATCATCATCTGAATCAATCGTACGAAATTGCCCATATAATGCTTTCTTAAATTCTGGCCAACGTAATATAGGTGTTTTACGCACATATTGCCGAAACCAAACTTCTGCGCGACCTGCCAATAATATTTGCATATTACACATTATATGATTCCAACTTAGATGTTGTATTTGTTACATTCGTTCAACTCTATGAATAAAATCGTGCACAGACATTAACCCTTTTCCGTCAAATTTAAATTTCCAATTAACCATTGGTGTTTTTAATGGATCATTTAATCGTGCTGTATTCTGATTTGTATCATCACCATTTTGATTATGCTGTTGTAATAATAATGGATCAGCTGGTTTACTTGATTCATTTCTTCTAATAAAATTTTCACCTTGGTAACCATTTGGCAATAAATTACTATCTGATGCATAATGATTGTCATCTAACGAATATCGAATATTTCTTGCATTATTATTAACATTTTCAGATAGTGTAACATTTGGTAAATTTGAATGTTGTTGTTTAATAGCGTTTTGTTCATTATATTGTTGGTTACCAATCGGCTGATTTTGAATTAACATCATTTGACGCATACCTTCCACAATACCTTTCTGGATTAAATCCGGAATTTGTTTTAAACTACTCATGACAATTGCTTCATTAACCCCTAGAGTAGCATCAACAACATCTTGTAACAAATTTGCTGTTTGAACAGTATTATTATTTTGAACATTCTTGTTACGTAACCGTCGTGTTGTGCTACAGTGACTATGATATGATCGAATTTCGTCACTATTACCATGAATTTGTGCTTTAACTGGTAGTTGCGTTCTTTCCACTTCGCCTTCACTAGAGAAATCATTTAGATTTGCATTTGGTGCTATTGGTCGATTTTTTTTAATTTTATTTTGGTTCGCCGGAATGGAGGATCTAACGAAGGATTTTGTCTCGTTCCCATACGATGCATTTGTGCTATCGGCGTTTTAGCACGACCTCTACCTGCTGAGACTGGTGCGCTAGTTGTTGGTAACATTATTTATTTTATTTTAACAGATTTTGTTTAAATCGTTATGTATATGTCTTGTTAAACTATTTGTAACTTTTCTAAATGTATTTAATAAATATATAATTTCAAATCTACATAAATTTTTATTTGTACTTTTACTAAATCTAACTATTCTATGATACCCATATAATATTAATAAAAAAAAAAAAAATACCTATTTATAAAACACTAATAATAAATCAATAATACTACAAATAAATCAATAATACTACAAATAAATCAATAATACTACAAATAAATCAAAAATACTACAAATAAATCAAAACTAAAAACTATATAAATGACTAACCTAGAAAAACCTATTTCTATTTCCTATTCTAATACTATTATATATTTTAATTATAACTAGCTGAATTTTGAAAATTACTATTTACCCTATAACCTACACTTATCAAAAATAATGAAATAATTTTTTTTTTTTTATTTATATTTAAATATTAATAATTCTAAATCTTTCTTTGAACCTTAAATGTTCAAATTAGATTATTAAACAAATAGGTACACGGTCGGTTTTCAAAACTGATACTACGTTAAACAAATTTCACAATTACACAATTATATTGTTTTTATGAAAAACAAATTACTGATTTGTATCTATCTATATGCGATTTGGTTGATCACTTCAATAATGCTTTTACCATATAAAGATATTCATGCCTATAAACCACGATATTTTAAATTAATTATTCTATACTAATTTTTTAATATTGTTGTACTATTATATAAATAATAATGATTAACAACATCCAATTGCAACTAAAATTAGCCGTACAAGCTTCAATTATTAGGACTCACTGTTGCTGCAATTAAATCTTATTATTTATCGTTCATTTAGTTGCACTTTACTTGCAATTAACAGATTCAATTAACTTTAAGTTTATAGAACTGGTCAAGTAAATGTATACTAATATGAACCACCCTTTTTACTATATATTTAATGATTCACGAACCATTGTGGCAACAGAATTGCGAGACGGTGCCTACAATATCTGGACTCATCAATGGTAATACGTTTCACCAAAAAAAAATTAAGTATTTGTATGTATTAATGTAATGTTTATTTTTTTTATAAATTTGAACCACAATATAAATAACAGAAATGATTTTATTTGAACTTTATTCAAATTATTCTCAAAAAATAATAATTTTAATGTAAGCTTGGCATATATCATAACAAAAAAAAAAAACAATTGAATTGTTGTTGCAATTTTTAACCAAAATGGTGCTATTTTTTTTTTTCAATATTTTTACTCTACTGGAGCTAACCGTGTTGAGCTAAAGTTAGGCCAATTTATAAAATAAATAGTGCCAAATTTTTTACAACCATTTTAATAACCATAGTTGGACCTACAGTTGGGCTTATGCTAGTATAGTTGCGCGCCAATTTATAATTAAATTGGTACCATTTTTTCCATACTATTTTTTTATCTCGATAAGCTAAGTTGGGCTATGACTAGTTGGACCTATGCCAGTATAGTTGGGCGCCAATTTATAAGCACCTTCTTTACACTTCGATTTATTGTTCAGAACTGTTGGTAACCTTTTTGTAAGCCGCATACAAACACCTAACAGTCTGGTCATTGATAATTATAATGTAACTGGTACGCTTTTGCTCGACTAACTCGCGGCTGGGTGTGGTTCTTGTTACATTACAATTATTTCGAAGGCGTTATAAATACACGTACCTTTTTACAAAATTTAAATAACCTAAAACATTTTACAAAATTTAAATAATCAATACACATTACATTAACACTTATACATTCGCGGTAAAAATAAAAAAAAAATAAACTAATGAGAATTAATAAAACAAATTTGAAAATAAAATGTAATTTACATTAATGAAACAACCAAAAAAAAATATACTACTCTACCAATAACTTTATAAAACAAAAACTAATTTTACAACGCGATCTACGTAGTACAACAACATTATTTGTTTGGTAAATGTAGGTGTTAATATTTACCATGTCTTTTGGTACCCACCCTGTATGGTATAAATTACCACATCACCATGACCAGCATCCGACATAAAAATATGCATGGTCCCTATTTTTATTTACCATATAATATAAATTAATACATAATCAACTCATGGCATATCTTTAGGCTTTGGTAACTACCATTATTTCCGTGATCCACTATTTATTTATTTAAGCCAACATTTTATAGATCGCAAAATTATTAGAATAATAAATCAATTTCATTTTTACAAATGTAATTAAATTTATTTTCATCCAAGAAATTTACATTTCATTTTACTATTTTTTATAAACTAAATCATTTTTAATATACCTAACATGTAAATATGTATATATTTATTTAAATTTTATTATTAAGGAGTATTAATTGTTAAGTACATTTTATTTATTATATATATTTATGTATTTATTTTAAACAAAAAAAAAATAAGAATATTTATTTCAAATTCTATTTAACATTTTATTTAATTTAATTTAATTTTAAATAATATTTTAAATTTAATTAATAATTACTATAGCAAAAAAAATCACTATTTCCCCGCAACATTTTCTTTGATTTTGGTACACTTATTTCATTTTAATTTTTTTTTTTTTTTATATACAATTATGATCAATAAAAAAAATTTAATTTGATATTATCATAAAAAAAAAATTGTGTTTTAAGCACTCACCAATATTTATATTTCTGCAAACTCCATGTACATGTAGCTGCTATTATCCTTTTTTTTAAAAGGTTTATGTGCGAAAAAATTTTTTATTTAATTTTACATACTAAAGTTTTAAATTTTAGTATTAATTACATTACACAATACACTAATCAAAATTTAGGTTTTTTTTTTTTATGATTTACTTTAAACAAAATTTACTGAGAATTCTGAATTTTAATTGATTTTCATTTTAATGTACTAATTTCAAAAACTACTATTTATGCAAACAATTTTTGTTTTTTTTTATCAATTTTTTTAATACATTAAAACACTAGATATACTTAACAATTTAATTAATACTTTTTTTTAATAAAAAAAAAACATATTTCAAAGGTAATCTTTCTTTTACTGCCAATTCCACAGGTTAGCTGCCATTTATCGGGGTTTTTCCGGATGTTTAAATATTATTCTTTACCGGTATTGTAATTCTATAAATTTTTTTTTTAAATACGACCATATCCATAATTTACAAAATCTAAATCCATACATAAAACCCTATTTTTACATATAAAAATTAAATAAATAAATTGAATATTTAAAAAAAAAAACTATTTTTTTTACCTTTCGGGTTTTTGATATAATAAATATAATTTTTAAACTGCTCTTTAATAGAAATGTCATTACAATGACCCAAGTGGATTTATAAATTCTATTTTCTCTTTTAATTTAAAAATATGTATTATATTTTTAATTTCAGCAATGGCCTCTTTATTTGATTTAATTACTCAAATAATTTTATAATTTTATAAACTTAAGATGGCCAAGATTTTTGCTGATAAGAATTTCAAATCTAGAATCTTCGATTTGGTCTCTTTGGTGGGTGATTTCAAAAAGAAAGAGTAAATGAAAGGAAGTTAAAATTTCTCCGCGCTGATCAACTATTTTATTATTTTTTTTTATTTGGCGCATGAATCTCTTAATTAAAGCTATAATTGTATGACATGTAATTATAATTGATCGGTTCGCAGTGAAATATTTCAATGCGTCGCGCAATTATAAAATTTTAATATAAATATTTAATTATTATTTTTTTACGATAATTTTAATTACTAATACGCTACAACTTGCAGATCCCTCAGCACCTTTAATACAGTACGGGTGCGAAAATTTATTCTACCTAAAGATGTAATTAGGGATGGAAGCACTGGAGGAGGTTGTACTGTATAAGGGAGGTTGGAATTTGCTGAAGTGAATTTTGCAAACGCATTTGCTTTTTCTAGTGGATCTGCAATAACCTGGTCGTCAATGATAAGCGAAGGTGATGTTGAAATTGAGAAGTTTTGTTTGATTTTTTTTAGCAAATGACCAAAATGATTTTCCACCCTTGGGGAAGCTAAGTACATTTTGGCGCATTTTTTAATCGTACAAAAACTTCTCTCGCTTATTGACCCGCTTGCACTTATTTCGCGCCTGTATAAACTTGATTTTATTTTCCAGCACATTAGAAATTTTGTATAATCTAAAAGCCTCCTCTTTAGATTTAATGGCATCGCTGCAAATAGTATTAAACCAGGAGTTGGAAGGTGGCTTAATACTCTTCATACTTTTGGGAATGGATAGGCGCATACCCAAAATAATGGTTTCGGTGACCATTTTAGCAGCGAGATCAACATTACTGTGGTTGAAGTATATAGACCAGTCAAACGCTTTAAAGAATTCGTTAAGGCCAGCCCAATTGGCTTTCTCGTAATGCCAAACAAGACGCTTGGGAGTTTCATTACGACTGGTAACACTCGAATACGAGAAACTAGTGCTTATTAGGTTATGGTCAGAAGAACCTAACGGAGGATTCACAGAAATGTGCATTCCTGACCCATTGCTGAGTCAGGAATGCGAGTGGGCGATTTGACGAGTTGTGAAAGTAAATGTAGGTTACAGAAAAGTTCAACAGCTCAGCTTTCGGCGCTTGTGCGGTTTGAATAAGTAAGCCAATTAACATTATGAACGTTAAAATCACCTGCAAGTACTATTTTACTATTAGGATGGTTCGATAAGATTGAAGTAATATTTTCAGACAAGTTGTCAAAGTCTGAAATAGTTTCTACTTCGGAATTATCAGGGCTTCTATAAAGGAAGCACAGGTGTATTAAGTGTTTGGCAACGATAAATTTTATCCACATATAATTAAATTTTGAGGTGTTATAAGTATTATAAATCGGTAAGACTTTAAATACAATGTCATTGCGAATATATAAAGCAATCCCCCTATGGGGAACAAAAAGTGGCCCAAATTTGTACCCTTGGATGAGAAAGTCATCAGGATCACAATCTGCACTGACTTGCGTTTCACTTAATGCCAAAACTGCTGGGTTGGAGGAAAAAAATGGACGCAAACAGAAAAAAAGTTACTGCGAATACCACGAATATTACAAAAATCAAATTGAAAATTTGCACGTTTGGCAGCAACATTTGGGTTTTGCACCGCTGCACACATTGAAAACAAGAAACAATTTATTAGTGTATATATTTAATAGGCTATGCCTGAAAAAATATATGACACATAAATTATACTCTCTAACAAATTAGTGCATAATAAAAATAAAAAAGAAAAAATAAAAACAGTAAAAAACAATAACCGGTAATAAAATATTTAAATTTAAAAACCACGATAAAAAAAAAAGATAAAATAAAAAAAAAAAAAAATAATGTTGTATAACTGAACACAAAAACATAAGAAACCCGAGGCCACGAATAAAATTTACAAACTT
This sequence comes from Rhamphomyia laevipes, assembly GCA_963920725.1. Taxonomy (NCBI): domain Eukaryota; kingdom Metazoa; phylum Arthropoda; class Insecta; order Diptera; family Empididae; genus Rhamphomyia; species Rhamphomyia laevipes. Next base: position 50,751,186 of record OY987255.1, on the reverse strand, counting down.
AAATACATATTACAAAATTAGGAAAATAAAGGACAGTGATAATTAATTGAGTCGGACTCAGCTCACCACACCACTCTGCACTTTGATAATAATTATTAAAAATACAATCACTATGAATTATTTAAATCGAAAATTGCTGATTATAATAGACGAAAAATTTTTATTGATTATTTGATTTTTTTTGTTTTTCTTTTTTATTGTGTTATTGAATATGCAATTCTTGCACAAAAGAACTGCGATTTAATATTTGAAAAATTATTTAATAATTTAAAAGTTAATTAGAAATTTATTAATATAACGAAATAAACTTTATTTTTTTTATTATTATTAAACAGCCAACATTAAATTAAACTATAGATATTAATTAAAATTAATTCGCGATAAATTAATAGCAAAATTACAACAAAAAAAAATTAACCGGCGCGACAGTTATTACTTCAGTTCTATTAGGCATTATAATTCAGTTAGGCATTATAATAAATTAATAAGAAACATTATAAAAATAAAATCTATTTTGTGTAGATTTGATAAAAAAATTATGAAAAATGTTGGAATTGCGCTGTGGAGAATTGTAGAAGTTGGAATTTGAAAAAAAGTCTTCCACAAAAATATAAAATTCTTTACATTGCCCAAGGATGCCAGATTTGTGGATGAAAGCATGCGGAAAAGGGAAATTTAATAAAAAAAAATGCAGGAATATGTTCATTGTATTTTACATAGGAACAGTATCGCCTTTTTAAGAACCTACAGTTCTGTTACCTGTTCAAAATTGTAGTGAATTTGTGATTAACAGATCATTAAGAGCAGACAAGAGAACATAAAAAAAAAATTAATGTAGCTATGAAAGAATATGAAATTAGGTCTGTTTTTATATGAGTCCGATTTTTACTGCCAAACCGTTTGGCCGTGATTATTATACTAAAAATAGTGAGAGAGTAAATTTTGAATAAAGAAATTTATAATTAATTAAAGTGGATAAAATCGTGGAAAAAACATGGCTAGAAAAAAAGAAAATATGTATAAGTGAAAATAATAATTTAGTGAATGAATCTAAAAATACAGACAATAATTATAACTATTCAATTGTAAATTATAATAGTGAAAAAAATCGATTAAAAATTAAAATTAAACCAGCAATTATAAACAAAATGTCAGCTAAAAAAAATAAAATAAAAAGTAAAACATTAAATCAAATTAATGAAGAGCTAAGAAAAGAAGTGTTATATCTTAAAAAAAATAATAAAAAATGTAAGTAAAAATGAAATTACCAATAAAAATAACATTTACCCCTATGATAGAAGTCGACTCGACTCTCGCCTCGTCTCGAATTTGACAATTTGGTATGATAGAAGTCGCCCAAATACTCGCCGGCGAGTTTTAGCGAATATTCGGTATGACTGCAGTCGCCGTTTTACTCGACCAGAAATTTTTGGGTGACTGGTAAAAATATATACATATAAAAAAAAGTTTGATTTTTAAGTTATTATAAAAAAATTATATTGAATTTTAAATTATTAGTGAGATTTTATAGTTTTTTATAGACATTTTTTTGTTAAATATTAAATTTTAAAATATGTAAGTGTAATTATAGAAAAGTACATAAAAATATTTATATAATATGCCATATTTATATAAAAAAATATATTTTTAAAATTTTCAAATTATTTTATTTTCAACGTCAAATACATTGAATATGAATAATTTTTTGCTGCTCATTTTTAAACTTTCTTGTTTAACAAAATACAACAAAATTTGAAAACTATTTATATTAAAATTTTTTTAATTTAAATTTGTTTAACACAAATGTCTTAACAATAATATATAGTAAAACAGTTAAAAATTATTTGAATTATTTTACTTTAAATTTAAATTCTACAATTCTACACCATAAAAATAAAATTCAAAAAATTTAAATAAAAACTTCAAAATTAATGTCAAAAACAGCTGTGCTGCCAATGAAGCAAAATAATAAGCAAAAACTCTCCCACATCGATCGGTTCTGCGTACCGGAGAGACCCTGCAGAGAGCAGGGCAAGGATCGATTCTTCGAGCACAGGTATATACTTGTATTATTCAAGCTTGTCTTTGTTTCATTGCGTGCATGCCTACCTCTATTCTTTTTGCTATTTAGGGCGGGTGTTCCGGCCACTCTGCTCTAATTACTACTCATCATTACAGGTGTTGAACAAAATCCGGGTCCAAGGATATGGCTATGCTCAGTCTGTAGCCGTCCTATCCGAAAGAGCTCTGCGTCAGTTCGGTGCAACAGTTGTTTCAACTGGTGTCACTTCACGTCATGCTCAGGACTTCCAGATTTAAGCAGCTATGATTACACCTTTATAGCTAGCTGCTGCTCTACATCCACATCCAGTCCTCCCTCACAAATCTCCAATTTTGATCCCACACCCCATATAACCAATTCCCAAAATAACCATACACCAACACCCAGCACCAACTCCTCCAACACCTAACTTTTACCACACCTCATCCAGCACCGAACTTCCCCCACACCCCTCCGCATCCTCACACATATCCACCCAAACTCCAACACCTCCCCAACCGCCTCCTAATGTATCCACCCTTGTACAGCAGCTGGGCCATTCCGCAAATTCATTTAAAATCCTGCAATGGAATTGCAATGGGCTCAGGAATAAACTTCCTGAAGTTACGGACTTTATGTGCCGTAACAACATCAAAATTGCGGCTGTACAGGAAACCAAAATCCATCCCTCCCACTCCCTGTCCACCTTCAACGGTTATCACATCATCAGATGCGATAGATCAGATAGAGGTGGTGGCCTCGCCTTCATCCTACACCGTGATATTTCCTATAGACTCTTCCCTCCACCATCCCCCTCCCACTCCCGATCCTTATCTCGAATCACTCAGTATTACAGTGCAAACTGGCCAAGCAGAAATGCTTCTCCCAATATCTACATACCGCCAGTAAACAGTACATATTGTCGCGCATTACCAACCCGACATCAGACACATACTGCAAGGTGAAAGCCCTGTTATAATGGGTGATTTTAATGCACATCATCCCCTTTGGTTTTCCCAACTCCTTAGGGACAACCGTGGAAACTGCTTTGTTGACCAGATTGAAGAATCTAATTTTACCACCTTAAATGAAGATCAACCCACCAGAATAACAAACACGTGCCTTAGCTCGCCTGATATCACCCTTGCTGGTACCCAATTACTACATAAAATATCCTGGCAAGCAGTATCGGCACTCAGCTCGGATCACATCCCCATCGTGATCACAGTGGAAGACTCGGATGGCTTTGTAATCTCCGAACAGCGAACCTACATGAACAACAACAAAGCCAACTGGCCTGGTTTCGCGAACTTCGTTGAAGATCACCTTAGCCAACTGTCTTTTCCACTGGATGCTATCTCTGGTGAAAGGATCTTTCGTTCAATCTTGGTCCGAGCCGCAAAACGTTTCATACCCATGAGTAGGATTAATAACATAATTCCGAACTTTCCACCCGAAGCGTCGCGACTAGCCCAACAGCGCGATCAGTTGAGATCTACTGATCCCAATGACCCGCACACTGCTCAGCTTACTCGTAATATTCATAATCTGGTGAATGATCATAGAAGGAACAAATGGTTATCTCACCTAGAGCTATGCTCCACAGGGTCCAAAAAGCTGTGGTCCACAATAAAGGCCATTTCCGGGAAGAACACCTCCCAATGTCGCACGGGTATAACATTCAACGACAACTCATTTCTAGATAGTAAGAAATGTGCCACTTATTTCACGACCTACACAGTCTTAGAAGTGCAAAATGCCATCAAGAGGGCTAAACCATCCAAAGCACTCGGACCAGACGGGATTTCCATGGTCATGTTGAAGAAGCTAAATCCACCAAGCTTGGACTATCTGACGATGGTCCTCAACCTGACCATGGAACAATTTTCAATCACCAGTGTGTGGAAAATAGCCAGAATTATTCCAATTCTTAAACCTGGAAAACCCGCAACTGAAGGCTCCTCGTACAGGCCTATCTCCCTGATTTCACCCGTTGCTAAGATTCTAGAAGCTCTCCTGCTTCCGTAACTCCAACAACACCTAGGACTTGCTGCGCACCAGGCACGGGTTCAGAAAGCATAGAAGCACAACAACTGCTTTAACAGAGCTTACAACGTATATTGCCGATGGTCTAAAACACCACAGACCACACTGGCGTACGGTTGTCGTTGCGTTGGACCTGTCCAAAGCATTTGACACGGTTGATCATTCCATCCTCCTCCATGATATCCTTAGCTCTCTACTTCCCGGCTTCATTAAAAGGTTTTTGTCATCATACCTCAATAGCAGATCCGCATATCTTGAATTCTGGAACAGTTGCAGCAAGCATCGCAAATTAAAAATGGGAGTTCCTCAAGGGCGGTTCTCTCACCCATTCTTTTAAACTTTTACCTAGAGTTGCTTCCTGCCCCTCCTCCTGGCATAAAACTAATCACATATGCGGATGACTGTACTATCGCTGCATCGGGTGTTAACGTGGCGGACGTTACAAACCGTTTAAATTCTTACTTAGTTCAAGTGGCATCTTTCCTTAAAGAAAGAAAAATCCATCTTGCCTCCCAAAAATCGTCCGCTACACTCTTCACTTCTTGGACAAAAGAAGTAAACGATGCAGTCGATATCGTTATAGATAATGAGCCAATCCCTACCTTCAAATATCCTAAAATCCTGGGAGTCACGTTTGACAACCTCCTCTCCTTTTCCAAACATGCGGTAGCTATTTGTGATACTGGTAGCAGAAGAAATAGGGTTCTGAAGGCATTGGCTGGAACCTCATGGGGCAAAAGTAAAGAAACCGTCATCACGACGTACAACGCTATTGGCAGATCCATCTTCAATTATGCCGCCCCAGTGTGGACTTCCTTCCTGAGTCCAACTCAATGGACGAAGATCCAGACAAAACAAAATGCTGCACTTCGCATCGCTACCGGATGTCACTCCATTACCCATGCCGACCATCTCCATGACGAAACGTCCATCGTTCCTGTCAGGCAACACAATGAATTGTTAACCAAACAATTCTTGTTAACCTGTCATAATCCCCACCATCCCAACCACAATATCTCCACTCGTGAACCCCCTCCCCGCCTCATCCGCCATGATCTGAGAGCTTTCGGAGACAGCATTATCCCCGCCATCCCCTCATCCTGGAATCCCACCTAATCCCAGGCTGCATTGAACACCATCCATCGTGATGTAGTCGATGCAGCCATCTCCTCCTTCAAAGTGAACAGAGTCCTTGGTACCCGTCCCTCGCGCAACTCCGGTCAGGTTGGAGTCGCATATTGCGTAGCTATCAAGCACGAACAGTTCCAGGCACCGATAGCTTCTGCCCAGACTGTAACCAAGGCACTCATGACACTTTGCACCTATTTTCCTGTCCCAGTAATTCCACTAATCTGGAAGCTACAGACTTATGGCGCAATCCATCAAGTGTAGCCACCTTCCTTGGTCTCCCGACCTAGCACTGCATCTTAGTTTATAATTTTCTGCTTCACTTTTAATTTTAATCTTGCTTTTTAAATATTGATTTTAATTTTAACTTTACTTTAATTTTTAATTTTAATTTTAATTTTTTATAATTTTGAGTTTATTATGGTTTTGCAGTGATTAGCACTAATTTGTAGTTAGTAGTAATTAGCACTAAGTATAGTTGTAGTGTTTGTGTTCAGTGTTATAAATGTCAGGTTTTGTTTGTTCATATAAATGGTGAACCCATCCCCACAACTAATAATCCGAATATTCTGGGAGTCACGTTTGATAACCTTCTCACATTTTCAAAACATGCTAATTCCATCTGCATCAAAATGAGCAATAGAAACAGGGTCCTAAGAGCTTTAGCCGGTACAACTTGGGGGAAGGACAAATAAATCCTTATCACGACATATAAAGCCATCGGACGAACAATCATCAACTATGCAGCGCCAGTCTGGTCGTCTTACCTAAGTAACACCCAATGGAATAGACTCCAATCCAGACAAAACAACGCTTCCCATAGCGTCTGGCTGTCACACAATTTCCTGCCCTGATCACCTCCATGCTGAAATTTCAATCCTTCCTGTCAAGCAGCACAACGAACTGCTATCCACAAAATTCCTGCTTTCCTGCCACAATCCTGACCACCCATCCCACGATATTACTGTCAGTGACTTGCCATCACGCAGCATTCGCCAGGGCATCAGGCATTTTAAAGACAGAGTTATGCCGGCTCTTCCTACCACCTGGAGTCCTAAGTCGTCACGCTCTTCCATTAAATCTCTTCATACGGAAGCTGTCTCTGTTGCGTTGTCATCAAGTAAGGTAAACAGGGTCCTTGGTACACACCAACCACCAGTCGATAATAGTGAAAAAGCGCTGCCCAGGGAAACAAGATCCACCCTGGCACAACTCCGGTCTGGTTGGTGCAATATTCTACAGAGTTATAAAGCGCGCATTATCCCTGGCACCTCTGATCTGTGTCCAGAATGCAACCAAGGTACACATGATACAAACCATCTTTTTAATTGCTCTGCGAAACCAACAGACCTAGTAGCACTTGATATATGGTCACAGCCCATCAAAGTGGCCTCTTTCCTAGGCTTACCTGTTTGATTCGATCACAATTCCCATCAATAATATTTAAGGTAGTATAAGTTGCTTTATTAACGCTTTTAGTAGTTAACATTAGTAGTAATATTTAGTATTTGTTGCTTTAGTAGTCAGTATTGCGATTTAGAATAAAATAAGTCGTACCAGTGTAAGAACGGGGGGAGTTTTCTTAATGTACTTTCAGGCCTGATGACGCTACAACAAGAACAACAACAAACTTAAAATCAACAACGACAAATGTATAAAAGTTGCTACGTGGAATGTAAGGAGCCTGTTATTTATTTATTTATTAATACTCAGGCTCAAACTCTGAACACAGAAAAGGAGTTGGTTTTATGGTTTCACTTGAATTAAAAAAATATATAACTAGTATAGTAATGAAAAACGACCGCATGATGCTAATTCAACTGAAAGATGTCAATAATTATATCAATTTAATACAAATTTATGCTCCAACGTTAGATTGCGACGATTTCATTTGTGAGGAATTCTATAATAATTTAAATGAATTAATGGAACCTCTAAAAAATGAAGACGTAACGATAATTATGGGGGATTTTAACGTGAAAGTGGGACAAGGAGAAGTATATAACATCGCCGGTAAATATGGTCTTGGTGAAAGGAATTATAGAGGCAACAAATTAGTGGAATTTGTAATGGTTCACTTTTTATATAAGAGTTAGTGGCATTAAAGATTGAATATCAGGATTTTCGCATAGCATAATTTTAGGTGTAACGATTATTAAGTCAAGACACAACCCCGTGTAAAACTTATCAATTTGAACAAGTTCCATGTTCCAACATCAAAAAAAAAAAAAAAAAAAAAAAAAAAACTTGTAGTTTATCCCCACAAAAATAAATCATATGGGATAAAAAATTATTATGTAGTTATTATGTAAATAGGGAATCCTATTTATGTTTTAACTGATTTTTAGGGAATTTACCTAAATTATCATTTTGTATCATTTTTTTTAATTCTAGTAGAATTCATAAAGTTCAATAATCTTTAAAATCAATTATTACCTACATTTTGTATGTATTAGTAATGATTTTTATTAAATTTCCGTAATTTTATTATGAATTAAACGTTATTTTGTATAAATACCCCTAAAAACCGGTGGTAGAAAAAAGTAAGTGGACAGTGCAAATTTCGATATCAAATGGAAGACAGGTATTCCCTGGGATTCATTTTCTGATTTTATTAATAGTCTGGCATTACCTGGCTATTTACGAAACTAGAAATTTGAATTCATTCCTATTTATTTTTTTTATTTCGCGATTAATATCTAAAATTCTTGTTTGGAATATTATTTTTATTTTTTTTATTTTCTTGGGATTTCCTTGTAAATCACCTAAAATTATGGATTAGGAAATCTTGGAAATTTTTATTTTTTTGGTTGAATTCATATATATATATAATATTTAGTTATTGCGTGGTTTATTCAGACATTTTAGTTTTCAATAAGTTCAAGAAATTTCAGTATTAGGTTTTATTTTATTTAAAATATGGAATATTCTACCCCAATTTTAACTTAATATTTTTAATTAATATAAAAATTTAGATTTTTTTTAAATATATTAATTGCATTCGATTTTTTTTTTTTTTTTTTGAATTTTTATTATAATCAATATTTTGAAGATTTTGTATTTGATATTATAAACTCAAATAAAGAAGGAACTCATATTCGTATAGGAATATGAATAATTTGTACTAGGCGATCAGAATCGGTAAAGTTGTACGAAGGGTGTGTACAATTATTTGAATTTATAATAATAATTAATGGCTTCCCTATATAATATATAGTAATTACAACAACAAAATTTTAAATATTAGTTGTTGTTGTTTTTTTTTATTAGAGTTTTTATTGTAGTACTGGAGTTATTTTTTTTTTAATTATTTTATATTTGTGTATACAAATTTTTTTTGATTTTTTTTTTTGGATTTTTAATAAAAATTATTTTAAAATGGACGAAATAATGTTTCTTTTCAAATAAGATTTTGTTATTTTTCCTTCGCAGGATTTAAGATTTTTATGAGATTATGCAGTGAGTGAGTGAGTAAGTAAGATTTGAATAATATATAGGGTGATCATACATTTAGGATTATTTTAGGATTTTAATATGGATCAAGTGGATGGGTGGGCAAATTTAAAATGGTATTACATCTAAATCCATTTCATTAAACATAAATATCTAATTTTGGTGTTACATATTAGCTTTAGGCAAAGACGCTCTAATATTAAGATGGACAGTAATATATTTTTACATTATTTTTCATTAAAAACTGGGGAGGTGCTTTACACAAAAAACAGCTTTGCAATAAATATGGTTTGAGAAGAATAATTATTATATATATGGTTTTGATATTAGATATTTCAATGTGCTTTTTAACACAAAATATTTTTTATTTTCGGTAAATTTTTTTCGTTATATATTTTTAGAAAGGGATAAAAAACATGTTAAGAAAGAGGAAAGAAATATAAAATATATTTTATAATATTGAACCATATATGCGTCTTTAACCTATATTGTTTCTTCTTGCATTTTTTGTTTTGCTTTGTTTTTTTTTTTCACAAGAAATTTTCAAGGCCAACTTTTTCAATTTATTTTTATAAAATTTAATTTTCATATTTTAGAATTTTAAGTTATTATGGAATCAATTAAGAGTGTTTTGTGACGGACTTTGAAGTAAAAAAAATTGACTTCAATTTGATTTGTTGAGGTCGGCACTCTATATGACTACATAGGACCCTGAAATTGTATGGGATTACTTAGGTGAAGAGGGTAAGGTGTAAGCTGTAAGGTCTCGTTTGTAGTATCAAATTAAAACCCTTATTGGGCAGAGTATGAAATGAATCTGCAAAAATCATTAATTTTGGTAATATAAAACAAATATTTCTGATATTTAATATGAAAAACTGAAAATGCCATCACTATTTATGTATGTAAATATTTAATATTATGTAAAATATTACTAACTAACTACGAGTTATCTGGTACCCCTAATTTATATAAATTTGTATAAAGTTATAGAATTTGAATGTATGTATTGCAAAAATTTATTTGTGTATAGCGCGAAATAGTTTTCTATATTTATTTCATATTTCATTCAATTTTTGCAATACATACATTCAAATTCTATAACTTTATACAAATTTATATAAATTAGGGGTACCAGATAACTCGTAGTTAGTTAGTAATATTTTACATAATATTAAATATTTACATACATAAATAGTGATGGCATTTTCAGTTTTTCATATTAAATATCAGAAATATTTGTTTTATATTACCAAAATTAATGATTTTTGCAGATTCATTTCATACTCTGCCCAATAAGGGTTTTAATTTGATACTACAAACGAGACCTTACAGCTTACACCTTACCCTCTTCACCTAAGTAATCCCATACAATTTCAGGGTCCTATGTAATCATATAGAGTGCCGACCTCAACAAATCAAATTGAAGTCAATTTTTTTTACTTCAAAGTCCGTCACAAAACACTCTTAATTGATTCCATAATAACTTAAAATTCTAAAATATGAAAATTAAATTTTTCAAAAATAAATTGAAAAAGTTGGCCTTGAAAATTTCTTGTGAAAAAAAAAAAAAAAAAAAAAAACAAAACAAAAAATGCAAGAAGAAACAATATAGGTTAAAGACGCATATATGGTTCAATATTATAAAATATATTTTATATTTCTTTCCTCTTTCTTAACATGTTTTTTATCCCTTTCTAAAAATATATAACGAAAAAAAATTACCGAAAATAAAAAATATTTTGTGTTAAAAAGCACATTGAAATATCTAATATCAAAACCATATATATAATAATTATTCTTCTCAAACCATATTTATTGCAAAGCTGTTTTTTGTGTAAAGCACCTCCCCAGTTTTTAATGAAAAATAATGTAAAAATATATTACTGGCCATCTTATTCATTATATAATTTTTGCTTTAGGGGAATTTAAAATTTAGAGTAGTTTATTTTTTTTATTTTTTTAATTATTATTAGTATATTTTATCCTTGATTTTCTTTATTTATTTTGTTTAGTTTATTATTGCACGCAAGTTTTGTATGAATGTTACGCGCATTTGTGAACCCCCCTATTTTCCGGCTTAAGCTACCCCAATTAGACGTGCAGCGCGGTAAACCAATATTATTATTGGATAATTAGTATATTTTAATTAGTTAGAAAATTGTGAATGGTTAAGGCTCTTGACATTTGTTTGTTACAAATGGCGTCAGAGCAGGGACATTGAGTAAAAAATGTTTTAACATATACATTCGTTACAAATGGTGCCCGATTTTAATAACCTTTTAACAATAATTGAATTATTTCTACTCAACCAATATTATATTTGGCTAAAAAAAAATGTTGAACATACATTCATTACAAATGGCGCCCGAGCAGTGACCTTGAAAGTAACCAAGGTGTCTAGAAAAGTGGAACATTTGTTTATTACAAATGATGCACAAGAAAGGACCGGAAGAACATCAAGGTTTCTGGCACTCGATTTTTATTAATTAATATTTTATGTATTATCCTTGTAGGGATTAAATATTGATTCATAGGTTGAAATTTTAATTTTCGGAAATAGGTTTCAATTTGGCTTTTTATTGTATCTAATTAACGTCCATTATTAGGTTTAACGTTTTGTGTTAGTATTGAATCTGTATAGGAATAATATATAAAATTATTAGTGTAGTTTCAGGAAATTTATCTGTAAATTTGATTATACTTTGAATTTTTGGCGTTCTATAGTATCGGTTTCGCAATGGAAATTCGGAGATTTGGCTGTACTTAGCTAAATTCCGACCGGCAAATGTGGTGCTAGTAGATTTCCAAAGATTTGAATTACTTTGATTATTTACAAATAAGTGTTAGTTATTAGTAATTTTGTTGTTGTATTATTAGTATCGGTTTCGCAATGGAAATTCGGAGATTTGGCTGTATTTAGCTAAATTCCGACCGGCAAATTTGATTCTGGTAGTTATATGATAGAATGACTAATGTTTATCAAATAAATTGCATTGAATGAATTATGTTTTATGCGTGGATTTTAACGAAAATTTTAGTATGCAAATTGTAATGGACATGCGGAGATTTGGCCGTATTTAGCCAAATTCCGACCGACATTTGTATCTAATAATGATTAATTATTGTAATACACCATAGAATTGTGATTTACCTTAATCTAGTTTATGTACATATGTATAATCGAGTTTATTAATTAGTTTATTTCTTTTCAGTGCCCAAAATTAGTATTGTGTTATTTAAATTTACCTTCGCTGTGTATCAATTAAAAATATTAATGATTGCTAGGGAAAAGCATTTAGTTCATTAATTTTTGAAGTTATTATTAGTTCTTTGAGTATTGAATTGTTTCATTCACCAAGGAAAGTAGATATGGAAACTCATTGTTCCATTTGTAGTGAATTACTGTAGACATCAAATAACTTAGTTATTACTAAATGTCAACATGTATTTCATAGCGCATGTATCAGCACATGGCTAAAAGATAACCAAACGTGTTCAAATTGTCGTGAGGAATGTCTTGTAAAAGATATTAAAGCCCACAAACTTAAACAATCGAAAAATACTGGTGCATCATTAAAAACTAATGTTACAACCAGATCTCAAACTTATTTATTAACCCCTGATAAAATCACAAATCCAAGAATGGGTGCATCAAACCAGTTTGCAACCATAAACGACCAAATATCGAATTCAGATCCAAGAGGTGCAATCGGAAATTCTTTCGATTTATCCACTTTAACGGAAATCATTAGGAAAACGGTAGAAGTAAACCAAGATCTAGCTATGAGTAGATTACAAGCTAGCTTGAAACAATCGATAAAGGAAACCGTAGAACATTCGATACAAAATATGAACATTCGTCCAGAACCTAGGTTAACATTACCAAATAATGTAAATAATAATTTCGCATTTCCTCCACCATTAGTGGAAAACCATAATAGGAATACTATTAATCAATCGGTTAATAGTACTCAAAATAATAGAGAACGATTTTCACAACCAAGACGAAATAATAATATAAATTTAAATGCAGATTCGGTTCCGAATAGAAATTCAAGTTATGAGTTAAATCATAATCCTGGAAATAATGATAATCTAGATCAAAATCACGTCGGAACTATAATTTCTAATGAACGTAGGGCCAACTTGATCAAAAGTTGGAATTTAAATTTTAGCGGTAATCGTACTGCTCTGAAGGTAGATGAATTTATTTACCGAATCAAATGTTAAATAGAGATTTTCAGAATTTATGTTCTGATTTACATTTAGTATTCACGGATAAAGCCAAAAATTGGTATTGGCGTTATCATAAAAAGTCGCGGGTAGAATTCAGTGGCCCGATTTTTGTCAAGCTTTACGCAGACAATTCGAAGAACGACGTAGCGATATAGATATCATAGAACAAATCCGAGAGAGAAAACAACGAAACGGAGAGTGTTTTGATGATTTTTACGAATCAATTATGTATCTATATGATAAATTAAGAGATCAGATTTCTGATACAGACTTATTAAATATTATAAAAAGAAATTTACGGGAGGATGTACGAAGAGATCTTCTCTATGTCGACGTTTGGAACATAGACCATTTACGTTCCTTATGTAGAGCAAAAGAAGATCTAAATAACGATATCCGTAAACGAAATAATTTTACTCATAAACCATATCCATCTCGGAATGTATCAGAAATTCAAACTGACGGTGTAGATTTAACTGAAACACCATTATTAGATAATAATGAGATTGATGTAATTAATTTCAATTCTGACAATAATAATAAAACTATTTGTTGTTGGAATTGCGATATAATAGGGCATCATTTTACTGAGTGTTTATTACCCAGAAAAATATTTTGTTATGACTGTGAGCTAAAAATATTTATAAGCCAAATTGCAAAATTTGTCGAACTAAAAACTTGATGAATCGGGGGTACAACAACATCAGTTACTTCCCGAAAAAGTAAATGATAAATTAAAATCGGATACAACGAATATTTATATTTTAAAAAGAAATATTGATAGTAGTGATGAGGAACCACACTTATATAACATTAAACCGTATCAACAAAGATTGAAAGATTATAAGTCGCGGGTCTTACTCGTAAAAATTTTTTTGATAATAAAGTTGATGGTATTTCAACAATTAATAAAACAAAACCAATTAATCAGATCCATAAACGCTCTTCCCTTAGATATCGTTATCATTGGAAGCAATTTAGAACAAATCGAAATCTTGTAATTTCATCTATCACTACTTTAGAAAATGACGTTCGCTCATATGCCGAAATAAAAGTTTTTTCTAGTATGTTTACTAAATAGTGGAGCGACCGCAAGTTGTATAAGTTTCAATAGTGCTAAAGAATTATTAAACTCTAATTTACCTTATGCAAAGTTTAGCTCAGAAGTTAAAACTGCTGACGGAAGTAAACGGTACGAGGTAGTATATACACAGATGTAACCTTTCGTGGTGAAACGAAAAAGATATTATTCTTAATTGTTCCATCACTTACCCAAATTTGTTATTTAGGAATCAATTTTTGGAAAACCTTTAATATTGCTCCGGAAATAATAGGCGAGATTTCGGAGGACATAAAAAAAGATCCTAATATGCATTCTCTGACTAAAGAACAAATCGCGAAGTTAAAAGTTGTGAAAAATGCTTTTCCATCGTTTCAAAAGAATGGATTGCGTAAAACTAAATTTTTAAGTCATGATCAATAACATGACTTAAAAATTTAGTTTTTAGTGGGTGATGCAAATTGAAAAATTAATGTACGATGAAGTAAATAGAATGATCTCGTTAGGTGTTATTGAAGAAAGTCAGAGTCCATGGAGTTCACCAGTTGTTCTGGTGAGAAAACCTGGTAAAGTCAGACTCTGTTTAGATTCGCGAAAAGTAAATAACGTAACAATAAAAGATGCGTATCCGTTACCACATATCGAAGGTATTCTTAGTCGGTTACCAAAAGCAAAAATTATTTCAAGTTTCGACTTGAAAGACGCTTTTTACCAGATACCTCTTGAAGAAAAATCGAGAGAAAACGGCATTTTCCATACCAGGTAGACCACTATATCAATTTAAAGTCATGCCATTTGGATTATGCAATGCTCCTCAAACTATGTGTAGATTGATGGATTTAGTAATTCCACCACATTTAAAAAATGAAGTTTTTGTTTATTTAGACGATTTATTGATAATTTCGGAAACTTTCGAAGATCATATGAAAATATTATCTACAGTTGCTGAACACCTTCGTAAAGCGGGATTAACAATAAATGTAGGAAAAAGTAAATTTTGTTTAAATGAAGTAAAATATCTAGGTTTTGTAGTAGGTAAAGGCGGTCTTAGAGTAGATTCAGATAAAGTTAGTGTAATAGCTGACTATCCAGCACCAAATTCAGTACGACAAGTTCGCAGATTTCTAGGAATGGCCGGGTATTACAGACATTTCCTTGAAGATTATGCAACATTATCTACCCCAATAACTGATTTATTAAAAAAAGGTCGATCTAAGTTCGTTTGGACTGATGAAGCTGATGCAGCTTTTCGTAAAATTAAGAATTCGTTGTCGTGTGCTCCTGTTTTAATTAATTCTGATTTTTCGCGTCCTTTTGTCATACAATGTGATGCTAGTAATAGTGCTGTAGGTTGCGTATTAATTCAAGTAGATGATCAAGGAAACAAACGTCCTGTAGCTTTTATGAGTAAAAAGTTAAACTCAGCTCAGATAAATTACACAGTCACGGAAAAAGAATGTTTAGCTGCAATAATGGGAATAAAAAAATTCAGAGCATATATAGAAGGACACCCATTTAAAATTATTACCGATCATGCATCCTTAAAATGGCTAATGTCACAGAACGATTTAGCTGGTAGATTAGCTAGATGGAGCTTAAAGCTTCAAGGTTTTGATTTCGTTATTGAACATCGTCGTGGTAGTCTGAATACAGTACCAGACATTTTATCGCGAATTTTTGAAGACGAAAATACAATAAACGAAATCGATATAATAGGTCCAGAAATAGATTTAAATTCAGAAGCATTTGCTTCTGATGATTATGTAAATTTTAGAACCCTAATCGCAGAAAATCAGAATAAATATCCTGATGTCCAAATACTTGACAATTATATATACAAACGCGTAGAGCATTCTACAGGTAATATTTACCAAGAACAACGTGCATCGAAATTATGGGTACCTGATCAACTTACAAATATTGTCATTGAACGCGCCCATAATCCTCCAATAGTTGCACATGGTGGTACTTCAAAGACTTTAGAGCGTTTACGTAAGAATTTTTATTGGCCAAAAATGGCAATCCAAGTTCGAAATTTCATAAGAAATTGTGAAATTTGTAAACAATCGAAATCTCCAAATCAAACTTTGAGACCTTTAATGGGTTCACAAGCTATATCGGAACGTCCTTTTCAAAGATTGTATATCGATATCTTGGGTCCTTATCCAAGAACGAAAGCAGGCTATATAGGTATATTAATAGTTCTTTATCATTATCCGAAATTTCATTGGTTGAAACCATTAAAAAAATTTACATCCACTCCGATTTGTAAATTTATTGAATTTCCAGAATTAATTATCAGTGATAATGGTTCTCAATTTATATCAAATATGTTCAATGAACTTTTAAATAATTATAGTGTCAAACATAATGTATACAGCTTTATATTCACCTCAAGCCAACGCGTCAGAAAGAGTAAATCAATCAATATTGTCTGGCATCAGAGCGTATTTAGTAAAAAACCACACCAAATGGGATAATAATTTTTCCAAAATAAGTGCAGCTTTGCGTAGTTCTATGCATCAATCAATCAGGTATTCCCCTTATTTTATGCTTTATGGCCAAAATATGATTAATGATGCTACTTCCTATAATCTACTTAGAAATATCAATAGCTTAGTGCAGGGTGAAGTTAGTTTAGACAAGCATGACCAAATCCAGCTAATCAGAAATCAAGTTGAAGAAAATATCAAGAAAGCATACGATAGAAACATTAAAACATACAATTTAAGAGCAAAGAAAGATGTAAATTTTGTATTAGGACAAGAAGTTTATCGTAGAAATTTTACATTAAGCAAAGCTTCAGATAAATATAATGCGAAACTTGCTCCCAAATTTGTAAAATCTATAGTACTAAAGAGCTTAGGTAGCAGATCATAAGGGTAGAAGCGTTGGTATTTATCACGCAAAGGATATTCGAAAATAGTATCATAGGTTGAGTAAAAACTATACAAAAATATATTTGTATAAATTTATAAGATAGAATTCAATTTATTTAATCATCCATTAATAGGTTAGGTTAGAAGTGGCGGTCGAAAAACCACGCATAGACCACCACGCGTCTGTAAAGTATATATGGTATATACCATACACATATATATTACTCCCGTATATTCCTCAAATACCGTGGTCTCTGGTGTATTATCCTATCGAATACCGTTGACTCTGTATTGAAACACTAGGTAACCCAAGCTAAAGCTACTGGTTAAACTACAACTCGGCGATTTGCCACTTGTTGCTAGTGTTCAATTTTTTGTTAGTTATTTAAGACGAGCGAATAGCTAAAAGAGTAAATAATTAACAATTGATTCTGACGCTGGGTACTAGAATGATTTTATTTTTTCAATTGCAGCTTATTTTATACCCTAAAATTCTAAGTACATCTTACAAAATTTTAGGTACTATTTGGAAAACTATTAGCTGACCTTAGCAAAAAATACCCTAAAAAATATTATAATTAATATTTAATATAATTTCCATTGAATTCCATATGCTGAAATATGAACCCTTAAATATTTCATTTGTTTTATTATTATTCTTATGCACTGATTTTCGTTGCATAAGAATGTGCATAGCGATATATTTATACTTATACACATAAATACACATATATCTAATGCTTATGCGCGGGTGGCCTTGAATGCCAAATATTTCAGCATATGTGTGACAATGACTTTTATAAAAACAGATAAAAGTGTATACCATATTTTGGTGTATACAAAATATATTTGGTATTTTTGCTAAGGGGTTTGTGAGAAGGTCTTAATTCTCGCTCCTTCACACCACCCCTCCCAGCGGAAAAGGAGGAATCTTAAGGTAAGGAAGATTCCTTCTTTGGTTCAGCCGATACTTTTCCAATTTTACATTTATACATATAAATTTTCATTGATATTTAATCCTTAGATTACATTTGATTGTATTTAGATTCTTTTCTTTTATTTTCTAGTTTGTTTTAGTTTACTACTTCATATTTTTTTTTTCTTTTACATCATTGTTTCTTAATTAATCAATATAAAGGAAAATTTATATTTATATTATTATAATTTTTTTTCTCTTTTTTTTCTTTTTTAGTTACATTTATTTCAATTCCTTATATTTTATTTTATTTCCAATTTTTTTTTCATTGTACTTAATTACATTTCTTTTATAAATAGTTTTTTTTTTCAAACAATTTTATTACATTTTTTTTTCATTATAATTTGTTTTGTTTTTTATTTTTCAAACAATTTTAATACATTTCTTTTATACATTATAAAAATTTTTTTTTTCAAACAATTTTATTACATTTCTTATACATTCCAATTTCTTTTTCCTACTTCTAATTATTCTTACCTTAATTTCTAGTATTTAATAAATCTGCTATCTTCCCTATCCTAAATGTTTCAATCCTTATATTAATTCGGTTAATACCTATTCTATTTCTATCTATTGTAAACCTTATTCTACTATTGTGCGTTATATTCCCCTATCATTTTATATTTATACAGTAGTTATTTGCCTAAGGCTTCTGGGTATGCATCCCCTTCCCCCTTGGTTACAAAATAGTAGTTTATACGAAAAGTATTTAAAACAAAAATTATTCCATAGCATAATTAAATCTGAGTAAATGCTTCAAAATTTATTAATTGGTTTTGTGACATTATCATAATGTACACGTAGTACGGTTTCAATCTGTTTTTATGTACGAGTATTTTTCGCTTATCTGTTTTGATCTCGCAATTAACTCCATCATTTCGTGTTACTTCGTACGGTCCGATATAAATGGGATCTAATTTCTTTCTGTTTTCATTTTTTAATAATACTAAACTTCCTACTTCGTACGTACTATCCCTAACTTTATAATCTTCGTCGAATCTAGTTTTTCTTTCTAATTTTTTCCTTCCTAAAATGTCTCTAGCGTCCCTATGCGCTATTTGTAACTTATTCTTTAAATCGATATTGTAGTCTTCGTAGTTATAAAGTGGTTGAACTCCTTTTGTGAGATTTGAAGGTAGATTACACTGCTTTCCATAGATTAATTCATATGGCGTATATTCGGTTTCTGAGTGTACAGCGGTGTTGTAACAGAACGTGTAATACGGTAGCCATTTGTACCAGTCTGTATGGTTTTCAGTAACGTATGTTCTTAAATACGCTCCTAGTACTTTGTGCGAATTCTCTAATGCTCCTATGCTCTCATGGTGATATGCAGTAGAAAATATTTGTTCGATTTTTAGCAGCTTACATATGTCTTTGAATACGTTGCTCATGAATTCAGTTCCTTGGTCCGAAGCTATTTTCTTCGGCACTCCATACTTTAATATAAAGTTTTCTACGAGTGCTTCAGCTACGGAATTTGCTTCTGTTCTTGAGCGCGACATTTTCAATAAATTTTGTCAATTCATCCTGTATCGTGAGTATGTATTTGTGTCCTTCTGCTGTCTCGTCTAATGGTCCTACGAGATCTACGTAAATTTTCTCAAAACTAGTTTCGCTGGTAGATGTTATGACCATTGGCTGTTTCTCTACGTTAATGTGCTTGTTACGTTGGCATATTCCGCAATGTTTAACAAAGTTTGTTACGTCTTCTTGTATCCCTGTCCAAAAGTATTTACACTTGATGTTTTTCAGCATACGATTAATGCCTGCGTGACCACTTGTTGGTAGAATATGATAGTCGTTCAATAGTATTTTCTTTTCCTCTGGGTCAGTTTTCCTTACTACGTCTTTAATTATAATTATCTTTATATTAGCTTCTTTAAATATTTTTTCCAACTTCTTTTTTATATTATTCAAATTAATTTGTTGACGGCCGTCATTTAATTTTAATAATTCTCCTTTTGAGATATACAAATTTTCTAATTTCAAAGGACCTGTGATCGCTTGCACATCCTTCCACAGCAATCTGCCGAGTGTTGTGGTTAGGTCTTCAGTGCTATCTTTCGGTCTAATCATCATTATACAATTTCTTTTTGGCACATATGCCAATAATTTATTTGGACCCATTATTATGTCTTGTTGATGTTTTAATTTCTTAATTTCTTCTTCGAAACTATTGACTATCTTTAATTCGACTACTTTTAACCCTGTTGGTGAGGGTTGCAGTAACTCCTCAATAAGTTGTTCATCTGATTTTTCCTTATCTTTATTTTCTTCTTCCTCTTTACTTTTCTTTGATCTAGTCACAACTAGTATCTTTAAATCATCGGATGATATTTTAATCCTGCTTAAAGCGTCAGCAGTACAGTTCTCCTTTCCCGGTGAGTATTCAACATAGAAGTTGTACTCTTCTAACAGTAGTCTAAACTTTTGTCAGTCGTGACGATGGTTCTTTGAGTGAAAATAGGTAGACTAACGGTCTATGGTCTGTTAGAATCTTGAAGCGTCTTCCGAAAAGGTAAGGTCGGTAATGTTTAATGGCTAGTAGCTCTTTTTCTATAGTGCTGTAATTACATTCTGCACTGTTTAGCGTTTTGCTAGCAAATGCAATAGGTCTGTCATCATTGCTTGATAATACAGCTCCTAAAGTGAAACCTGATGCGTCTGTACGCAAAATAAACTCTCCCTCGAAATTTGGAAATTGCAGTATTTTAGGACTTAATAAAATTTCTTTGATTGTGTTAAATACTTCTACACAGTCTGGGTTAAAATTGAATTTAACGTCTTTTTTTAATAATTTATTTAGAGGTATAGCGATTGAAGCGAAATTTGGAATGAATTTCCTATAATAATTAGCGAAAGCTACAAATCGTCTAACTTCGTCAGCATTAATTGGCTGCGGAAATTTTTTAATTGCTATGGATTTGGATGGATCGGGCAAAATGCCGTTTTCCGAAATAATGTGTCCTAAATATAAAACCTCCTTTCTAAGAAAATTGCACTTTCCAGGGTGAATTTTCAAGTTTACCTCTCTTAGTCTTGAAAAAACTTCTATTAAGTTTTTATTATGTTTTTCTAAACTGTCACCGAAAATAATTAAATCGTCTAAATAAACGAAGCATCTTGAATATGTTAACCCTGACATTGCTACAGACATCATTCTGGAGAATACGCTAGGTGATATTTTAAGCCCCATTGGTAGGCGTGTTAATTGGTAATGCCCGTTTTCTGTTGAGAAAGCGGTGCACGGCCTACTTTCTCTGTCTAATTCCATTTGGTAATATCCTTGGCTTAAATCAATACAAGAAAAATATCTTGCACCTCCTACCATATCGTAAATATCCGTGATATTTGGTAGTGGAAATTTATCATCTTCGATGTTATCATTTACTTTTCGATAATCTATTACCATTCTAAATTTCTGTAGACCTGTTATCGGGTCTTTTTTCTTTGGCACGATTAGTACTGGTGAATTCCACGCTGATACAGATGGCTCGACAATCTTTTGGTCGATCATCTTTTGTTATTCTTCCTGTAGTTCTTGTTTTTGTGAATGTGGATTTCTATATGGTTTTGAATATGTTGGTGATATGTTCTTTTTTAATTGGATATCTGCTTTAGCAGTATTTGTCACAGTCAGTTCGTCACCATCTAAATGAAATATGTCATTAAATTTGGTACATATTTTCTGTACACATTCCTTCTCTTCACTATTAAGTGTAGCATAATTTAATTCTTTGAGTAATTTTCCAACTCTATCAGTCGTTTTTTGTTTAGGCTTTTTATAATTAAGTATATAATGGTCGTTTAGACTATAAGATTCTGGTTCAATCCAGTTTAATTTAACCTCTTTTCCTCTTGTATTTAAGATTTTTACAGGTATTTTATTATTAATAGGCTTGGATATAGATCCAGCCATGAAAACTCCTTCGCAAAGTTCTGTCTGATAGATAATTCGTTCGTCTTTAAATTTAGTGTCGACCCCATATGTTGCTTCACAACGTGATGCAATTGTAATAACATTTGAATGGGTTTTATTTAATATAGGTAATACTATATTTTCATTATTGATGGTTAATTCCAAAGTAAAATTTTCTAAATTTATTTTAGCTTGGAAATCTTTTAAAAAGTTAGCCCCTAAAATACCATCAACTGGTACTGGAAAGTCGTCGGGTACGACATGAAAGTCGTATGGAATATTTGTGAATTCAAAATTCAATTGTTTAGTACAGGTACCTAATGTTTCAAGGTGACCTGAGATACCTTGTATTGTAGAAATATTATTTTTATTTAATTTGTCGTCCAAAAGTTTTGATTTTATTGTGCAAATAGAAGCACCAGTATCTACTAAGAATGTAGTAGTTTCTGTTTCATTGATTTTAATGTCTACGTATAGTCCGTTTGTGAATCCTGCTGTGAAAATTATATCCTTTATTTCGCCTAATTGTGGTAATCCCCTACCGATTGGTTGGCCTCCCCCTCGGTGGGTTGTTCGTTTCCCTTTTCTGTGATGGCCAATACTCTTGGATTGGGTACATTTATGTTGTTGGTATTCGCTCTGTGGTAATAATTATTATTGTTATGATTTCTATTGTTATAACGGTTATTCTGATTATAATTTCTATTATTATTGTAATTATTGTTATTATTATAATTAGTATGGTTATAATTATTATTATGGTTATTGTTATTATAGTTATTATTATTATTTGCGTTCCTACTTGGCGTGTAGGTTCGATTTCTAGATGGATAGTTAGAATTATTTTGATTATTATTGTTCGAATTATTATTATAATTATTTGAATTATTATTAAAATTTCGATTCCCGAAATTATTATTCCTATTATTGTTATTATTTCGATTATTGTTAAAATTTCGATTATTATTAAAATTTCGATTATTGTTAAAATTATTATTATTATAGTTATTTCTATTATTAATATTGTTATTATAACGATTATTGTCAGCGTACCTAACAACTTCATTGGTTCCAATTCCAGTAAATGCTGTATTGCGTCCTTAAAATCTTTATGACGAGCACTATCCAAGATTATTCTGTACCTTTCATTCACTCCTTTTTTCAAAAACGCTAACCCTCTACGGTTATTAGCGGTTGTTAACGCTGCTCGTTCGGTTTCACTTTGTGCACTGACTTCTAAATCTGTCATTCGTGCTATGAGGTTTTCGATCTCATTAGTGAATTCTGGTAATGGTCGATTACTTTATCGTATATTGCTTAATTTGGTTTGTATTATTTCAATCGAATCTTTGCACCCGCATTTGGTTCTTAATAATTTCTTTAATTCGTTGAAATTTTCAGGAATGGCATTTCCTAGTTGTCAAGGCTTTTCCTTGAATCTTACACTTGACAAGGAACTTTACTAAGATTGTTTGATCCTCCGGTTTTAATATATCGTGGTAGAATTCGATACTATTTACAAAGTCTCGAATCTTCTCTTCTCTTGTATCTTCTTTGTCTATGATTAAAGTGGGCAGCTTTTGCGCCACATTAAAATCAAAACTTGTCATATTGGTGATTTCTATATTATTTGAATTGTTATTATTTATTAGTGGTTCTTCCGTTCCCACTCCTATTTCTTTAGTATCGTCTTCATCTTCGGTAATATCTGTTAAAGTAATATTCAGAAAATGTGCCGATTTTCGATCCAAAATATCATTTACTTCGTTATATACTAAATCGAATTTACTTTTATATCGTAATGCTAATTCTTTATCCGCTTTATATAATGCTTGCCAAACCTCTGAAAAATTTGACTTTGATTCTTTAACATAAGCTAGTTTTCCTAGTATATACTGAGATGTATAAGTTCTGTGTGGGGTTTTCTTAAAATTTTTGACTAAATCTCCTAAATTCTTTAATTCATTCTCTAGTACTTGTATCATATTTTAAATTATGCATATAAAATTGATTTTCAATATACATTTTATTTTAAATTATGATTATATTTATTAATTTGTAGTGCATAATTTATATATATGCTTTTACCCTACCTAACTTATCCCATAAAATTTTTTTTTTTTTTTTTTAACTAAACCGATCTTATCTAGTATCTAAGCCTACTTACTTTCCTACAAAAATGTGCTAAACTAAATTTTCAAAAATTTCCCATAAAAACAAATAATAACTCGACTAAAAAAAGTGTCCTGACTAAAACTATGGTAAGAAACTAAGTGTACTTACTAACTACTAACAAGGTGGGGAAATATATCGTATATGAGAATATTTTTATATGAGAGACTTCTTTTTCTCTGTCATATTAAAAATAAAAAAAAAAATGTTGATTCTATATGAAATTTTTACTATATGTATTTATTTATACGCTAGTGATATATATATATATATAAAAAGAATTATATGTGGGTTATAAATGTGTAACCTTAAAAAGAGTTTTAATATGAATTCTTTATTACTACCCTACCTCAATAAATTTAATACCTAATATAGTATATATATATATGGTATATTCTTTTTCTTGCAAATTAAAGAAATTGAATGCTTATGTTATACAAATTTTTATTTTATTTTTTTTTGATATTATTTTCAATATTTTAGAACCCTTTCTTACATTTATTAGTATTTTTACGAAAAATTATATTAAAAATTATTTATAATTTTAAATTTCCATTTAAATAAAAGAACTTATATTTAAACAAAACATTTTAAAATAACGTAAAATTATCGTATTTATATAATCTTAAAGTATATCTATTTTTTTGAATAATTCAACTACTTCTGGTTTTAAAATAAAATTTGGCACGGCTATAAATTTGATAGCGTATTTTATTTCGATGGTACTCCTTATTGGATTTGCTATTCTTTTTTTCTGGGTTTGCTATCGTAAAACCTGCCATTGTATGGTTAATTAATAATACCAGGAAAATGATTGAGTGTTACTTGAAAATTATTTATTTTATAAGGTTTTTTTTTCTTAATTTTTTTTTTCTATATCGCGGCAATTGCGATCTGCCGACTGATTTTTCTTTCTAAATATGATTGGATTTTTACCCAGGCAACGCGAACAACGATCATTATAGCAATTATCACGAGAATCAATTGAAGGTCGGTAAACAGCCGTTTCTCGATTTTCGGCGTAGTGACCGTGTTTACACCGGCGTTATTGTTAATGTAGATTTCCTCTTCTTTCGTTGCTGTTTGCCCCATGAATTACCGTATCTATATATTCTTTTTGTAGTAGATTAGGAATTTTAGTTAAATTTAAAAACAATTTTTGTTAATAAATTTGATTTTATATGGTAATATTCAATTATTATTATTTATTTATTTTTTTCTTGGCATACATATTTATATTTAATGTAATTTATATATTTTGTATAATGTATATATATATATTTAATTTGAATGATTTTTATATATATATATATAATGATATATATAGATATATTTAATTTATATAAAATAATGATTTATATTTAAAAGATTTTTTTTTTTTTTTTTATATATAGATAAGACAACTATAAAAGTGTATATATATATACATATATATTTTTGATAATTATAATGATTATATATAAAAATAGTTATAAGTATTATAAGTATTTGCCGCTGTTTTCGGCGATGTCAAAACATCGGTTGAACATATCGTCTAGTTTGGGTTTTCCGTCTAATTTATTTATTTTTCTTCGGCTCTTCTCAGCCTTTTCCAATATCTGACGTTGAATTTTGAATTTATGTTTTTCTTCTGACGGGACTGCTATCTTTTCCAGACGTTTCAGTTCCCCTATACGTTGTCTATTCTTAACGCCAACTCCTCCTCGTTTCTTTTGTAGCACCTTTGGTTGGACTTCTTTAGGTAGTTGCTTCCCCTTGGTACGATTCCGGTATTCCTCAATAGTGATTGGACGTGGTGCAGCTGTTTTATCTTCTCTTAAGACTTCTTCGAGTGGTTTGCCGTCTCCTCGCAGGATCGCCATGTAAAGTATATATGGTATATACCATACACATATATATTACTCCCGTATTATCCTCTAATACCGTGGTCTCTGGTGTATTATCCTATCGAATACCGTTGACTCTGTATTGAAACACTAGGTAACCCAAGCTAAAGCTACTGGTTAAACTACAACTCGGCGATTTGCCACTTGTTGCTAGTGTTCAATTTTTGTTAGTTATTTAAGACAAGCGAATAGCTAAAAGAGTAAATAATTAACAATTGATTCTGACGCTGCGTACTAGAATGATTTTATTTTTTCAATTGCAGCTTATTTTATACCCTAAAATTCTAAGTACATCTTACAAAATTTAGGTACTATTTGGAAAACTATTAGCTGACCTTAGCAAAACTACCCTAAAAAATATTATAATTAATATTTAATATAATTTCCATTGAATTCCATATGCTGAAATATGAACCCTTTAATATTTCATTTGTTTTATTATTATTCTTATGCACTGATTTTCGTTGCATAAGAATGTGCATTGAGATATATTTATGTGTATAAGTATAAATATATCTCTAATGCTTATGCGCGGGTGGCCTTGAATGCCAAATATTTCAGCATATGTGTGACAATGACTTTTATAAAAACTGATAAAAGTGTATACCATATTTTGGTGTATACAAAATATATTTGGTATTTGTGCTAAGGGGTTTGTGAGAAGGTCTTAATTCTAGCTCCTTCACACGTCCTTAGCGATACCACTGTTAAACGGCTAGTGAACATTTGACAAGTAATCTCCCATCAGGTCTAGGAAATTGGTAGCCTCCGCGAATTTGAGAAGAGCTCTCAATCCACATTTGACCGCCTCATCCAGATCTGTGAGGAATGCGCGACCAAATATTAGCGACCTTCTGCGCGCAAGAGCCGGACAGCAGCATAAAAGATGCTCTAGGGTTTCTTCTTGCCCCGTGTCGTTGCGGTATCTGCAGAGGTTTGTGATGGTGAGACCCATCTTATGTGCATGTTTGCCAATCAAGCAGTGTCCGGTGGAGATACCTACTGCTTTCCTACATTGCGCACGTGATAGGGTAAGAATTGTAGCGGGTTTTTTCGCGTCGTACGTGCCCCACATAATCTTAGTTATCCTGCACGTTGTTAGTTTATTCCAGCGCAGCCTAGCCTGTGCTAGAGCCTTGCTGTCGAGATTTCTTTTATACGTTTGTAGCGAAGGAAGAACGTGCTTAGGTGTGGCTCCCAAGAGGTTAGCACCACTCTTGGCAAGCTTGTCTGCTGCTTCGTTTTCTGCGATGTCACAGTGCCCTGGCACACAGAACAATACCACACTCTTGTTAGTACATAGAGTCAGAAGTGCTAGATGACAATGAAGCACCAGCTTAGATTTAATATACGCGCTAGCCAGAGCTTTAATAGCGGCTTGACTATCTATGTAGAGATATACGTTTGTGTGAATATTTACGCGCTCGGGAGCAATTTCTGCAGCTTTCTGGATCGCCAGAATTTCTGCTTGGAAGATGCTACAGTGATCTGGTAATTTGTAGCTAAGGTTAATCTCAAGGTCTGGAGAGTGTACTGCCGCACCCACTCCAGTGTCCATTTTAGATCCATCCGTATAGATGTTGGTCGAGTCAGCAGGGTCTGGGCCTCTTTGCGCCCAGTATTCCCTGCTTAGTAAATCAATACTGTATCTGCGACGTAGTGAGAGGAAAGGAACCATGTAATCGGATTCACTTTTTAGGTTTAAGCCGATCCTTGAGTGTCCGAACGCCCTACATTTTAGCTGACCTGTTTGCTTCAGACGGAGCGCACTTTTAGTCGCCACGTTTTTAGCAAATATATCAACCGGTTCGAGATAAAGTATCGTGTTTAACGCGTCTGAGGATGTGGTTCATCCATTAATAGACAACAATCTTATTAATAAATTATTGATTAACTGAAATATGTATATATATGAATTTTGATTAGTCAACGAAAATGGCAGATTTCCATATCCATAAGAACAGGTTAGGAGAATAAATTAATCAAATATATATTTCAGCTTAGCAATTATGATGGACGAGAGAGAGTTGGAGGAGTATTTATCTTGGGATATCCCTCGAACTCCTATCACTCCCGAGCATCTGAGAGATGCCCCAGAAGAAACGGAGGTTTCACCTCCATTGTCCGCAGCTGAGCGTGAGGTATTCCCTCAAACTCTGCTACCACCACTACCACCACATTCACCACCTCGTACACCAGCCCCACCACGTCACTTAGGGGAAAAACAATATGATATGCAGACGCGTGAAGGTGTGTGGTTCAATAATCGGCAGCAGCGCAAGCGAAAACAACAACAAAAAAGAAAAAAACAGATTCAACTACAACATCAACATCAATTACCTATTCAAGCGGGCCCAGATGAATGCATCACGGAAGAAGTAGCTAAAGCCTTCCGACTCATTGATCGAATGGATATTAAATTATTTGGATGAAGATTTAATTTTTTTTTTTTTTTAATTATTTTTTTATTTTATTTTTTAATTATTTTGGATTATTTTTTTTTATTATTTTGAATTAGTTGATTATTTTTTTTATTTTTTATTATTTTATTTTTTTTTAATTATTTTGAATTATTTTTTTTTATTTTGAATTATTATTTTTTTTATCTAGTTATTAAGTTTTTTTTTATTATTTTTTATTAGTAGTATTGAATTATATTACAAAAATTTCTTGAACTATCTCGGGATTAATTATTATTATTTTTTTTAAAAAACCATCATACAGTTCCGTTTCGCTGGTAATAACCGCCAACGTATCTGTTCTGTAATGGTTCATTGTTTTTTATATAAGAGTTAGTGGCATTAAAGATTGAATATCAGGATTTTCGCATAGCATAATTTTAGGTGTAACGATTATTAAGTCAAGACACAACCCCGTGTAGAACTTATCAATTTGAACAAGTTCCATGTTCCACATCAAAAAAAAAAATAAGAAAAACAAAACTTGTAGTTTATCCCCACAAAAATAAATCATATGGGATAAAAATTATTATGTAGTTATTATGTAAATAGGGAATCCTATTTATGTTTCAACTGATTTTTAGGGAATTTACCTAACTTATCATTTTGTATCATTTTTTTTAAATTCTAGTAGAATTCATAAAGTTCAATAATCTTTAAAATCAATTATTACCTACATTTTGTATGTATTAGTAATGATTTTTATTAAATTTCCGTAATTTTATTATGAATTAAACGTTATTTTGTAATACAGCTATCAAAATTCATTGTTCAAAATGATATAAATACCCTTAAAATCGGTGGTAGAAAAAAGTAAGTGGACAGTGCAAATTTCGACATCAAATGGAAGACAGGTATTCCCTGGGATTCATTTTCTGATTTTATTAATAGTCTGGTATTACCTGGCTATTTACGAAACTAGAAATTTGAATTCATTCCTATTTATTTTTTTTATTTCGCGATTAATATCTAAAATTCTTGTTTGGAATATTATTTTTATTTTTTTATTTACTTGGGATTTCCTTGTAAATCACCTAAAATTATGGATATATATATATGTATATAATATTTAGTTATTGCGTGGTTTATTCAAACATTTTAGTTTTCAATAAGTTCAAGAAATTTCAGTATTAGGTTTTATTTTATTTAAAATATGGAATATTCTACCCCAATTTTAACTTAATATTTTTAATTAATATAAAAATTTAGTTTTTTTTTAATATATTAATTGCATTCGATTTTTTTTTTTTTTTTAATTTTTATTATAATCAATATTTTGAAGATTTTGTATTTGATATTATAAATTCAAATAAAGAAGGAACTCATATTCGTATAGGAATATGAATAATGTGTACTAGGCGATCAGAATCGGTAAAGTAGTACAAATTGCATGTGCAATTATTTGAATTTATAATATTAATGGCTTCCCCATATATAGTAATTACAACAACAAAATTGTAACTATTAGTTGTTATTGTAATATGTATTAAGTTTTGGTTTTTTTTTTTGATAGATTCATATATATATAATTTTGAGTTATTTCGTAGTTTATTTGGTCAATTTAGTTTATTAGAATTTTATTAATAGCAAAGCTGCTTCATTGCCCGGAATACCAGTGTGTCCAGGGACCCATACCAGTGTAACAACGTTACGGTTGGCTAGTTCTTTTAGAACTTGTAGACAATCCCATACCAGTTTAGATTTAAATTGGTATGAGTGCAGGGCCAAGATGGCAGCTTTGCTATCCGAGTAAAAAATGTTTTAACATATACATTCGTTACAAATGGCGCCCGATTGTACTCAACCAATTTTATATTTGGCTAAAAATAAAAATGTTTAACATACATTCATTACAAATTCTGCATCGACAACAAAATGCTAATAACCAATACTTGGTTCAAGATGCCAAAAAATACTTGGACATCTCCCAAAAGCAACAGAAATAGAGTCATCAGAAATCAAATCGATTTCATCTTAATTAACCGTTAAATCAGCGAATACTTATCCGAGCACGGACATCCAATCGGCCCAAATTCTGTTAGCTGTCATGTTAAAAATAAAGTTGAAAAAACTAGGTAAGCAAATTAATTACTCTAAGTCTGATTTTTCTGTTTTAGACATACCTGAGAAAAGAGAAGAGATAAAAAACAATATAAATAGAAAGTTAAATTCGATGAGAACAAGTATTATAGATGAAAATAATGTGAATACAAAAATAAACTATTTCAATGTACCACTCAAAGAAGTGATCAATGAGGTGGCATTAAACAAAACAAATATTTAAAAAAACAAGAGTGGATGACAAGTGAAATAATATTATTAATGTATGAGAGAAGGAAACATAAAAATTTAAATATTATACGTTACAGAGAATTTAACAGAATAATAAAGAAAAAAATCAGAGAAGCGAAAGCCAAATTTTGGGATGAACAATGTCAAGAGATTGAAAGTTTAGAAAAGAATCACAATAGCTTCAAGCTGCACAAGAAAATAAAATTAGTAACTGGTTAGAAATTAGAATTAGAAACAGATAAGGGCTGGGCAAGAAGAACCAAGCAGCACTACGACCAATGATAGGTCTATTGTAGTACCCTTAAATTTTAGAGCTCACTAGAGAAGCTCAAACTATTAATGAATTTGAGAATATTATTAAGTGGGCTGGATGAGATATCCAAAGGTGTGGGGAACCAGTGACCAAGAGATTGAATTCTCTTAAAAGACAGTCCTGCACATTCGCAAAGGAAGTGGGAGGCTGTTTCCTCATCATCGTTGCATATTCTGCAAGTAGACGGTAAGGACCTGTCAAACTTACTGAGATGGTAATTCAGATGACAGTGTCCTGTGACGAACTTGATTAGGAGACGAACTTGATTTCTATTAAAAGATAAAAGCTCAATAGTTCTTTTCCTTGAAGGAGACGGGATAAAGTTTTTGGCGTGAATGCACCCTGGGGTTTCTTGCCAGAATTTTTCCCTTGTAATTAATAGCCATTTATTTATGCTGAGTGCTGAGTGCTGAGTGGGATGCCACAAAAAGGTATAGGTTGTATAAATTTGGCCTCAGATCCTTCTCTGGCGAGAAGGTCAGCTGCTTCATTGCCCGGAATACCAGTGTGTCCAGGGACCCAGACCAGTGTAACAACGTTACGGTTGGCTAGTTCTTTTAGAACTTGTAGACAATCCCATACCAGTTTAGATTTAAATTGGTATAAGTGCAGGGCCAAAATGGCAGCTTTGCTATCCGAGAGAATGAAAATCTTGCGGTTTGAGTAGCCCAATCTGAGATTTTCACGGATACAGAGCTCTATAGCATGAACTTCAGCTTTAAAAACGCTAGAGTCTTTAGTGAGACTGATAGAGATGCTCACTTTGGATTGTTTACCATATACACCAGCTCCTACTCCGTGATAAGTTTTGCAGCCGCCTGTGTACCAGGTTAAGGAGTTAGGATCAAATTTAGGTGGGTTAAGGACCAATTCCTGCCTATTTGGGATAAGTATTTTAAAAGGCTTTTTAAAGTTGTACCTAACTAGCATATTATCCGAAAACGGAATGCTTAGGATTGGGTCTTTGCACAGATCTGCATGAATGCGGGAGTCAACTAGCTTACAGTCATGCGGTGATTCACCCGTGATGAGCTTGTAGTTGGCTATTCTCGCTTCTTTCTGTATTTGAAGATGCAGTGGAGGTAAGTCAAGCAGTATCTCAAGTGCACTAGAGGGTGTGGTGCGCATAGCCCCAGTAATCCCTAGACATGCCATTCTTTGAATTTTTTGTAGCTTTAACTGAGTGGTTTTTTGTTCAGTTTTTAGCCACCAGACAGGAGCGGCATAGGTTATGATTGGTCTGACAACCGAAGTGTATAGCCAATGTGCAATTTTGGGCTGAAGACCCCAGTTATGCCCTATTAGACTTTTACAGGTCCACAGAGCTATTCTAGCTTTGTTAATGACCTTATCTAAGTGTATGTTCCACTTGAGTTTATCGTCGAGGGTAATACCTAGAAATTTGACTTCTTTACTGAAGTCAATAGATTCACCAAAGTAGAGTGTAGGTATAATAAAGTTTTCCCTGGATCTGCTCTTGGTGAAGAGATATAGTAACTGGTAAATCAAATAAAAAAAAACATGGAATTATTAAAAGTAAAGATGGTAAAATCTTGGCATATCCTGAAGAAAGAGTAAACAGATGGGAAGAATATGTAACTGAACTTTTTGATGATATTATGACTAGAACAGCAAATGCAGCAGCGGCAGATATGGATGGTCCGTTTATACTAGACTAGAGGATGAAGTTCGTTCGGTATTAAAAAATTCAAAAATAGACTGGCAACTGGTCCAGATAAAATTCCGAACGAAGTTTTGAAATTAATAGATGATGATGGTATTAAATTATTGACTAACATATTCAACATGATTTACAATACCGGAGTTATACCTGAAGAATGGTTAAAATCCACTTTTATCACGCTGCCAAAGAAACCAAATGCAGCCTCTTGTTCAGACTACAGAACAATAAGTAAAATGAGTCACTCTCTGAAACTATTTCTAAAAATAATCCACAATAGAATTTATAAAAGATTGGAAATAGATATCAGTGAAACTCAATTTGGATTTAGAAATGCTTTAGGAACACGTGATGCACTGTTTATGTTTAACACACTTACACAAAGGTGTAGGGAGATGAATGTTGATATTCATTCTTGTTTCATTGACCTAGAGAAAGCCTTCGACAAGGTCAACCACGAAAAAATGATGTCAATTTTAACAACAAAAAATTTAGAAGGAAAAGATCTAAGAATCATCGAAAATTTGTACTGGAACCAAGTAGCGACAATAAATACACCCGATGGCTTGACCGCAAACAATAGAAATAAAAAAGGGGGTAAGACAAGGGTGCATACTTTCACCGTGTTATTCAATATTTATTCCGAAGATATATTTAAAGAGGCAATTATAAACAGCGATATTGGTATCTCAGTTAATGGGCAAGTAGTAAATAATGTTAGGTTTGCTGACGATGCAGTATTAGTAGCAACTAACGTTCCCGAACTACAGTTAATGCTAGAGAATTTAGATAAAACATGCAAAGAATATGGAATGAAAATAAATATAAGCAAAACTAAATACGTAATTTTCAGCAACAACAAAAAAATATATCATCATATTTTATTTTTCATTTTTCATAGCATCCAAAATAAAAGCTTTAAAAATATAAAACATTTCGTTATATAGTCGACAATACACGAATTAATTCGATTTTTTAGTATGTGTGTTTGGAAAAAGCTTTAATGCTTGTGGGATTTACTTTTCAAATTTGCGTCAATATAAAATTATTTGTTAGAGTTTTGACCTCTTCTTATAAAGCCTCTTTGGTATAAAGCATGTATATAGTTAATTTTGTTTTAAGTGTTTTGAACAAAATTAAAAATTATGAAAGAATAAAACACAATTTTAAAAAAAGGTCTGTTTTATTATTATAATTATTTACAATTTTTAGTATCCCTAACAAATATTAATTATTTTTATAATCAGAAAGTTGATGTAATAGAAGTTCGATAAAAATAACAAGAATTATAATTAAATATATAACATATAATTAAATATATAAATTTAATTCAGATAATAATGCATAAAATATATAGCAGGGTGCATCTAGATCTAGAATGTGCAAAAGAATTTCAAATTAAGGACAAAACTGAAATCATGCAAAGAAAAACTACAATAAAAAAAAAATATTACCTTTTCAGAAAGCAATATTGTTAATGTGGATACTGAAATTATTCTATTGTGAAACTAACATACCGAAATTAACATAAGGAATTGAATCTAATGTGAAAAAGTTTAAATCAGTCGTTATTTGAAGTTTTTTATCGCTTAAATTGAATTCGTCCTTTCATTCGATGAACGTCTATGATATCGTCTACAAATTAAATCAAAAAAACTAAAATCATAGATGTGAAACTAACATTCTGAAATTAACATAAGGATATGAATCTATTGTGGAAAAGTTTAAATCAGTCGTAATTTTTGAAGTTTTTCATCGCTTAAATTGAATTCGTCATTTCATTCGACGAACGTCTATGAATTCGTCTACAAATTAATAAAAAAAACTCGAATTATATCTAATAAATTGATATATTTTGCATTACATCGAAAAAATTATAATTGTATTAAACCAAAATCACATTTTGGAAAATATTAAAAAACAACTAAATTCAGTTGTTACAGTGCAAAACATTTATTACAATTATATAAAAAAAATTGTATTTAAAAAAAACATTGGATTATTTTATTAACAGTTACTAACACTTATTACAAAGATATAGAAGATCAAATAGATGCACTAAGTGAAGCAAAAAATTCTCCACTTTGGATTTAAAAAATGGCAAAGATATTTCTTTTACGTTTGAAACTGCACAAAAAAAAAAAAACATTTTAAAATATATTTTTAAAATTTTAAAATTAGTTTATTTTCAACGTTAAATATGATTTTAATTTTTTAAGAACTAAAATATAAATTAACAGAAAACCAATGCTTATTAATTACAAGCAAAATATTGAAACTGAGTTTCATAAAGATGCGTTGTAATGGGGATTAGAAAATAATGACATTTTACATCCCGTGTATTACTACAGTCAAAAAACTACGATGGGGTAAGAAAAATATAATAGGTATGAATTAGAAATTTTGTCTATAGCTGCGGCTTTAAATAATTAAGAGTATATTTGTTAGGCATACAATTACAGACTGTGCAGTTTTCAACAAACTATGGAAAACAAAACTGCTTACGAGATAGGTCTACAAAAAATTAATTACACCACACGTTAGAACACCGACCATATTAGAATGAAACATGTCGACGCTTTAAATAGAAATCCAATTGTATTAATAGTTACCAGCGAATTCATCGAAAAAAATATATAATAGAACTTGAAATTAAACATGCAAGAAGAAATAATTAAAATATACATGAAAGAAGACCTTTTCCGAGCAAGAAAGGAAGATTTAATAAAATGAGATTATGACATACCCCAAAAGAAAAAATTGATAAATGTAGAAAAAACTGTATACGTTGTTGCATACTAAGTGAAAAAAAAGTTGGGGAAGCAAGGTTATTTAAATCCAATATCCAATGTATAAACACGAATTACGACTCGTCACATACCACATCGATCACCTGGGAACTATTACGTGTTCCACCAAAAAACACATACATTGACCCCTATGATAGAAGTCGACTCGGCTGTGGCCTCGCCATTCGACTCGGCCGACGAATAATTTGGTATGATGGAAGTCGCCTCGCTATTAGGCGAGTCGAATGTTAAAAATAACGGCAAAAAGTTTCTTATTATTTTGCTTCATTGGCAGCACAGCTGTTTTTTTACATTAATTTTGACGTTTTTATTTAAAATTTTGGTATTTTATTTTTATAGTATAGAATTTAAAATTTAAAAAATGTGTTACAAAATAATATTGTTAAGAAATTTGTATTAAACAAATTTAAATTAATTTGTTTTTAAAAAATTGTACTACACATATATGAAATTTTATAAATTTGAGAAAAAAAATTTAGTGAAATAAGTTAAATATCATTTACTTCAATTTTGTTTTTTATAATATTTTCACATATAGCAAAAAAAAAATTAAAATCATATTTAACGTTGAAAATAAACTAATTTTAAAATTTTAAAAATATATTTTTTTTGAAGTGAGGAGTGCATATTATATAAATATTTTTATGTAATTTTATATAATTACACTATTACATATTTTAAAATTTAATATACGTATAACAAAAAAAAAAAAATCTATAAAAAACTATAAAATCTCATTCAAGAATTATTTAATATTCAATATAATTTTTTTTATAAAAACTTAAAAATCACTTTAATAAAAATTCAAACTTTTTTTTTTATATTTGTACCACTCGCATTACACACTTGCTAATAGCTACGGGTGTCCCGAGAAAAGTGGCAAAGTGGAAAGATTAAATAGATTAAATAGCTACGGGTGTCCCGAAAAAAGTGGCCAAGTGGAAAGATTAAATAGAATTATAATTCCAGTGTTAACAAAAATGACAATGTACGACCCAGGAAAACGGTACAAGCACACAAAAGTATGCTACAACGCAGTATAAATTCCACATTTCAGAGAAGCGTCATAAGATCGCCGTTTCAGTTGTTAGTTGGCACACAAATGAAGATAAATCTGGACACAAAATTTGGGGAAGCCTTGGAAGAGTTTATAAACGGGTTGGAAGAAATGCGTCAAACAGCTCGTGATAATATAAATAAAATGTAAGACGAAAACCGTTAAACGATAAAAATCGAAAAATCCGATTAATATATCTGGGAACTCGTTGCGATTAAAAGAATTCAATTTGGTAACCAATTAAAAATATTTTCTAAATTTTTACAACCATACAAAATTATTAAGTCGACATCATTGACTATTACCAGATATAGAAAGTGGCAATTAAGAAGATCCAAAAATCGCGATGAGCAGAAGCAAAGACGCTCTAATATTAAGATGGACAGTAATATATTTTTACATTATTTTTCATTAAAAACTGGGGAGGTGCTTTACACAAAAAACAGCTTTGCAATAAATATGGTTTGAGAAGAATAATTATTATATATATGGTTTTGATATTAGATATTTCAATGTGCTTTTTAACACAAAATATTTTTTATTTTCGGTAAATTTTTTTCGTTATATATTTTTAGAAAGGGATAAAAAACATGTTAAGAAAGAGGAAAGAAATATAAAATATATTTTATAATATTGAACCATATATGCGTCTTTAACCTATATTGTTTCTTCTTGCATTTTTTGTTTTGTTTTTTTTTTTTTTTTTTTTTTTTTCACAAGAAATTTTCAAGGCCAACTTTTTCAATTTATTTTTGAAAAATTTAATTTTCATATTTTAGAATTTTAAGTTATTATGGAATCAATTAAGAGTGTTTTGTGACGGACTTTGAAGTAAAAAAAATTGACTTCAATTTGATTTGTTGAGGTCGGCACTCTATATGACTACATAGGACCCTGAAATTGTATGGGATTACTTAGGCGAAGAGGGTAAGGTGTAAGCTGTAAGGTCTCGTTTGTAGTATCAAATTAAAACCCTTATTGGGCAGAGTATGAAATGAATCTGCAAAAATCATTAATTTTGGTAATATAAAACAAATATTTCTGATATTTAATATGAAAAACTGAAAATGCCATCACTATTTATGTATGTAAATATTTAATATTATGTAAAATATTACTAACTAACTACGAGTTATCTGGTACCCCTAATTTATATAAATTTGTATAAAGTTATAGAATTTGAATGTATGTATTGCAAAAATTTATTTGTGTATAGCGCGAAATAGTTTTCTATATTTATTTCATATTTCATTCAAGCTGCTAATTAGGGGTACCAGATAACTCGTAGTTAGTTAGTAATATTTTACATAATATTAAATATTTACATACATAAATAGTGATGGCATTTTCAGTTTTTCATATTAAATATCAGAAATATTTGTTTTATATTACCAAAATTAATGATTTTTGCAGATTCATTTCATACTCTGCCCAATAAGGGTTTTAATTTGATACTACAAACGAGACCTTACAGCTTACACCTTACCCTCTTCACCTAAGTAATCCCATACAATTTCAGGGTCCTATGTAGTCATATAGAGTGCCGACCTCAACAAATCAAATTGAAGTCAATTTTTTTTACTTCAAGTCCGTCACAAAACACTCTTAATTGATTCCATAATAACTTAAAATTCTAAAATATGAAAATTAAATTTTTCAAAAATAAATTGAAAAAGTTGGCCTTGAAAATTTCTTGTGAAAAAAAAAAAAAAAAAAAAAAAAAAAAAAAAAAAAAAAAAAAAAAATGCAAGAAGAAACAATATAGGTTAAAGACGCATATATGGTTCAATATTATAAAATATATTTTATATTTCTTTCCTCTTTCTTAACATGTTTTTTATCCCTTTCTAAAAATATATAACGAAAAAAATTTACCGAAAATAAAAAATATTTTGTGTTAAAAAGCACATTGAAATATCTAATATCAAAACCATATATATAATAATTATTCTTCTCAAACCATATTTATTGCAAAGCTGTTTTTTGTGTAAAGCACCTCCCCAGTTTTTAATGAAAAATAATGTAAAAATATATTACTGTCCATCTTAATATTAGAGCGTCTTTGGCAGTAGTTAAAACCAGTAAACATTTTAGGATTTGACGAAGAAGAAATGTAAACGTTAAGATGAAAGTAAAATTTATACTAATCAGCTGAAATATAAATAAATAAATAAAATAATTAAAAATAAAATAAATATAGCTAAATCGAAATTCTGGGAACATCAATGTAGAGAAATTGAACAGTTAGAAAAACTTCACAACGGTAATAGCTTACACAAAAAGATTAAAAAAGTTACAAAAACTGGTAGGAAAAAGAATTATAGAACTCTGAGAAATGGTATAATAATATTGTATGCTGAAGAGGGAATAAAACGTTGGGAACAGTATATTATGGAACTTTTTGAAGATTCGAGAGATGAAATTTCTTTTTTTT
The DNA here is from genome assembly GCA_963920725.1 of Rhamphomyia laevipes. Classification (NCBI taxonomy): domain Eukaryota; kingdom Metazoa; phylum Arthropoda; class Insecta; order Diptera; family Empididae; genus Rhamphomyia; species Rhamphomyia laevipes. Next base: position 50,712,338 of record OY987255.1, on the reverse strand, counting down.
GTCGGCTGCGAACTCAAACTGCACGTGTATCGGTGAAAACGTAACGTTTGAAAAACGAAACGTAATTCTCAATTTGGTATCATTGAAAACGTATCGTAAATTTATTTTGTTGCAATGGAAAGTCTTGTTCGAATATCTATCGTATCGATGTATCGTGGAATAGATTTTTTTTACGTTTCAAACGTAAATTTTAACGACAAGTTTTATTATATCTATAGCAGAGTGGTGTGCCGGTTGAATGTTTATTTTTGGTATTAATATAAAAATTTAATAATAAAAATGTAAGTTATTTTATGAAAATTTTAATAAACTTACTAATTTAGTTATTTTATTTATTTATTTACTAAAATTAAATAATTATTTTCAATAATATAGGGACAAAACAACAACTTTAGAGCAATATGAGATTTTTATATTTTTTTTTATATCCTACAAAAAAAGTGATTATTAGATATAAGTTATTAATTTAATATATGTTTTTATCAATTTTTAAAACAACAAAAACATATTTATATAAATAATTTATTTTTTATTTTTGTTATTTGTAAAAATGAACTCAATATTTATATTATTTTTTATAATAAATAAATTTCCAATAAAAAAAAAAAACAGTTTTTGATTAAACATAATTGTGTTTATTTCTTAAAAAAATATTTATTTATATTTAAAATGAATATGCAATCATTTCTCTTGTTTCTTTAGCTATATTTAAGTGGACTTAATCACATTGGCTTCTGAAGGGCTCAAAATGTATCTGAAAACAATCAAGTCATATTTTTTATTTATAGTAGACATGATCTCTTTAATTTTTTTGTTATATTTTAGAAAACAATGGTTATTTCTTATTTTTATTATTTATATTATTAAAAAAACATGAACTCAATATTAAATTATTTTTTATTTTTATTATTAATATTAAACAAAACCATTAAATGTATTATTATTTTTTTATAATAAACAAATTCTCAATCAAAAAATACATTTTTTAATTAATTATAACTTTGTTTAAACTTTATTTTAATTTTTTTTTTTAATTTTAATAAATCTCTGATGGCCTTCCTTTTTAATCTTAAATTTAAGCAATTTTCTTCATCATCGCTACTGCTATAAAATAACTCCACACTCGTAAACATTATTTTATAAATACTAATAATGAATTTTTTAATTATTAATTTAGAAAAAACAATTATTATAATATTTTCCTTTTATATTTCAGGTAACTATAATATATTAAACGATAATGACACTTAACAGCTGATTTTATTTATATCCATATGACAAGCATTATGTTAAATTTATGTTTGCAATGGAAAGGACTCTTTTTAATTTACGTACGTTATCCCCGATTGATCGTTTTCAATCGAACGTAAATTCAATTCGATACGTTTTGAAAAACGTATCGTTTTCCCCGATACACGTGCTGGTCTCATAAGGCCAACTATAAGTTTAATATTAAAACTTATACAACTAGTTTGCGAAAAGATTTTTGTTCACCCAATGGTTTTCTAGAAGTTTCAGACCTTCCATGTTGACATGTAGTGATAATCTATCATAATGTTTTGATGCGAATCTTTTGATTTCGTCATTCACTGAATTGATCACAGTTGCGGATACCATGAAGCTTTGACCATATTACGCAACACTTTGTTTTGAAACCTTTGATTTTTTTTCTGTGTGGTATTTGCTAGCACAGCCCCAAAGCTGAATACCATATAACCATATAGGTTTTAATATTTGGTTGAAAATAAGTATTTTGTAATTTATTGCAAATCTGGAGTTTTGTCCTATAAGCCTACGCAGATATTTGGCGTATGGTACTATATCATCATTAAGATATACTGGTAGAACATGGTTTATTTCTTTGTTTGTGAAGTTAATATGTATAAATTTTGTGTTGTTGAGTTTTATGTCGTTTTTATTTGTCCAATCTTGTATAACATCATTAGCAATTTGTAATTTATCTGTAACACCAATTAGGTTATCGTCTACTGCCAACATGGCTGTATCGTCAGCAAAGGTTCCATATATCACTTCATTCGGGACCGGGAGATCACATGTGAATAGCAGGTACAGGATACGGCCAAGGATTCTACCTTGAGGAACTCCAGCGTTGATTTTCTTTATTCATCGATGTGCTTAACCGAAAATATATATCGACAGGTATGATGTGAGGAATTCGACATATTGCGATGGTAGGAGTTTATTTAATTAGTTAATAAGTGCAGCATGTCACACCTTATCGAAGGCTTGGGCTACATCGATAAATACTGCGGAGCATATTTATTTCCCTTCTAACGTTTTCTCTATCACGTCTGAGATTCTATGAATTTGATCAATAGTGGAACGTTTTTCTCTAAAACCAAATTGGAAATTTAGAATTAACTTTTTACTTTCTATTATAGGTTTTAGATTTTTTAGAAACATTTTTTCTAGCAGTTTTGACATAACTGGGAGCAGCGAAATGGGCCGATATGATTTGATGTCATTTGGAGGCTTCCCAGGATTCTGCAACATAACCACCTCTGCAACTTTCCATATACCAGGAACATATTTTTGTATGAAACAAGCATTTATTAATATTGTTAGCAAAGTAGTTGCTTTTTTAGGTAGGTTAATAAGAATCTCTGTTGTTATCAGGTCAAAGCCAGCTTTTTTTATTTTAAAGCCTTTCCTAATTTCATCAGCTACTTCTCTAAGAGATACACTAGCTATGTTTTTGTAGAACGTATTAATGATTCTTACAAATGAAGTGACATTACTCGATATATTTGGTTTAAATACATCAGCAAGGTGATCTGCGAATGACTCTGCCTTTTGTGTGTTATCTTTCGCTCATGTACCATCGGTTTTTTTATCTGCGGAATGTGACTTATAGATTTATTCATGTTTTTTGTTGCCTTTTACAACGAGTAATTTGATTTTGCATTTGCTGACAGATTTTCCAGATATTGACTCCTTAAATATTTATATTTTTCTTTTTAGTTGTTGCTCCATCCAGTTAAGAATATTTTTGTCTACTGGATCTCTGGACTGTTGCCATCTTCTCCTGGCTCTTCTTTTTTCAGCTGTGAGATTTCTTATTTCACTTGGATATTTGACTGCTACAGTTCGGTGATTGGAAGTAATTGTGTTGTTCCAAGCTGCATTCTGTATACTTTTTATAAATTTTTCTGTTTCCACATCTAGCAGGTAATTTGTGCGTGGGTCCACTCTCAAGTCTATTTAATTTCCCAGATCTCTTCTGAAACCTTCCCAGTCAGTTGATTTGTTTGACAGTACTGGATTAGTTACTTTTTTACTAAGTGTAAGTTCTCAGTACATTGCTTTTTGCTTTGCTTTTTTAATTTCACACATAATAGCCTACTCATACTATCATGAAAAAAGCAAAGTGACGTCATGAAACAACGAAAAAATGGTTGGGTTCATAATCTCGAAATTTAAAATCCCGAATTCAAAATCTCGAATTCGTAAATCTCGAATTTGAAAATCTCGAATTTCACAATCTCGTATGTCGGATTAATTTTTGGTCTAAAAAATCGCGCGATTTATCCGACATTCGGGATTGTGAAATGCACAGTTCTTATCTAAGTATATTTAGTACTAAGATCTTGGTTTTGATATTACAGTCCACTCTCTCAAGTCAAATCTCAAGGAACTACATTATTTGTTTGACGTATAGAGTATTTCGATTTATAGATATATTTAAAATAAAAAAATCTTCAAGAAAATCAGTTAAGTCACCAGTGGAAAAAAATATAAACAATATAAATAAAAATGAAAATCATTATAAAAAGAACACAGAGCAAGAAACAGATACAACAAATAATTCAGTAGAGATATATGAACAGAATCCTTTCGTAAAAAGTAAATTGGTTCCAAGTACACCAAACAGTGCATCAGAAAAAAATCTAGTAGAAAAACTCGGTATGGAACAGCCAAAGAAAAATAAAAATAAATTGGTCTCAAAAATATCAGATCAGGATCCAGCTTCAGAATCTAAAAGAGTTAGGAGCCTTTCACTTTCCTTAATCGACTACAATAAATTTGCTGAACAAGAATATGGAAAACTGCAGCAACATACTCCGAAAACAGACAAATCGACAAATAAGAAAAAACTAAATGAAAATTACAAAATAAAGAAACTGGGAGATGAACTCAAGCAAGCTTGAAATGAAATAGCTGAATTAAAAGGAATTATACATGCCATCCAAGCAAATACGGACTCACAAGAAATGTGGTATTAGCAAAAAAAGTATAGTTTTAGTTTTAGTGATTACACAAAAAAAAAAAAAACAATCCTATTAATTCTAATTCTAGTGACACTCCAGGTACTCACAACAGGTTTAGGTTGTTAACTCCTACAGAACACGAGAACAACGTCATAATATTAGAGGACAGAATGGATGCTCCTAAAACCAACAATAACATAAATATAAAAAAAGTAAAAGAATCGGTGCCATTACTACCGGTAAACGGCATTACACCGATCACAAATACTACACAAATCAGCCAAGAAAGGACATTCAAACCACCACCGGTTATATTTAGTAACGCAAATAACTATACAGATCTTAACAAAGCACTGAAGAGTAAAAACATGGAATTCACAGCGAACTTATTAAGTAATAATAAAATGTTTCATCAACAGAATATAGAAACCTTACAAAATTGGCAAATGAAGAAAATCTAGAATGGCACTCCTACGAGAACAAACCAAAGGAGGCCAATTAGAGTCATGGCAAGACACCTGCATCCGTCATGTGATACAGAGTACATCAAAAGTGAGCTAATAGAAAAATAATTCAAAATATTAAAGGTTGAAAATAAAATTATGATGCCTGACCCAGAATGACGCGGCAAAATGTCGCGTCGCTTTTGAAATTTCGAATTTTGAAGCGTATAAAGTCAAAAGCGACGCAATGAGTTTTTTTCAAACCACATTGAAAAAATTGTAAACAATTTATTGAATGGAAAAAATTAAATAAATTCTAATATCTATGGATATTGTGTCATTATAAATTAAAATAATTGTAAACAATATTAATTGAAATGATTGAATTAAAAAAATTTTAATAAATAAATTTATTGACACATTCGAAATTAAAATTTATACGCGGCAAGCGGCAAAAGTAGAAAGTAGGTCTACTCAAGCGTCGCGGCAAAATTGCCGCATCAACGCGACGCTACATTGTGGGTAATTTCATATATGCCTATACATTCTACTTTTGAAGCGTTGTTGTCAAACGCGACGCGACAGCTTGCCGCGTCATTCTGGTTCTAACATCAAGAAGAGAGTAAACGGAACTGTATATGTCACCAAGCTCCCTCTGTTCATGCTTACGTTTGATAATTCAGAAGATATTAAAAAAATATTTGAAATTAAATCACTATCACATGAAGGTTAAAATTACGCACTAAAAACCAATAATATCATACCGCAATGTAAACGCTGCCAAAAGCATGGTCATACAATGTCGTATTGTCAACGCCAACCTAAATGCATCAAATGCGCAGGTGAACAACACCTCACAAGTACATGCAATAAAAGTAGAGAATTACCAGCAAAATGTTCTAATTGTGGAGAAGCCCACCCTGCAAATTACAGAGGTTGTGTAATTGCTAAGGAACTTCAGAAAAGGAAAAACTTTCAGATTAGTGCATCCAATCCGTCAAAAAAAAAATAACAGTGAAAACAATAACAATAAAATTCATGATAATATATCGTTTGCACAAATTATTAAAAATACTACACAAGATGGTAATAATAATAATAAACAAAATTCTAACCAAACATCTACGTTGGAGCATATTTATGAGTTGGTCAGCAATCTTTCTCAAAGAATGGACAAATTGGAAGAATATATTCCATACAAAAGCCTGTAAAATAGCAATGTCTCAGCGTGATCTAATTATTAGTGCATGGAACGCAAACAGAATCAAAAATAAAATACACAAACTATTTTTCTAAACATCAATAAAATAGATATCTGTCTGCTATCTGAAACCGATCTCGCAGACCAAATGTATATATGTATTAAAGGTTATAATACTAATCTAACAAATAACCCTGGCAATCAAGCCAAAGGAGGCAGTGCAATTCTGGTTAAGGAAAACATCAAACATTACTTAGATCATATATACAGAAAGATGAAATTAAACTCCCTATTATTAAAATTGAAACTCACTATTATTAAAATATACGACTTTCTATTGGTGCAGCGTACTGCCCACCTAAGTACAACCTAAAAAAACAGGACTACAAAAATATTATTGACTTATTAGGAGAAAGGTTTATTCTAGGTGGTGACTTCAACGCGAAACTTGTCGCATGGAGATCTAGACTATGTACCACCAAAGGCAGAGAATTAAAAGCAGCGTTAGCTGAAGTAGGTTGCAACATCCACTCCACAGGTAAACCAACGTACTGGCCGACCGACGGAAACAAAATTCCAGATCTGCTGGACTTTTTCATAACCAAAATAGTTTCACCAAATTTCATCAAAGTTGAGGATAGTCTAGATCTAAACTCGGACCACTCTGCTGTCATCTTGAAAAAGTTAGTCCTAGTTCTCAGTCGATGTTTTTTGGATCTCGTTGTTTTTTTTTCGAGTGTGTGGGTTTCAAATATATGTATGTATTAGTGGTGTCAAACGTCCTGTTCAATTCCACATCGTTTCGAAAAAAACAAAGGGTTGTAAAAAAAAATTACCAAAATTGTTGAATGATTTCAACTTTTTCGTTGTTTTTTTCGGATAGTACCATAATCACGACTTTCAAAATCTCAAAATGTCATAATCTCGAAAATTAGAAAATCTCGAATTTGAACATCCGGAATTTAAACATCTCGAATTTGAAAATCTCGAATTATGATCAAACAAGAGATCCATTTAAAATTCCATTTAAAAAAAGCCACTCCTTGCATTACCCACAATCATCGACGTGGACTTGGTTACATTAAGGCTCATTTTAATAAAAGAAAATTTTTGACGTTGAAATTGAAATAAAAATTGAAAATTATTTATTTATGTTGTTTATATCTTCTAGTAATAATGGTTACTATTAAAAAAAATATTTGACCTACTTTAATATCCAATTTAAAAGATTTAAACAGAGTTAAAGTTGCATAATAAAGTTAAATTTGATTTTAATTTTCATAGAAAATATATTTGGCTATACATAATATGTAAATACATATTTTACAAATTAAATTTAACAATAATCGTTATCTTAATTCGATTAATGCAGAAACTCATTGATTAATGAGTTTTTAAAAATCTCCAATTTTTGCAATAATTAAATATCTAAATGAGAAAGTATTCAACATTATATCCAGGATTAGTAAAACATTCCAGGTGTTTTATTCGTTTTTTTTTTAATAATTCTTAAAATTACGTTTAATTGTATTGTTTGTTATTGCACTATTATGCTATTAAAATAACAAAAGTTTAGAAGATTTTTTTATTTTAAATATATCTATAAATCGAAATACTCTATACGTCAAACAAATGATTTAGTTCCTTCAGATTTTGACTTGAGAGAGTGGACTGTAATATCTAAACCAAGGTCTTAGTACTAAATATACTTAGATAAGAACTGTGCATTTCACAATCCCGATTGTCGTATTAATTTTTGGTCTAAAAAGTACTAAGACCTTGGTTTTGATATTACAGTCCACTCTCTCAAGTCAAAATCTCAAGGAACTAAATTATTTGTTTGACGTATAGAGTATTTCGATTTATAGATATATTTAAAATAAAAAAATCTTCTAAACTTTTGTTATTTTAATAGCATAATAGTGCAATAACAAACAATACAATTAAACGTAATGTTAAGAATTATTAAAAAAAAACGAATAAAACACCTGGAATGTTTTACTAATCCTGGATATAATGTTGAATACTTTCTCATTTAGATATTTAATTATTGCAAAAATTGGAGATTTTTAAAAACTCATTAATCAATGAGTTTCTGCATTAATCGAATTAAGATAACGATTATTGTTAAATTTAATTTGTAATATGTATTTACATATTATGTGTAGCCAAATATATTTTCTGTGAAAATTAAAATCAAATTTAACTTTATTATGCAACTTTAACTCTGTTTAAATCTTTTAAATTGGATATTAAAGTAGGTTAAAACAAAAACCTACTAAAAATACTTATCAACTCAAATATTTTTTTTAATAGTAACCATTATTACTAGAACATATAAACAACATAAATAAATAATTTACAATTTTTATTTCAATTTCAACGTCAAAAATTTTCTTTTATTAAAATGAGCCTTAATGTAACCAAGTCAACGTCGATGATTCTGGGTAATGCAAGGAGTGGCTTTTTTAAATGGATCTCTTGTTTGATCATAATTCGAGATTTTCAAATTCGAGATGTTTAAATTCCGGATGTTCAAATTCGAGATTTTCTAATTTTCGAGATTATGACATTTCGAGATTTTGAAAGTCGTGATTATGGTACTACCCCCGAAAAAAACAACGAAAAAGTTGAAATCATTCAACAATTTTGGTAGTTTTTTTTTACAACCCTTTGTTTTTTTCGAAACGATGTGGAATTGAACAGGACGTTTGACACCACTAATACATACATATATTTGAAACCCACACACTCGAAAAAAAAAAAACAACGAGATCCAAAAAACATCGACTGAGAACTAGGACTAACTTTTTCAAGATGACAGCAGAGTGGTCCGAGTTTAGATCTAGACTATCCTCAACTTTGATGAAATTTAGTGAAACTATTTTGGTTATGAAAAAGTCCAGCAGATCTGGAATTTTGTTTCCGTCGGTCGGCCAGTACGTTGGTTTACCTGTGGAGTGGATGTTGCAACCTAGTTCAGCTAACGCTGCTTTTAATTCTCTGCCTTTGGTGGTACATAGTCTAGATCTCCATGCGACAAGTTTCGAGTTGGAGTCACCACCTAGAATAAACCTTTCTCCTAATAAGCCAATAATATTTTTGTAGTCCTGTTTTTTTAGGTTGTACTTAGGTGGGCAGTACGCTGCACCAATAGAAAGTCGTATATTTTAATAATAGTGAGTTTCAATTTTAATAATAGGGAGTTTAATTTCATCTTTCTGTATATATGATCTAAGTAATGTTTGATGTTTTCCTTAACCAGAATTGCACTGCCTCCTTTGGCTTGATTGCCAGGGTTATTTGTTAGATTAGTATTATAACCTTTAATACTTATATACATTTGGTCTGCGAGATCGGTTTCAGATAGCAGACAGATATCTTTTTATTGATGTTTAGAAAAATAGTTCGTGTATTTTATTTTTGATTCTATTTGCGTTCCATGTACTAATAATTAGATCACGCTGAGCCATTGCTATTTTGCAGGCTTTTGTATGGAATATATTCTTCCAATTTGTCCATTCTTTGAGAAAGATTGCTGACCAACTCATAAATATGCTCCAACATAGATGTTTGGTTAGAATTTTGTTTAGTATTATTATTACCATCTTGTGTAGAATTTTTAATAATTTGTGCAAACGATATATTATCATGAATTTTATTGTTATTGTTTTCACTGTTATTTTTTTTTTGACGGATTGGATGCACTAATCTGAAAGTTTTTCCTTTTCTGAAGTTCCTTAGCAATTACACAACCTCTGTAATTTGCGGGGTGGGCTTCTCCACAATTAGAACATTTTGCTGGTAATTCTCTACTTTTATTGCATGTACTTGTGAGGTGTTCACTTGCGCATTTGATGCATTTAGGTTGGCGTTGACAATACGACATTGTATGACCATGCTTTTGGCAGCGTTTACATTGCGGTATATTATTGGTTTTTAGTGCGTAATTTTAACCTTCATGTGATAGTGATTTAATTTCAAATATTTTTTTAATATCTTCTGAATTATCAAACGTTAGCATGAACAGAGGGAGCTTGGTGACATATACAGTTCCGTTTACTCTCTTCTTGATAATTTTATTTTTAACCTTTAATATTTTGAATTATTTTTCTATTAGCTCACTTTTGATGTACTCTGTATCACATGACGGATGCAGGTGTCTTGCCATGACTCTAATTGGCCTCCTTTGGTTTGTTCTCGTAGGAGTGCCATTCTAGATTTTCTTCATTTGCCAATTTTGTAAGGTTTCTATATTCTGTTGATGAAACATTTTATTATTACTTAATAAGTTCGCTGTGAATTCCATGTTTTTACTCTTCAGTGCTTTGTTAAGATCTGTATAGTTATTTGCGTTACTAAATATAACCGGTGGTGGTTTGAATGTCCTTTCTTGGCTGATTTGTATAGTATTTGTGATCGGTGTAATGCCGTTTACCGGTAGTAATGGCACCGATTCTTTTACTTTTTTTATATTTATGTTATTGTTGGTTTTAGGAGCATCCATTCTGTCCTCTAATATTATGACGTTGTTCTCGTGTTCTGTAGGAGTTAACAACCTAAACCTGTTGTGAGTACCTGGAGTGTCACTAGAATTAGAATTAATAGGATTGTTTTTTTTTTTTTGTGTAATCACTAAAACTAAAACTATACTTTTTTTGCTAATACCACATTTTTTGTGAGTCCGTATTTGCTTGGATGGCATGTATAATTCCTTTTAATTCAGCTATTTCATTTCAAGCTTGCTTGAGTTCATCTCCCAGTTTCTTTATTTTGTAATTTTCATTTAGTTTTTTCTTATTTGTCGATTTGTCTGTTTTCGGAGTATGTTGCTGCAGTTTTCCATATTCTTGTTCAGCTAATTTATTGTAGTCGATTAAGGAAAGTGAAAAGCTCCTAACTCTTTTAGATTCTGAAGCTGGATCCTGATCTGATATTTTTGAGACCAATTTATTTTTATTTTCTTTGGCTGTTCCATACCGAGTTTTTCTACTAGATTTTTTTCTGATGCACTGTTTGGTGTACTTGGAACCAATTTACTTTTTACGAAAGGATTCTGTTCATATATCTCTACTGAATCATTTGTTGTATCTGTTTCTTGCTCTGTGTTCTTTTTATAATGATTTTCATTTTTATTTATATTGTTTATATTTTTTTCCACTGGTGACTTAACTGATTTTCTTGTAAAACCAGCCAAGCCCTCGCCGTCAGCCGTGGTCTCTGACAACACTTGGCAGATATCCCTACCGATGTGTTTATAAGTTTTGTGTTATTCATTTTGAGTAAACTAGATGTATTTTAAACCTACTACCAGGTAGTGGGATACAAACGCATACTAGGAAGCCGCCAACTATAGCACAGACGCTTCTGGATTTGGGCGCATTAATTGCTTGGCCTGAAATCAAATCAGTTGCCCAGTGGCCACTGATACTTGGTTGCATCCGGCACAGTTGCGACGCTGGAAAGTTTCGTGGAAACTAACGATCAGCGCTTTCCCTGTCGATACACACCAACTGTCCACTGTCGATACAATGGTACAGAATCAATGGGATTAGACATTCTAGAAGACGTAGTAAGATATGTGATCAAAAACACTAAAGATAGTTTAGCCACAGGTTCGGATCACATTCCTAACGAAATATTAAAATTATTAAATGATGGATCAATAAAGATTTGAACACACGTTTTTAATAAAATGTATTATATACTAGCACTATCCCAAAATAATGGCTAAAATCAACATTTACGATCATTCCAAAGAAAAATAATGCAACATCATTCCATAAAAACTTAAAATTCTAAAATATGAAAATTAAATTTTTCAAAAATAAATTGAAAAATTTATCCTTGTAAATTTCTTGTGAAAAAAAAAAAACAAAACAAAATATGCAAGAAGAAACAATATAGGTTAAAGACGCATATATAGTTCAATATTATAAAATATGTTTTATATTTCTTTCCTCTTTCTCAACATGTTTTTTATCTCTTACTATCTTCATTCATTTATTTTCTAAAAATATATAACGAAAAAAAATTTACCGAAAATAAAAAATATTTTATGTTAAAAAGCACATTGAAATATCTAATATCAAAACCATATATATAATAATTATTCTTCTCAAACCTGATTTATTACAAAGCTGTTTTTTGTGTAAAAGTTCATCAGCAGTTTTTAGTGAAAAATAATGTAAAAATACTGTCCATCTTGATATTAGAGCGGCTTTGGTTAAAATCACCTAGAATTAGTGGTATTTCCTCTTTCTTAAAGTAATTAAATATTCAGTTAATGTTTCTCTTGTCCTTCTCTAGCTTCTTTTGTTATATTTTTCGCTACTTTTTTACTCTCAGGAGTATCTAAAGTTGGAGATGTGTTTTCTTTTTACTTTTCCTTTCCTTCAATCTGATTTGTCAACTATTTTACCTTCAACCACAATCTTGTTCATAATTTCCAGTTGTTTCCCTTCCTTTTATAAAATTTTCAACTAGTTTGCTTCGATTTGTTACTGTAAAATTACTTTTTAAAGGAAATTTATTTCCTTGGAAGTTGTCTTTATTTTTCAGAATTTCTTGTTTCTTCAGATATGACGGTAAACTTACAAGTCTGGGTCAATTTTCTTCTGCACCAATTTTCTTCTGTCCAATTTTATACACGTTATTAATTTCTTGGAAGGTTCTTTTGGTGTTTATTTAATAAACAGTATTATATCAACTTGTTCTTGGTCATTATCAAGAATACCGAATACAATTGTATTTTTTTTACTCTCTATAACGATTTCTTGTTGAGCAATTATTTTCTCCAAAGTAATTACTGTTTTGAAGAAATTTCACTTTTTCATTTGTTGTTTTATTTATTTTATTAATTCCTCGTTCAGTGAACCTATTTTTTTCGGCTTCCATAGAAATAATATGATTAACAGTTTTTATAATAAAAATTTTATTCTTCTTCTTGAAGTTCCTATCCACTTTGGACGTAGGTCATCATCAAACATATATCCTCTCTTGAGCGCGCTTTTCTAAATAAATCAATTGTAGACAAGTTGTACCATTCTCTTAGATTTTGTAACCATGTTGTTCTCCTTCTACCTCTTCTATTTGTGCCTACAATTTTTCCTTGAAGCACGACTTGCAAAATCCTATATTTTTAATTTTTCACCGCGAATTATATGTCCAAAATATCCCAATTTTCTTTTCATTATCGTATTCATGACTTCTTTTGATTTATTTAATCTATTTAAAACTTCTGTGTTGGTTATTCTGTCCCTCCATGATATATTTAGCATTTTCCTATAGCTCCACATTTCAAAAGCATCAATTTTTTTCATCTCTTCTTTTCATGGTCCATGCTTCTGAACCATACAAAAAGGTGGACCATATGTAGCATTTTAGCAGCTTAAGTTTCAGCGTTATATTCAATTCGTTTTTACAAAAAATTCCAGACATGTTTTTAAAAGCTGATCTGGCTTGCTCAATTCTTGAAACTATCTCAGACCTATTACCAACTGCTGCTTCAATGGTGGTACCTAAATATTGAATGCTGTTTATTTGCTCGATCACTACACCGTTTAAATTCAAACTTATATTTCTTGCGTTTTCAGTTCCCAGAACAATATACTTCGTTTTTTTTATATTCATTTTTAAACCATACTCTATGCAATACTTATTGACTTCTTCCAACATCCTTTGCAAATCAGCATTATTTTCAGCAATCAGAATTGTACCATCTGCGAATCTTATATTGTTAATAATTTCACCATTGACTTTTACACCCATAACTAAACTGTCTAATGCTTCACTAAAAACTACTTCTGAGTATGCATTGAATAATGTAGGTGACAAAATACAACCTTGTCTCACTCCCTTCATAATTATCAACTCTTCTGAATCTCCATCAGGGGTTCTGAGTTCAGCACTTTGATTCCAGTATATGTATTTGATTATTCTTATATCTCTTCATCTATATTTTTGTTTTTCAAGATTTCAATTAGTTTAACATGGTTTACTTTATCGAACGCCTTCTCGAAGTCAATGGTGCACGCATGAACATTAATATTTACTTCATTACATCTCTGTTTTAGAATGTTCAGCATGAATAAAGCATCTCGTGTTTGAGTCTCGCTGATTCCTTCTTCCAATTTGTTGTAGATTCTCAGGTGTATTATCTTTAGAAAAATTTTAAGAACGTGGCTCATGAGGCTTATCGTTCTATAATCCTCACAATTCGATGCATTGTTCTTTTTTGGAAGTAAAGTGAATGTTGATTTCAACCATTCTTTTGGGACAGTGCCACCCCTGTACATTTTATAAAAGATAATAAGATAATTTAATTAATTCGTTTGGCAATCTATCAGGCCCTGTAGCCAGACCATTTTTTGAATTAATAATTACTGCTTTCACCTCATCTTCCATAATATCAAAACCACCAATTTCCTCCTCTATTTCTTCTAATTCAGGTCTAGATTCATTAAACAATTGATTTATGTATTCCACCCAGCGTTTTATCATATCATTCGGGTTGAGAATTATCTTACCATGACTATCTTTAAGCGCACCGTAATTCTTTTTCCTATTTCTGTTCGTTACAGTTTTTACCATTTTGTGTAGACTAGCACTATTATGCATTCTCCCTAGTGTCTCTATTTCCTTACATTTCTGTTCCCAAAAACTGGCTTTAGCTTCTTTAATTTTACACTTTATAATTCTGTTTATACTATTGTACTGCTGCTGATTTATATTTTTGAATTTTCTTCTTTCCGACATCATTAGTAATATTTCCTCAGTCATCCAATCTTTTTTTTTTTGTGTTAGGTTCATTAATTGCTTCATAAGCTTTTAAAAGTGGTTTTTTAAAAATGTTCCATTTCCTGTCAATATCCAGCTCCTCAATAATTTCAATACCAGCTTCATTTATTTTGTTATTAATATCATTTGATATCTTACTCTAAAATTCATTATTTTTTAAAAGTTGGTAATTTGGTTTTTTATTTCCATATTTTTTTGCAGGTATTTTAAAACACATTTTTACTTTAGCTACAACAGGATTATGGTCAGATTGGATGTCAGCACCGGGGTATGTTTTCACACTTTTAATCGCATTTCTGAATCTATAATTTGCAAGTATAAAATCAATTTGGTTTTTGACAATTCTGTTAACTTCATTTCTGGGCGATGTACAAGTACACAGCCTTCTGTTTGGCAATTTAAACCACGTATTTGTTACAACTAATTCATTTTCTATAGAAAATTCAATTAACTTTTCTCCTCTACTGTCCTTTTTCCCAAACCGAAGTTCCCTGTTACATTGGTTACCGCACCATTGCCTACCTTAGCATTAAAATCTCCCAAAATTATAACCATTTCTTATTTTTTGATGGCATCTAAAAGTTCTTGCAAATTTGCATAGAATTCATCACACTCTACTGGCTCACTATCTGCTGTAGGTGCATAAACTTGAATCATATTTACATAACCAGATGTTGTTTTTAACTGCAACAACATTAATCTCTCTGATTTCATAATTATACTAGATATTGCAGGTTTAAATTTTTTACTTATTAAAAATCCAACACCTTTCCTATGTTGTTGCAACTCATTTACACCAGAATATATAAAAAAATTATCATCAGTTATAATTTCTCCACACCCCTAAAATTCTGATATTTAAATTCTTTCAAAAAAATTAAATAAGCTTTTTAACTACAAAAATTTAAAAAGCCTTGATCATTTTTACTTTTGTAAAAATGTACAAAATACAAATCTTGGCAAAAAGAAAATAGGTTGGCCTAATTTCGCAATTTATATGGGAAAATAAATAGTTTTTACATACAAATACTCTTCCATCTCATATTATATTTCTTTCCCTTTTATTATCATGTTTTTTCTGAGAAAATATAAACAATCTAAGGTTTGCGGATGACGCTGTTTTCTTAGCTACCAATTTTAAAGATTTATAAGCAATGTAATTTAAAATCAAGCTGCACGGATTATGGTTTAAGCATAAATATAAAAAAAAACAAAGCACATGAAAATTAGCAGTAACCCAGATACAAATAAGAAATTGAAATTAATTAATCAAGAAAACGAACATGTAACTAAAATAAGTATCTGGGAACGGTGCTACAAACATAACTGAAGTAAGATCGAGAATAAAACAATCTAGAGCAGCATTTAATAATATGTTTAAAATTTTCTACAAAAATTAAATTAACCTAAAATTAAAAATCAATTGTTAAAATGTTACATATGGCCTACACTATTATATGAAAATGTGACTAAGAAAATAGAAGCGTTTGAACTCTGGGTTTATCGTAAAATTAATTGGCAAGTCATAAATAACAAACTTGGAAGTTCTACGCAGATTGAATATTAATCCGGAAATAGTAAGAAAAAAAATGAAAATTTTTAGGTTAAATTTTTAATGATAAATAGCAAACTTGAAGAATGGTGGAACATGTCAACTATTAATCTGCTAGGATTAATAGTTGACATATATTTCATCGTTTATATACGACGGTGGCCAACATTCGCCCGAGGATAGGAACCTGAATAAAAAGAATCATGTTTTTGATTTTTTACTATCTTTCATCAATTTTCTGAACTAATAAATAGAAAAGTAAAACGTAAAAAAAAAATTATTGTTCAATTTATGTTCGATATTGATAGATAAACTTTTTTTCTGTGCAAGCACATCAAGTAATTCATGAAAAAAATCATAGTTATTAATGACAAAATAAATCATTGAATAAAATAAACTTGTTATCCGAACCAAGATTTTGTTACAAAACCCTACTTTTTGTCATATAACCAAAATCCGCTACTGTACACCTACTACTGTATACCTAATTTAATTATGTAGTTATATATTACCATGTATCATAAAAAAAGATTTAGGATTGAAATCTTGGCCATCCATATGATCTTGCTTTTCCCAAACTTCCTCTAATTGTGCTTTATTTCCTGGATGATGCACCTTTTCGTGTTTTTTATGTTTTTCAACTTTTAACTTTAATTCTTCTTCATATATTCTTTTATTTTCAACATCTAGTTCTTTTAGTACGGATTGTTTTTCAAATTCTTTTTGCATTTCATATTGTTTAAATTCATAACGTCGTTTTTTATCTGCTTCAGCAAGGTCCTGAGAAGTCTTTAAAATAAGTTTTTTTAAATCCTTGATTTCGAATGTATGTTCATTCTTATGATCAATATGTTCGGATATTTTAAGATGTTCTCTATCTATTTCATTCTTGTATTCGAACTAAAATTCAAACATAATAATTAAACAACTATAAATCTGGTTAGTGTCCAAAAGAATTATAAATAAAATATATGTTATATAAATGTGTTTTTGTGTTATACGTATATAGTACCAAAAAGAATCTATGAGATAAAATCTCTAGTATGAAATTCATTTTATCGTTTGAATTTATTTTTATGAAAAAATCAATCCCACAAACTATGTATAAACAACAATACAAATATATGCTTGTATTGAAAAAATACGAAAACAGCTTGAATGAAATGTATGCAAATATTTAAAAGATCTTTTACAAATTTGCATAGTCTTTTTATCTGGATATTTGCAATTCTAATATTTGAATTTCGGAAGAACAAAAAAATTAAAATTTACGAATACAAAATATTTTGTTTATTGTGATTGTGACTTTAATAATTTTTTTACAATTTTGTTTATTGTGTCAAATAATTTAAATGTAAAAAATAATAAAATTTCAGTGTGTGTTGAATTATAATTTCTATGTAAGTACTAATGTATTTTAAGCTATTTTGAAAAATTAAATTTATTTTATAAAGAAAATATTTACAGTTTGGAAATATGTAAACTATTCAAATTCCACGAAATCTCCGTAGTTTTAATTCTACTAATATAATTTATAACTTGCATAGAAATTAAAAAAAAAAGTTAAACATACCATCAGTATCAAAAAACTTAATCTTGTTGAAGTGATTATAAATTTTGTTCACACACAAAGTAGTTTCTGGTGAATTTCTTTTGAAAATTTTGTATTATTAATTATTAACATATTACGGAAAAAATCAAGGTTTGAAAGTCAAGTTTATATAGAGTTTGCACGGTTCGGTTAACCGTAACCAAAACCGCGGTTATCCGTGACCGAAAACCGTAATCGCGGTTTTACGGTTTCACAAAATTTTCCTTTTAGGTATTTTTTGCTAAAGTCTGTTAGATTTAAATAATGTTTAAAGAGAAACAAAATAAAAAAAGAATTACAATATGAGACTTCAAAACTAAAAATACTTATTTGCAACATTTTATTTTTAAATCAGCGTAGCCCTTGCATTTCGCGATTACTTGTTTTTGCGTTGTAGATTACAGTTACAACTCAATTACAGTTTACAAATATTGCAGTCCGGAAAATTATTAAGTTAACAATTTAATAATTTTTTTATCTTTTTTTGTATTGTTCAATTTTGAATTATTTTTTATAATATAAATAAATGGAATTAAAAAGTTAAATGGTATATAATTTATTATTATTAAATGTACCTTATTATAGTATAGATTTTCTTCTTTAAGCGAACTAATTATATTTAAAAAAATCCGGTTATTTTGCAAACTATTATATTCGAATTAGAAGGTTCAAACCTTGATTGTAAAACATATTATATTTAGTAGGAAATAAATATTTTTCGGAACATAAATGGCAATGATTGTGGTTCCATGACGGGCAGATAAGAGAAGATCTGTAAATAAATGCTGTGTTCATTCATGTAGTTTGTAAGAACGATGGTTTTGAAAACGACATTCGACCTCATTTCCAAAAAAAAAAAAATGAAACTGGGAAATATTTGGGTATCTAAATGCAAGGCTATCAATTTTCAAACGACAAATTATTTTGTTTGACAAAGACATTTTGTTTTTTAAATAAAAAAAGAAGGGTTGTATTCCTTCCTATTGTGTACTTAGACAATTTTAATTCAAAATATGAAGTTTTAAATGATATTACTAATAAAGAAATAGTTTCAAATGTTTCGAATTTAGCTGGGATTAAGGAAATCATTTTAAATGTAAACAATATTTCTATAATTATTTTCTTTATATGTATATACATTTTAAGATAATTGAAAAGTAAATTGATTCAATTGGAGTAATAAATTTAATTGATCAAAATACAATTATATACGTTTTTGGATATGCTTTGTACAAATAACTAAAGAAAACAAATGCATTGAATGCGAAAATGTTATGTTAAAAAAAGATCATAATTTATTACTTGAATCAGATGTATTTCTAAAAGATAAAAATTATTCGTCAGATTAATTTATGAACATCCTGGCTTTCTAAATTACTTTTCTTACAGAAAAGAATTATTAGATTTTATTATCCTACCTTTAATTAGGAAGAATACGCAAATACTTAACATTTTAAATTTTATGAAAATTACTTTAGTATTCCAACAATAAATTAATAATATATTTTTATACAAAAATGAAATTCTAAATTTTGTATTTCAATATAGTTATTTATATTTTATGTTAAATAAAAAACAATATTATTATCATAT
Organism: Rhamphomyia laevipes; assembly: GCA_963920725.1. Classification (NCBI taxonomy): domain Eukaryota; kingdom Metazoa; phylum Arthropoda; class Insecta; order Diptera; family Empididae; genus Rhamphomyia; species Rhamphomyia laevipes. The sequence continues at coordinate 50,692,930 of OY987255.1, read as the reverse complement.
TTTACTCTTCATTTTCATAGCTTATCCAAAATAAAAGCTTTAAAATGATTTAACATTTCGCTATCAAGTCGGCAATACCCGATATAATTTAATTTTTTTTACTATGTTTTGGGAACAGCATTTATGCTTGTGGATTTACTGTTAAATCAAATATTTTCTCTAAAAATTTACTTTGCAAATTTGCGTCAATACAAAATTATTTGTTAGTATTGAATTCTTCTTACAGATGCTCTTTGATAGTACCCATGCAAAAAATAGATCAAATGACCATATATAAAGTAGAATCAATTACCTGTTTGGAAGCCAGATCTCGTAAACGCATTAATTCTTTTCGTTTAATTTCATCTAAATTTGATCGCACATTACGATTAACATATTCCAATTCTTGAGCAATTCTTCCATTCTTAAATTAAGATTATAATATTCGGATCTTTATTATATAAACTTTGGGTTTTTTATATATATTTACCCGTATGTCAGCTTCCGGGGATTTATCTAATTTTTTTCTAAATTCCGGATCATTTTCAAGAGCTTCTACAACTTCTCTTAAGTATCGTTCATACTCTAGTACCTGTAAATTCTTTACAAAAATGTTAGCAGGTTCATTTCAAACCTTAATACTGTACTGAGGTTGCTAATTACAGATTACCTCAATATTGTTAGACGTTTCATTTTTAGCTGGCTCTTTACGATGTGTTCTTGTGACTGGCAATGCAATAGCAACAGATTGCAATTGCACAACAATGGCAATGATAATTAACTTAGAAGTATTTTTCATTTGATGAAATAAATATACTTACTAATTTACAAAATATATTTTAACCGCAAAATGCGTCAATATGTGGTATGTACTGACCTCTTGCCTCTAAAATACAAATACAAATAGCTTACACGTAATCTAAAATCTTACTAAATTAATTTTGATTCTTTTTTTCGAAAACGACACAACCTAAATCCTGGGCTACATTGTTTCGATCAGTTCAGTTTCGATTCGTTTCGAAAAGTTCAAATTGGACGTCTCCATATATTTTACATGGGAAATCGATTGAGTGGACACATAGGTCGAATCGGAACGAATCGAATCGAAAGAGTTTGGAACGATTGGAATTTTGGAAATCCAAACTGAACGAAATGTCAAGAGAAATGAAATTTGACTGTTTCAAAAATAACAAAAACAAAATATATGTGTTTTAATCGATTGCAATCGGTAACTATGTGTTCAGTCTACTTAACCGTCGAATCAAATCGAATCGAAACTGAACTGATAGGAACAATGTAGCCCAGGCTTTAATTGTAAAAGAGTTTAAACTTCACCATCACCACCCTCTAGAAATTTTGTCAGCACTTTTCACTATCGTTTTCGGCCAAAAAGTACACACCATATATTCCGTCCGAATGAGTTTATGCAAAACCTACACTACTAATGCTTGAAATACATGTGTTTTTTTGGTGCTTTGAGGCATGCTTTAAAGCGTGCAGCAAAATTTAGAAATAGAGATATCTGAGATATCGTGTTTCGACGCAACGCAGTGCGTTACAGCCATGTAATTGGTTACATAGAAAACCCATTTGTTCTAAATATCTAAATAATATTTGCAGCAAAAGATGCCTCAACGCACCTAAAAAACGCACATGTATTTCGGCCATTAAAGCCGTGTAACTACAATAAATGCACGAAAAAATGTAGTCACAGACATAGATAATATATACTTAATAGATCGCCAACTCTCAAATAAATATAACAGCGCCACTCTTACATACAAATTGAAATGGGAACTAAATTTTTCATGACCCTATTTTTTTTTTCACTCCCAACCCTATTCTTTTATTTTTTTTTTCTACCATAACGCCCATAACCCTTTTTTTTTTTTTTTTAATTATAAATAAAAATAATTAAAGAAAATAATTTATAGCAAATTTTTTATTTTATTTATTTTCCTTTTTTTACAAAAATGTTTTTTATAATATTTGAAGGCTTTTTTTTGTATTGGGTCATCCGTTGCTGCCTGCATCCTGGAGGAACCGGAAAGTTTCCTGTTGAGACCATAACAATAATTATGTATAAGTAGTTTTATACAATAATTTATAAATTTAGAGATAGTGTTTAAATTCACAAATTCACAAATATATTTTTTAAACATGCTAAACACTGATCAAATATCAAAACATCACAATACAAAAACGTTTTTAATTTTAAATGTTTGTAATCATAAACATAACCTCAAATATAAAATTGATAAAAATATTGCTAAAATGACACTAAAAACGACACTAGCGCTCCCTGAAATTGAAATCGGAAATAATGTCAATTTTATAAACCATTTTCTTATTTTCTTCGAAGTTGAACGACCGTGGTCACAGAGAAGTTATTATATTATACGTCAAATTTAAATGTCGGTAATACCAAGCGTTTAAAGTTCGGAAGAAAAAATTAAATATAATAGGTAAATAATAATTGTTGAATACCTAAAAGTAGTTAAAAGTAGTATTTAATAATAGTGGATTAAATTAATCTAAAAAAATTGTGCGGGCATTGTGCATTTCTAGTGTAATTTGTGTGATAAAAATTAGCACAAATTCTAACCTCAAAAAAAAATTTATTCAAATTTTTCTTTTGTAAATAAAAACAAATTATATATTTTGATAGTTTTTAATAATAATTTAATTTTTAATAATCAATAAGTGTGATAGAAGCAATTTATATTACCTAGGTGTACATAATTAAGTGCATTTTTTTAAATATAAGTTCTTTTGTTAGATCTGTGAATATAGAAATGAGATATTTAAAATTAAATACTTAAAATTGTAAATACAGATGATGAAATTAATTTATATTTAAAAATTATGTTAAACAACTTAAATATAAATACACAAATATTTGCTGACGAGAACGTAATTAATTCAAAAAATGTAATATATTTTCCTTATATCACATTAGCGTGGAATTCAATGAATATTGGTAGAGCATTTTCCTAATTTATATCAACTTTAATGGCGAAACCATCATTAGTTGTTTGGAATACCTTAATTTATACTATGATGGAACATATTGAAAATTTACAAACATTTATTAAAAAATCCACTGAATTAAATGAAAATTCATTATTTCTAATTGATTTTAATGCATAATTATTGTGTCAATATTTCTTTGGAACACGTTTAATTGAAGAAGCTGATAAATTTACAAATGAAATAAATGAAAATCGTACATTAACATCAAATTTATTAAAAACTTTTGGACAAACTATTTTAAATTTGGAGCATAAGAAACGTATTATGAATGCGTTTTTAGAAATTTCATAGTATAGTGGATATTTTGATTTAATTTTATGGTATTATTCACCAGATTAATTAAAAATTGATCATTTACAATTTTCCACAAAATCTATTCATAATTATTTGACAGCAGAAGAATGGATTTTAATTGAACTTCCCAGTCCTAACTTCCCAGCTGCCGCTACAATTTTGGCTGACGAGCGTGATGTCTTCAGAAGTATCAATCCATCTGATCCTGAAATATAAAATTTAAATAACAGAATTGAGAAGCTTATTATGGAGCATAAAAAGAATATCTGGCAAGAACACCTAGAAAACACCAGTTTCACTCCTGGCACAGCGAGCCTATGCAAAACTCTTCGTAAATTAAGCAATCCAACAAAACGGAATAACAATAACATCATCAACTTCAATAATTCACCAGCATTAAACACTAAACATTGTTCTGATTTATTTAATCGCCAATTTGCGGAAGGTTCATCGAATCGTGATCGCGAGCTACATAAAACATTAAGACGCTTTCATAATATTAAAACTTACAACCAGTCTGAAGCAGTTGTTTTAAATCCAGATGTTGTTCGTGGTGCAAGCTTAAAAATTCCAAAGCTATGGGGCCAGATGGTCTATCCACCATCATGTTAAAACATCTTGGTGACGCAGCAATTGTATATTTAACCGCAGTGCTTAATCTCTCCATCAACACACTGACAGTACCAGATATATGGAAAACTGCCAAGGTAATTCCACTTTTAAGCCCAAAAAACCATCAGATGATTCGTCCAATTTCGCTGCTGTCTCCGGTTATAAAGCTACTTGAGTCCATTTTGCTACCACGAATCACCGAAGGTATAAACCTTGCAAATCACCAGCACGGATTTCGTAAGAACAGGAGCACAACCACAGCGTTACATCACATTCAACATCGAGTTCAACACGGTATTAATCAAAAGAGACCGTGCGACAACAGTGCTGGTTGCTCTTGATCGTTCAAAAGCATTCGACACTGTTTCATCGTCCATCCTGCTTGCTGACTTACTGAACACGAACATACACAACACGATTAAAAGATGGCTTTGCTGTTACTTGAGAGGTCGTAAAAATTATGTAGAATTCAATAACATCAAATCAAAACATCGGAAAGTCACTCAAGGAGTACCTCAAGGTGGAATGATTCCCGGTAAGTTTATCGAAAACGAATTTATCGAAAACGAATTTATCGAAAGCGAGTTTATCGAAAACGAGTTTATCGAATGATTAATTGATCGAATGACGACTTTATCGAAAAATATTATTTTTAAGGAACTTACGAATTGTGGATTTTATCTCATAAAAGCATGTCTCTTTTTAAAAAATTAAAAACTTTTAAGTATTTTATTTATATACAGAAATTTTAAATATTTTATTTATATATGTACATAATATTTATATTTTAATTTTAAAATTTAATATGAAAGATTGTGAGCAATCGATCGTAAATGATCATTTACATCAATATTTTCATGCCAACGATCGAAAACCTGCAACAATCTTGCTTCTAGATCACGATATTTTTTCTTCTTTTGTGGAGGTTGCTGTCTACTTAAATACTGTTGTATTTTCAGTTCATTTAAGCTTTGTTCTTGTGTTAAAAGTTCGATTCATTTTCAAATTCCTGGATGAAGAGCATTCAGCAATGTCTGAAACCCATTATGCCATCCTTCGAGATGGTTGTTCGTCTTAGACAAATTCTGCAATACGGCATAGCAATTCCATAATTGGTGATTAAATTTCGGTGGGCGGCGTCCTATGAGACGATTAGGTCGCCCAATCCATGTGTCCTCAAAATAATCAACCACGGATAGCATATCGTCATTAAATATATTACTTTCACATAGAACTTAAAATGTGTTTATAATAACATTTGTTGGAACAAATGCCATTGTAGCAAGCAGTCGAAATTTCAATGCGAATTCTGGACCATTTTCATACTGCTGTTTAATCCAGATAATTGTATTTTACGCCAAATACATTGATTAAAATGAAAAAAAAAAACAACCAGAATGTCTAGATATTGGAAATTCTCATTGAAATTCGTTGATCATTGCGACTTCAAAATCCGTCATTATTGTTTGAGGATTGCAATGACCAGTTAATTCTTTTACTGCTTTCAAAAAATGTACATATATGTTTCTTCTCGTTTTTTTTGTCTTAACCCTTTTTTCAATATTTTTTTATCTAAAACGCATTTTTTCCAACAAATGTTATTATAAACACATTTGATACTTCTGTATATAAAGAAAAAATTTAAAAGTTTTTAATTCCTTAAAAATAATATTTTTCGATAAACTCATCATTCGATCAATTGATCATTCGATAAACTCGTTTTCTATAAACTCGCTTTCGGTAAACTTGTTTTCGATAAATTCGTTTTCGATAAAGTCGTCGGCTACCAAAAAATTGTGTGAGCATATTATATATATATATGTAAACTTATTCCTTGGTGGGCTAAATAATTACTGCCCGTATGAAAATTTGTATAGAATAAATTTAAGAGATTTAAATTTATTTTGCTATTACGTACATATAAATATTATAAATATTTTTTATGCTTATCTAGGTTTTAATTTTTAAAGAGATTTTTTTTATATCAAATAGATATAGATTTAAAGTTTTTTAAATATGAATAAATTGCTTCTTTTGAGATTGTAAATCCTAAGCAATTTTGTAATTATAACAACAATTTCCCTTTTGCAAATGTTAGAGTTCTAGTCAACTATTTTTCATTTATAAATTTTGAACTTTTAAAGTGCGAACTTACTATTATATATAATAATGAATTATTTCAAAAATTAAATTCAGTTTCGGAATTATATAAATTTATTGTCGAGAATAATTTGGATTTTGATCAGACTAAAAAATTAGTTGAAATAGTTTTGACTACTCCAGTAACAAGTGCAGAATTGGAAAGATGTTTTAGTACACTTAGAAATAACAAAACAAAAAAAAACTAGCGTAATAGGACAAAATCGGTTAAACTCATTAGAAGGTCTATCAATAGAAAAAGAATTAATTTCAAAAACTTTAAATTTTAATGATATCAATTACTTTACATGTTTGCTAGTCAAAAAATCGTATGGTTGAATATTTATTTAAATGAATTTTTCATTAAAATGTTATTTATTACATTTCCAATATTTTTTTATTTTGAATGATATTTATGATTTTTTTTTTTTTTATAAACATTGAATTGTCATTTTTCTTTTGTACATATTTATTTAATTTTATAAATTTATTATTTTTTGTTAAAGTGTGATAGGCCTAATGTCTGTTAAATATTATAAACATTAGGGAAACTGGACACTAATATTTAGTTAACGCTTTGATTGCTGTACCTAAATTGAAAACCTGCACTTTTTTTTTAATAATTAAAATTAGCCCACTCAGAATTTTACATCACGAACCGCCACTGCTTACTTATTATCTTTGATCTCGAATTTTTCAGAAATATATTCATTTTCGTTAAATATTAAACAGAAACTGTCGGTAAAATTAGTTTTGAATGTAAATGAATGAAATACATAAGATTTATATCATTTCATTTCATTTATTCATTTATATTATTAAAAAGTTGTTTTAAGATATATATAGCGTTTTTTTTTTTTAATTTGTGGTGACGCCAATTCTCATCGCAAGACCTGGGGAAGTAAGGATATCAGTATTAGAGGTGCACCTCTTTTACAATTTATCCTTAGTTCCAACTTATCGATAGGAAATCGTGGGATACCGGCCCGGCGAGTTAAAAACGTTCTAGATATTGCTGTCTACACTGACAGGTATTAGATAAAACGTCTATGTCCGACAACGAATTAGAAATATATGGAAGGAGCACAAATTTTCTATCTCTTTCTGGTTCACACGATTTTTCATAAAATCGAAAAAGTGTTTATGAAGCCAAGAAATTGGTGGTTCTCTTTCTTAGCTCGTCGAATTGTCAAAAGAAATTTGGTTAAGAATTTGTAAACAAACGGTTGTGTTTTAAAAAAATTAGTGAAATTAAATATTATTGAATTAAAAAACATTAGTGTTAAAGTAAATAATTAAAAAAACTATGAAGAAACTAAAAATGAGTGAAAATTATAATTTATGTGTAAGGAAAAAGCGGTGTATTGTTCCAAACATATAAATATTGAAAATAAGGTTTCAGAGAGCATAAAAAATTGAAAAGAGATAAGGATAGGAAAAAGATACATTTTTCAAATAAATTAAATGAAATTTAATTTATTTGAAAAAAGCGTTTTTGTATGTATTGCGGTAAGCAATGGATTTATGCAGATGAATGTCCTGATTGTAATGCGGAAAACGGATCTCTGAACGAGAATTTCTGGGAAACTCGTTCAACCGAAAAGACCCCGGGATACAATCAGAACAAAACACAATAAAATTAACTTTTAATTCTGATGGTGAAACAAATTATGTGCAGAATTCATCTAAACCATCAGATTTACAAATATTACCTGTAAATTCTCATAATTTACATTCTCAAAAAAAGAAAATCCCTAGTCCAGATACAAATATAACTTTAAAAAAACATACTTCTAATGAAAACTTACCTGAATATCTTTCAGATACAAATGTATCTTTAAATGTATTAAAACCTCAAATTTCGGTTAATGATGAAAAAAATAAGCCAGCAAATCAAAATTTTCTAAATCTTGACCAGCGATGGCAAAATTATATAGCAGCACGTAATAGAATTTTTGAAACGAATGATATTGATTTTAATGAAAATGTAAATATATTACCACGAATCAAGAATATAAAACACGCGAAAGATTTTTAAAAAGAAAAAATATTAAAAAAAGTATAGAAACTTCGGTACTTGAGAAACAAAAGCACCCTAGAATTTATTGCTCAGTTAAGATATTGGGTGAATCTGTACATATTAGGTTTACTAGATAGTGGTGCGAGCATTAGCTGTCTTGGTCGTGATTCTATTAAATTTTTAAAATCAATTGAAACAGATATTCAAAAATTTTCTGGCACGATAAAAACTGCAGATGATAGTGAACAAGAAATTATTGGTGTTGTAAATTTACCTGTTAAATACAATGACAAAATTAAAGAAATATCTTTTTATGTTATTCCTAAACTGAGTCAAAAATGCTATTTTGGTATAGATTTTTGGAAACAATTTAATTTAGCACCGGGTCTAATAAATGAAATTAAAGATTGTGTAGATAAATCGGAACAAAATGGTAATCATAATTTATCACCTGAACAATTAATGCGTTTAGAAGCTGTAAAAGCGCGATTTCCCACGGTTATGTCAAATGGTGGTAAATTAGGAAAAACGGATTTAGAAACGCTTATTATTGAAACAGGAAATTCACCACCAGTGCAAGTTAGACCGTACCCCGTTTCACCAGCAAAAGAAGTAAACATTTATAAAGAAATAGATAGAATGATATCTCTAGATGTAATAGAACCATCTAATTTGGAATGGAGTTCACCTATTGTCTTAGTTGAAAAACCGGGTAAAGATCGTTTATGTTTTGATGCCAGAAAACTCAATGCAATTACAAAGTTCGATTGCACAGGTATGCCACATGTATCTTCACTTTTAAGTAGATTGCAAGATACTAAATATATCTCGTCAATAGACTTAAAAAATGCATTTTGGCAGATATCTTTAGAGGAATCGTCTAGAGATAAAACTTCATTTTTTGTTCCAGGTAGAGGTCTATTTCGTTATAAAAGGATGTGTTTCGGTTTGAAAAATGCCGCGCAACGATTAGAACGTTTAATGATGAAGGTGATGCCTTCGAGTTGAAGGCATCGGATATTTGTTTATTTAGACGATTTGTTGGTGGTTTCGCCGGATTTTGAATCACATTTAGAACTGTTAAATGAAGTTGCTAATAGATTAAGTTTGGCGAAATTTAGAAAAATCAAAGTTTTGTAGAACTGAATTAAAATATTTAGGTTACATAATTGGTGATGGTTTTTTAAAAACTGATATGTCTAAAGTTGAGGCTATAAATAATTTTCCAACTCCGGTAACAGCGAAGCAAATTCGACGATTCATTGGAATGGCAAGCTGGTATCAAAGTTCGTTAAGACTTTTCTCAACGAATTAGAATATATGGAGGGAGCATAAATGTTCCATCTCTTTTTAACTCATAGTAAATTCCATATATCAAAAAAAATGTTTATGAAGCCGTGAAAAAATTACTTCCTTTTCTTCTGCTCGCCAACCTGTCAAAATCAAATCGTCTACCGAATTCTTAAAAACCTCATATGCCATTTTCATATTTATTGACTATTGAATTAGGTACTTGAATATATGGATAGGAGCATAATTAAATCTAATAAAAAGTTTTTACTAATCGTAAAAATTAAAATTAAATTACTGTGTGCACTCTTTTTTGATAATTAGATAAATTTTAGTCGAAACTGAGTTGATGTCCAACGATCTTTTCAAAACTCATCCGACGAAATTTCTTGTCAAAATATCAGCTGATAATTTTTATACCAGGGTCGGTTCTTTTTTATTTAGTCCATTAATTTTTATAAAGACAAATATGAATAATTAAATAAAATTTTAAAATACTGTAATTATTTCAATATTTCCTATTGTTCATGCTTCATAAATATGATTACATCGGCAGATAATGAAGTACATCTGCAGTCTGTGTTTGCAAGATATAATTATTTTATATTTTTCTATGTAAATTAAATTTTACTACTTTGTTATGAGGAATATTAGTAGTTCTTTTTTTCGCTTAACTCTTTTTATTAACCTTAAATTTCAATTTTCTTTTTCTTTTTTGTTGCTGGAGGTAAAAGACATATTTGATGCATCTGTAGTTATTTTGTTATAATTTAAATATCAAGAATGAAAACGCATTTTAATATTTTTCTACAAATAATATTCAGTATTTTTTATTTACTTTTTTCAAAATTTTTTACATATTGAATTATTATATATAAATAATTCCATAATTCCATAGGCCAGAATTAAAATAAAAACCTAGTCCGTCGCTTATTACAAATTTTTAAATTTTGACAGATTGGTTAGCAAAAAAGCGAGACGACTGTACCCGGCGTGGCTTTAATTATTTATCTTTAGGTTCCATCCATATATTCTATATCGTTGACTTTTCTACTATATCGGCTCCAATAACTGAATGTTTGAAAAACCTTACGGGAAAATCTAAACCTAAATGGACAAATTAAGCGCAAAGCTCATTTGAAAATTTAAAAGTGGCGCTAACATATGCACCTATATTGGCTAATCCCGACTATTCAAGGCAATTCATTATTCAAAGTGACGCCAGCACAATGGGTTTAGGTAGCGTGTTATATCAAATAGATGATCACGGTTGCGAAAGAGTAATAGCTTATTATTCCGCCAAATTAACTCAGGCGCAACGAAATTATTCGATATCTGAGATTGAATTATTAGCTGTAATACAAAGTATAAAACATTTTAGATGTTATATAGAGGGTACCGATTTTAAAGTAATAACAGATCATTCGGCATTATAGTGGCTAATGAACACGAAAGATTTACAGGTAGATTGGCGCGCTGGAGCCTTAAGCTTCAAGGTCATACTTTCACAATTGAGCATAGAAAAGGTTCGAAAATGGTAGTACCGGATGCAATTTCTAGAGCTTACATGGACGCTTTAAGCCCATTAGCCCCAGTAAACCCTGATATTAATTTAAATTCATCATTGTTTAATGAAGGAGATTATTTAGAGCTTAAAAATACGGTGCAAAAAGACCCAGATAAGTTTCTCGACATAAAAGTATCTGATGGATACATTTATAAGAAATACCAATACGTAAATGGAAGGATGCCTCATGATGATTTAATATGGAAATTATGGATACCTAGTGGGATGACAAAAGATTTAATCCATAATGCCCACGTACCACCTCAATCTAGTCATGGTGGAATATCAAAAACTTTTAATCGACTGCGTGAAAAATTCTATTGGCCAAAAATGGCAGTACAAGTTAAAAATATGATATCGTCATGTGAAACTTGTAAAATGGTTAAACCGTCGAATGCAATTACTAGACCAACTATGGGTAAATTGATTCAAGTTGATAGAATTTTTCAACGAATTTATATAGACTTTTTAGGCCCTTATCTTAGAAGTAAGGGTGGAATGTGTTTTATATTTATTGTTTTAGATCAGCTATCTAAATTTGTACGGTTGAAAGCAATGCGAAATGCAACGGCGGAGGCTTGTACAAAATTTCTGAAGGAAGAAATTCTAGAAATATTCGGTGTAACAGAAATAATTACATCCGATAATGGTACGCAATGCACCGTTAAAATTTTTAATTCGTTGTTAACCGCGTACAAAATCATTCATATGAAAACTGCTATTTATGCTCCGCAAAGTAATGCTGCTGAACGACAAAATCGTTCAATATTATCTGGTATACAAGCATATTTAAAATCCGATCAATAAGAATGGAATTTAAATCTAAGTACAATTGCGTCGGCAATAAATAGTAGTACAAAATTCTGAAAGTACAAAATTCAGTCCTTATTCTATAGTATTCGGTTGTTCATATGTACCTCACGCCTTGACCTACGAAATTTTGCGAAAATTGGATTGTTATTAAAAATATAAATAAAGCGTATGAAAAATTAACCAAACAGTATAATAAACGAGCGAGAGACATTAATTATTTACCTGGACAAGAAATATACTGTAAAAATCATCTACTTAGTGACGCGACAAAACATTTTAACCGAAAATTACACCCTAGATATAGAAAATGTAGAATCAGATCAAAATTAGGACAAAAATTATATGAAATTGAAGTTCCTTCAGGAAAATTTTTAGGTATTATGCACGCATCTGATTTAAAACCGTATAGATTAAAATTTATTTAAAAATAGATTTCGTCGGGTGAGTGCTATTTTGGCCCATACGCCATTTTCGTTTTTTTTTAGTTAGACGCATATTCTGGGGGTTTGGAATGCATTCTTGCTATCCCTGTACTCCGTTTTCCCATACAATCAGCCGTTTTTGAGTTATAGAGTAGCAACCTTGCTCCATATCCACTTTTTTACTACAATGTTAGTGCTAAAGGGAGTCATACGCCAATTTTTGGCGTATGGAGCAAATTAAGTATGAATTTTTGTAGTATCAAATGCTTATTTCTTAAAAGCGCCATATCCATATGCAGCGCACATAAGCTAAATTGGAAATATCTAAAGTTGAGTGCTAGTCTGCTCCATATATATGTGCTGAGTATTATTTTGCATGGATATGCGTCATATGTAAATCGAAAATTTTAAGTGCTTATTCGGTCTATATCCATATGTTGCGAGTGTAATAACTATTTTTATTACGCAATTGAAAGATGGAAGAGAAAGGACGTGTGGGTATAATGGAATCACCGCCTCAAACTTTGTGGCGAGAACTTTTGGAGTAAGTTTTTTTACTGTATATTTTTGTGTACTAACTATTAATGGTTTTAAAATTTAGTGTAGAATACGATATTCTCCCGAAAACTGAAGAATTATACCAAGAAAATATTTGTAAGTAATTATTTATATTATATCAGATTAATTATATTTAGGGATTGCAAGTTAACTGGATTTTCGATTACTTATAACAATTCCGGAAAGACTGGGGATTGATCAAAAAAGCATTACTAATGTTCACGTAACCTGAATTAATCATTATTCAAGTGAAGAAATTTGTTAGAACTTTGTTTTAGAATACAAAATTATTTGCAAATTTTTATGCAATATTTTTTGATTTTGACGAGATTTTCTTATTCAATTTTACGATAATTCTACTGTATTTTATTTTTATATACAAATTTATTTACTTGAATTACTGATAATGATTAATTCAAATTCCGTGAAAATTAGTAATGCTGGTTTGTATAATTTAATTTATTGGTTTGTGCAATCCCTAAATTAATATTATAAATTCATTCTAGGCAAAATTGACAGTGTACCTACGAACAAATTAAGGGATTCCCGAAAAATAATAAATATTTAGCTACGTCCGGATCTAGCAACAACTTCCAGATACTCGGACACTGATACATCTTCTTCAGATGAGGAGGATTTTTCATGTTTGTAATTAATTAAGTTTATTTAAACATCTTCTATATTTTTTTATTTTACAGCTGATGACAGCGGCAACGATCCAAACTTTATACCAGAAGAAGTCACATCGCAGAAAGTATCTAAAAAATGTTATATTGAATCGCAGCTTTCATCCTCTTGCAGTTCTAATTTTTGTTTTGTTTTAATATTATTTTTTTTACATATTTTTATGTTAAATCAAGAGATGAAGAGATTCCTAATGTTGTACCAACAGCAGTAACAAATTTGCATCATATAAATGTTTTAAATTTACGAAATCAGCCGTCTCATTATAATTCTTCAGATAACACTTCACCAGGAATTTATATTTATTTAAATTTAATTTTAAGGTTGAATAAAAATGTTCCTTATTATAATTTAGTTATATAAAATATAGTTTTTCTTTTGTAATAATAATTTTTTTTAAGTTTTTTATTGAAATTCACCTAATTTAGTAATTTTAAAAGTATATGCTACTTTGCTCCATGTGTATATGAAAGAAACAAATTAGTTCAAATAAGTGGATATGGGGCAAGTTGCATCTGAAATTTTGAAAGGAAATGTTTCATAACTTCCACAAAAATGAAAGGAAGTCCCTAATTTTTCTTAATTGGGATCTTAGATTCATTAGTAATATCTACAAAAAATTTAAAAAAATCCTATCGCACCGATTTTTTTTTATTTACTTTTTAACTTCCATGTCGTTTTTCTCGAAATGAAGTGGATGGCGTATGGGCCAAAATAACACTCACCCGACGATTTTTATTAGATAGATAAAATAGAACATGAATCTCTTTAATAATGGGTCGTGAGACGTGCCCCACGTGATATAAATAAAATTGTGACCTCAAACAACATAAATAGATTATAATAAGCAACATATCAAATAAATATGTAAAAAAAAAAAAATATAGACGTATAGGAAAATACAAATATAAATATCAATAAGATTTAATTTAAATGCAGAGTTTATGATTTACACCATAATCTACATTTACCCTGTAACCAAATCTTATTTCCACTAGAAAATATTTATTTATATTTATAAAACTTATTTACAGAAAATTAAAATTATTACAACATACAAATTTACTTTGGAGCACAATTACTCCAATATCTAAAAAAAAAAAAAATATAAAGTTTAAAAACAACCCTGTAAAACCCAACGGCAATACTAACTACCCGAAAAAGGGCAACACAAATTTAGGGTTAAACGGATATTGAGATTTTATCTCTCATTTTGTATAAAGTCCTCGATCAAAATTGCATCATTTTAATTATTCAGCATATATATTATTATTCATAATACATTTATAAAATTAAATAAATATTGAAATAAGTGAATAAATAATTAAAATAGCGTGAACTGACGTTGTTAATAAATACTTACGGCTAGGAATAAATAGGTAAAATATTATGAAAGATAAATGATTAAAAATTATAATTAACCTAAACCTTTCATACAGCATATTACACATGTTTTAATTGATTATATAATCAATTAGTGGATTTTATATCCACTAAAATTATAGAAATCATCATTTATATAAAATAAAATAAATAAAGCCGCACATGATCGAGGACATTTAAATTTAAAGATTTAATTTTAACATTAGAAATTGGATAATTCAATTTCCAACCTCAATACTTCCTCAAAATTAAGAAAGATATTGGTTTTTACAAAAAAAATTCAAGAATCTCTTATCATTTATTTATATCAACATAAATAAATTAATCGAAGTGGTGTGACATCATATTTCTACAAAAAAAAAACAATCATTTTATAACATCAAATTATATATTGATGTTTGTAACCAATCTAGGAGTAAAGAGCAACAATTTAAAGTCAAGAAATAGTTAAACAGACACGATAAATTAAATCTACTTATTAATTTCAAAGATATATCTGAGAACTTTTAAATTTAATTATATTCTTTTAGCTAAAATATCATAAAAATTAACAACAATTATATACACTGGAGGCATTGTGCACAAGGTCTACAGGCAGATAGAAATAAATAAAATAATAAAATTGGTGAGTGAAAAACCATATTTAAAATATATATATAATTAAAAATAAAAGTTCTCTGTTAAATAAATAAAACAACCAATTATAAATTCAATAAAAGTAACAAAACATATTAAATAATTTCGTATCAAATATGACACAAAACATATATATTTAAATTTTATTTATCATAAAAAAAAAACATCTAAAAGTTAAATCTCGTACAAAAATAATTATATTTAACATAATTTTCGGTAAACGTAGATCTGTGAGTTACATTATTAAGGAAAGCTTAATATTATATTTCTAAATTGTATGATAAAGCTGATTTAATATTTCTTTGTACAAATTAAAGTTGTTATCATAGTGATTGTATTAGTTGATGATAATCTTCGGTCAATTTTACATTCTTATTCATTTATAAAATCAGCTGTTAGAACAATAAATAAAATTTCACTAAATAAAAAAAATAATATTTAGTTATATACTACTAGTATATAAAGCTTCCAGCTGATCTTTTGTTGTGAATTTAGTAAATGAAATGTAAAATAATAGACGACCCTTAGTACAAAATTGTTTGATATAAATATAAATTAAGAAATTTGGTTATTTAATAAAATACAATATCATTAGAATAATTCATACATAAATATTTTGAATTGTAGAAATTATTATAGATTTGAAAGTGTTTTTTTTATATGAATTGCATTTAAATTTGATTGAATATTGAAATTAAAAAATAAATAAAGTAAAATACAAAAATGAAATAAAATATATTAAAATTCATTATGAATACAAAATCAAAATTAATTTTTTTTGAAATTAAAAATGAGCATGGAAGGTTAAGATTTTTATAAGGTGATGAACGGCGACATCGGTGAATAAAAATATATCGTACAAAGTATAATGTAAAGCAAATTTAGATTTTCATTTTTAGAAAGGGATCATCCTAAATATTTAAGGCTCTCCATATAGAGAGGGATGATCATGGTTGTTACTTTACAATTTGTAAGCACATAGGGGAGGGTATTGGCCTATGAAGAACACCATCTTATTTCTTCAATAGAACGTTCGGCTGAAAAAGTTAAAGAAAAATATAATATTTAGTAGAGAATTTAGAAAATGTAATCCGCGTAAATTGATTTCATGAAAAGAATTGTATTTGATTTATATGTAAAATTATTTTGAGTCGAATTTTAAATTGAGGTCCAAATTTTATTACCTGTAAAGCACATAGTGTTTTTATGTAATGGTGAGATGACAAGGACCACCCCTGCAGGTTACCGGACAAAATGCTTGAAATCTATGTGCAAGTCCCCTCACGCTGTTACACATTATGTACACAATTTAAAGTACATATTAGTGATTTTGATATTATGGATCAAATCCGTGATAGAAAGCAAAGCATGTGGGAAATTTTTGATGATTTTTATGAAGCTATTATGGCATTAGCAGAAAAATTGCATACACCTGTTCCAGATCGCGATATTTTAATTATATTGAAAAAAAATTTTAGAGAAGAAATTCGCAAAGATCTTTTATATGTTCAGGTATATAATATTGAACATTTACGTACTCTCTGTTGTAGTGTCCCAGAAATCTATTGCTTTATAAAATTCTCATTAAATTGATTGCATGTCTGGCCAATATCTAGTTACGCATCCGCTGGTTAATAAAAATATTATTTGTCAATATGCAAAATAAGCATATTCAGTTTTTCATTCTAATCGCTAATTGCTATGCACTTCTTTTCACATAATTGTAATATGTGAAAAGTAAGCACATTAATACTATTAATACATTAATAGCACATTAATAAAATGAATGAACGATAGATTTCATGGTGGCAAATTGATTGAGTTTCAGGCAGTCGTTAGCTGGCAGTCGTATTAGTAAAACATATAATATAAAGTTCTTATTGTTTGAATAAATAATTAATAAACCAAAAGTGAATTTTTTTTATTTTAATAACTTGATTAATTCGTCCCTTAATAAACAAAAACATTACATTGGTGTCAGGTGTATGGTTGTTTTAATAACAATCGAACAAAATCATAAAAAATCAGTCAAAATAAAATCATTTTAATTTACAAAAAACAAAGAAATAAAAAGTGAAATAATAAAAATCTGATTTATATCTTAAAACACTTTAATAAAATAAAATAAAAAATAAAATAAACGGTACTTATACAATAATAATTTCTTAAAACACTGCAATCTCATAAATAAAGTGAAAAGCATATAACAAAATATCAATATAACAAAATATTAAAGTGCATATCATTTATATATAATAATCATCGCACATAAACAGAACATCATTATAATTCAACTGCTATTTCAATCATTCAACATCATCGGCTCAACAACAACAACAAGAAATATTAAGGTGACGACATCATCATCAAGTTAATCATCATCATCATCAAGTTCATCTAATCAGCTCATTAATTATGTACATTACAAAGTGAGTTTTCATTACAATAATTCTATTTACTAAATCATCAAGTCTAAATCCAAACATTTATATATATATATACATACATAATTATAAAATTACTTATTATTAAAAGAAAAAAATCTTATATTATAAATAACAAAAAAAAAATTGTTGTTATTTATAAATAAAAATATTAATTTTGATTAATTTTTTTTTGTGATGTATAATAATTGTCTATAAAAGAAATTATATATATATAAACATATTGAGTATTAATTGAATTAATATATGCACTCTATACATATACAATTAAAATTAAAAAATTCACTTGTTTCAATAAAAGAAAAATAATATATATCTGAATTAAGTTTTTGCTTTCATTCTTGTATTTTTGATTGGTTTAAATTATCCTATTTATTCTGTTCTTTTATGTCATACGAAAAGAAACTTGACATAAACATTATTAGTTTGCGTGGTAGGAAAATTCCTAAAACTAATAACGAAAATTCAAATTCAAATTCAGATTTTGATTCTGCAAGTGATACTGAAGAATTTCAAAATAATAAAACTGAATCTGAAAACAATTCATTATTAAAAATTTCTGAAAGTAATTATACCACAAGTACTATGGCTAGTTTAAGTGTTGATGATGCTATAAAATTAATTCCGGAATTTAACGGTGATAATAGGAATTTAGATAAAGTTATTAATTGTGTAGATATGTTCTCTGAAAATTTAGTGAAAGAAGATGATAAAAAATTCTTAGTTTATATCATAAAAACAAAATTAACAGGTGAACCTTATGATATTGTAAAATATCAAAATGCTACTACCTGGGTAGAAATAAAAAAAGTTTTAAAAGAAAATTTTTCTTGTACCAAATCGATACAGCAACTTCAGTTAGAATTAAATAATTGCAGACAATATATGAATGAAGAGGTTCGTACTTTTTCACAAAGAATTGAACAAATTCTATCTTTTTTTAATAAAGTCAGTACTAATGAGCAAACTGCTGACGTTTCTAAAGCATTAATAAATTTGAATGGTAAATCTACTTTAAATTCATTTCAAAATGGTTTGAGAGAACCAATAAAATTAATAATAAAAGCCAGTAGATTTACAACTTTAAGTGAAGCAATTAATACTGCAATTATAGAAGAAAACACTTTAAAACAGAAAGGAAATTTTCATCCTATTTCAAATTTTAAAAAATTTCAATCAAATACTTATAAAACTACTTTCGTACCTCATTATCAAAAACCAAGTAATTTTCAAAAAACTAATAATTTTATAAATAATTTACCACAATTTAATAAAAATCCACAAATAAATAATATACAAAAAGTTTTTAATTATTGTAAAAACCTGGACATTTAATATCGGAATGTAGGAAAAGAGAATTTAATAATAGAAAAAAGAAAAATGAAAATTCCGATAACAATGATTCTCGATTAAATAACTCCAATACAAATTCGGAAAACTGTCCAAAGCCGGGTCCGTCGGACATTCGAGGCCAGGCCAAGGATTTAAAGTAAAATGTCTCAAATTCAAAATGTCAAATAATCTACAAAACGAAATCATTAAAAAAAAATATATAACTCAAAAATCAAATATCAATGTCATAAATCAAAATAATTCTAAATCTGAAATACAAATATCTGAAATACCTAAATCTGAAATACGAAATCAAAATATAACTAACAAAACGACAAACCCTACTCAAATCAAATTCAAATAATTCAAAAAATCAAATTCTCATAAATCAAGTAAAAAATCAAACATTTTCAAGTATATTATCACTAAATATTAAAGAAACTTCAAAATCACAAACAAATTTTTTATTAGATTCTGGTGCAGCCATTAGTCTAATCAAGGTAAATGCTCTAGAAGATGACAAAACTGAAGTCTTAATCTCATCAATTGAAATCAAAGGAATCACTTCTGAACCTTTAAAAACTCTTGGAATTGCCAAGCTTAATATTCAATTTCCTGAAAAAGAAAATTCATACTATACAATATTGTTTCACATAGTTCCCGCTGATTTTCCCATACCTCAAGACGGTATAATAGGTGAAGATTTTATGAAAACCACAAATGCACTTATAGATTATGGTGAAAACAGAGCAATTTTTAATATAAATCAATTCAAAATTTCTATAAATATCTTAAAAAGTACACACGTTATTATTCCGCCGCGAACTGAAAAAGTTATAAAATTTGGTCCGGTTAAATTTAATGAAGAATCACTAGCCATATTGGATGAAAATTGTGGCAGTGGATTATACATATATACAGTCGTTAAACCAGAAAATGGTTATGTTTACTTAAGCATACTTAATTTCAATGAAAACAAAGTTGAAATAACCAATAATTTAAATATACAATTTACTCCACTTTCAAATTATAATATATATAATCTTAGTGAAAATATTTCCCAAAATAAAATTGAAAATCGTCTTCAAGAATTGCAAAATCAATTAAATCTAAATCACTTAAATGGTGAAGAAAAATCTAGTATTTTCGAAATCTGTAGAACGTATAATCAATTATTTCATTTAGATGGTGATGTACTATCTACTACTAACGCAATTAAACATCATATTAAAACATTACCTGATAAATATAGGTTACCGGAAGTACATAAAACTGAAATTAAAAATCAAGTTAATGAGATGTTAGATCAAGGTGTAGTAGGACATAGCGATAGTCCATGGAATAGTCCGCTATTAGTAGTACCTAAAAAACCAGATGAAAATGGAAATAAGAAATGGCGTGTAGTAGTTGATTATCGAAAACTAAATGAAATCACTATACCCGATTCTTATCCTCTACCCAATATAGAATATATTTTAGGTCAATTAGGAGAATCAAAATATTTTTCGACTTTAGACTTAGCTAGCGGCTTTCGCCAAATTAAACTTGATTAAAGTGACAAGTCGAAAACTGCATTTAGTACTCCTTACGGTCATTACCAATACCTGGACGATATTGTCATATACGGTCGAAATTTACAAGATCATAATCAAAAATTAATAGAAATTCTAGAAGCTTTGAAAATAATAATCTAAAACTACAACCTTCTAAGTGTAAATTTTTGTGTAAATTTTGTGTAAAATTATTTAGGCCATATTATCACTCCAGATGGTATTAAACCTGATAATAAAAAAATTTCTGCTATACAAAATATTTTGCCTCCACAAAATCAAAAGCAAGTAAAATCTTTCCTAGGACTTGTAGGATATTATCGGAAATTTATTCCTAATTTCTCTGTAATAGCTAATCCATTAACAAAATTGTTAAAAAAAAGATGTACCTTACATTTGGGATGAATTTTGTGATAAAGCCTTTCGGAAACTCAAACATTTAATTACTCAATTTCCAGTTCTAAGCTATCCAAATTTTGAAAAAGAATTCTTTGTAACAACAGACTCAAGCAATTCAGCTATTGGTGCTGTTTTGCTCAAAAAAATACTTTAAATGGTAAATTTGTAGATCAACCAATTGCTTTCTCTAATAGAACTCTAAATAAAGCGGAGCGAAATTATTCGACAATCGAAAAGAAGCGTTAGCTCTAGTTTGGGCTGTAGGTTACTACAGACCTTATTTATATGGTCGTAAATTTACAATCATAACTGATCACAAGCCACTAGTGTGGATATTTAATATAAACAATCGCAATCCAACATCCAGAATAATGCGCTGGCGTATTAAACTGGAGGAATATGATTATATTGTTGTCCACAAAGCGGTAAATCTAAATACTAACGCTGATGCTTTATGTAGGCTAAAAACAAAACAAATAAATATCGTAACTAGATCAAAAACCAAATCTAATAAAAATTCAGAATCTACAAATTCCACAAATCAAAATTCAAATCAAAAAGGTACAAATTCTCAAAACATAATTACAAATTCAGAAATTACAAATTCTCTAAACATAATTCAAAAACCAGAAAATTTAAATAATCCAACAGCTAATCCTAAAAACTTAATAGAATTAACAGATACTAACAAAATCAATTCAATTCCAAAAGAATACCATAACAGTCCCGTTGGTGGATATCAAGGCGTATTTAGAACATTAAATAAAATCAAACAATTATATTATTGGAAAAATATGAAAAAAGATATTACAAAATACATATCAACTTGCGAAATTTGTCAAAAAAATAAAGCTCATACTAAAGTTAAAATTCCAATGAAAATTACTGATACTCCGTTTAAACCTTTTGTTACGACCGGCAATTTATTATATTCATCAAATTATAATGTATTTATATTACACTATAGATTTAATAAATATTATTTATTATATAAAAAAAACACGAACCACCATGACTTTTTATTATTAAACAATCAAATTCGCGATTGACATTCGATTTGAATTTTGAATTTTCGAATTTGAATTTGACAATAGTTAAACTGGTCGTGGTTACAATATTTATTGCATGTAAATTATTGAATTCCATTGCAACATCCAAGTTCCGATAAAGTAAGAATAGGAAAAGTATTAGGAAAACTATCGAAATAAGTAAAGCCCTAGGACAGCAATTTAGGAAAAAAAAAGTGAGAAAGATAGTAAATTATATAATTGATTTGAAAGGATTTATATAAATAAGGGATCGAATGATTATGAGGGGAGAAAGATATAGAAAAAAGATAGGTAGAAATTAATTAAGATCGGGTGAAGTAGAGATAGTTGGCGAGTAATCATTGAATTAATAAGACGTGATCAAAAAAAAAATTTTGTATCATGCACAAAAATTAAATTTAAAAAAAAAATCAAATTTAAACTTATTTAAACTTTTAAATTAAAATAAAAATGTAAAAAAAAAAGTTGTAACGAAAAATTAACTATCGTTACTATAATTAATTTATAAAGTAAAAGTTTATTAGTCCACCAGGAATAGAAAAAAAATTAGAGCAGCAGCATAGGAATAATTTTCGATCTGAAAATTAATAGTGATAGTGTTAAATGTTTTCCAAGCTTAAGTAAATGTTTACTTAAAATTTTCTTTTTCAAACCATTCGGCCATGATACGATAACCGGAATCGCTCCCGCCGAATGCTTGCTACGCTTCCCGACAACAGGTTGACATGCCTTGCATTTAAGCACAGCTTAGCTCGCCGGTTAGTTTGGGTGGGTTTTTGTTGTCACAAAAAGCATATTTAAATTTAACATTTTATTTTTGCATGTCCTTGGGAGCATACAGGCTGGAGAAGAAGTAGGTCTACTTCACCTGTATATGAAACTCCGGCACAAATAATATAATTACAAAAATCAAATCAAAAACAACTACAAATTCTTTATGAAATTGAAACTAAATAAAATAATTAAAACTATATCGAAAAATACCAAAGAAACTGAGAATATTTTTTTTTAACTACGAATTCCGAGCACTTGTTGTTATTACTCCTTGCATTGCCCACCCCTACCTATGACAATAGTTTGCAAGCTATAATTTCTCTATTGTCCCTTTTATTCTATAAAAATCACAACATTAATGGAAATACATCACACCGCCATGGTTCCTTAGAGAGTTCGTGAACGAAGTTCACCACCAAGGTAAATTTCTTTACCACATTCTAACTAAAATAAAATCAACAGTAAGAATTATAATGAATCCCATGTAACAAATTTTATTCATATTATCAATCTAGCATTATATAAAAAAATTTAATAACTATATTTCATAAATTTTTTTTTTTTTTAAAATGTATGTATTTTAAATTTAGTACATTTATTTTAAATCATATTCATTAAAAAAAATATTATTTTCTTTTTTTTTTACATTAAGTTATTTCATGATAGTAGTGTATTTATATATGTTCTGTGGCAAAGGAAATGTGCAAATAAAATGTGCAAAAATTCTTAAAATTAAATTCTATACTGCATACAAATTAATGAGCATTTTAAGAATTTTTGCTTATTAATTATTAAGTAATTTTCACTTTAATGAAATTCGACACCGCTTTAATTTAATTAAAAAATATTTATACTTAATTATAATTGCAATTTTTTTTTCTACTTCCGGTCGAGAATAATAATATGTAATATGATCTAAATTGATTTACTTTTCTAAAACTTTTGGGAATTTTAAGGGTCAATGAATTGCAATTTAATTTTTTTTCTACTTCCGGTTAAGAATAATATGTAGATTGATCTAAATTTGCTTTTCTAGAACTTTTGGTAATTTCAAGGTCAATGAATTGATTCGGATGTACGTGCATTAATATTGTTTTTTCACGTTTAAAATTTAGCATAACCAGATAATTAATTAAAAAGGTCAAAATATTGGAAATAAAATCCATGCCCCATACAAAATAATGCACATTTTGAACACTTTTGCACATTTTAATAGTTTATATGAAATAAGTAATTCATCGCAAATGGGTAAAATGTTCGAAATAAATTCGACACGCCATACAAAATAATGCACATTTTGCTCATTTTTGCACATTTTAATAGTTTATATGAAATAAGTAATTCTTCGCAAATGTGCAAAATATTGAAAATAAATTCCATTCCATTCAAAATAATGCTCATTTTGTTCTTTTTTGCACATTTTAATAGTTTATATGAAATAAGTAATTCTTCACAAATGTGCAAAATATTGAAAATAAATTCCATACCAAATAATGCACATTTTGGTCATTTTTGTACATTTTAATAATTTATATGAATGAAATGAGTAATTCTTTGAAAATGGGCAAAAGTAAATCTACAACTCCATACAAAATTATAAACATTTCGTTCATTTTTGAACGCATTAAGTTTCGATTAAAAATATTTATACTTAAGCGTAATTTTAAATGTTTTTTCTACTTCCGGCTAAGGGTAATATATAGCACGATCTAAATGGATTTTTTTTTACTTTTCCAAAAGTTTCGGGAATTTTAAGGATCAATTAATTCAGACTCAACTAAAATGGGCGAAATATCGAAAATAAATTCCATACTCCATATAAAATAATAAACATTTTATTCATTTTTACGCATTTCATATAAACTATTGAAATTAATTCGTCTAAAATATCGAAAATAAGAAATTTGACACCACATTAACTTTCGATTAAAAGTATTTCTCTGGCAGAGGGACAAAAGCACTTAAGTAATGATTTATAGTTTTCCAGAAAAGCGTTTTTATCGAATATGTTCTGCTACTTTTACATTTGACAATAGTATTATATTAAGATTTTTTATCCATATGTGGATAGTTTTACAATTAATTCTAAACTTCCTGGGAAACTAAATGGTTAAGTGCTTGGCAACCTTTTTTTTGGCTCGCAATTAATATTAGTAATTTGGCTTGGTTGATCAATGTAGAATTGCGAAAAATATTACATTCAGATCGAGTTAGATGTTTTAGCTAAAATATTCGATTGGCATTGAACTTGGCTTAGGTGAAGTAAATTTTCTTTTTTTAATTCTGAATTAAATGGTTTTGTCCCGTAGTCAGAGATTTATACTTAAGCGTAATATTAATTTTCTTTTTACTTCAGGCTAAAAATAATATATTACAACATGATCTAAATTGTTCTAATTTTTTTACTTTTCCAAAAGTTTTAGGAATTTTGTGAGTCAATAAATTGAACTGGTGTATTATATATTATTTTTTCACACTTTTAAATTTCGCATAAGTCATTACTTAAATTTTCAACCTATCAATTTTAGCGATTTAATAATAATTTAACAGTAATTAATTCGTTTTTGTCAAATCAATTATTATCTGAACAATAAAATGATGTATATTTTATTAAAATCCTGATTTTTTGTTAATTTTATTAATTAAGTAATTTAAGTAATAAGAAATTATTATTAACGTAAATTTGCAAACCTATCACAAATAATTTTAAAGATAAATATTTTTCTCAATTAAATTTGTCAATTCATCAATTAATAATTCATTATTACTGAAAAAATCACATATTTATGCTTATAAGCCTTACAACTAATTTATTTTAGCTATTGATTAGTTGAAAAGTTTTGTGACTTTTACCGGAAAGTTGATAAGTATTTGTGAAAATGAAAAATATTTATACTTAAGTTTAAGTTTTATTTTTTTTTACTTCCTAAATTCAATTCAATAATTATTATTAATTATTAAGCATAATACATTATTTCATTAATGACGATTTCGATAGTCTGCCTGCATATATAAAACCAAAAATTAAAATATAAATCCGAATCCTCAAAGTATAATATTTTTATTTAGGAAACTTCAGCGGGAATCATTCTGAAATTTCATAGGAAAACGTTATAAAGTTCAAAAAATAATTTAAGGTAAGTTTTACCCGTTTTCAATTAAATTCGATACTAAGATTAGTTACGCGATATATCTGTTGATCTTAAATTAGTACTTTCAGCAGATTCCTGAGCCTGTATAAATTACATTTTATATTTTTTTTAAACTTATTGATACTTCTTCATAAAATTGATTGTTTTCCAATTATATAATACTTTATGAGTAAATTCAAATATTTTTTTTTATTTTCTCTCCATCACACTTCAAATTATGTTATTATTGCATTTATAATCCGAGTTTCATACTATTATTTTCCTTGCAATGGATTTTCTTGCGATGAATATTTTAGGGGTATGAAGTTTTCTTGCGAAGGATATTCTTGTGATCAATTTTCCGCGATGAAATTTACTTGCACGAATTTTGCTAACGATTAATTTTCTGCTACGATTTTTTCTTGGCTACGAATTTTTCTTGCGATGAATTTTCCTAACGATTAATTTTCTGCAATGAAATTTCCTGCGATGAATTTTCCTAGTGATTAATTTTCTGCAATGAATTTTTCTTGGCGAGGAATTTTCTTAGCGATTAATTTTCTGTGATGAATTTTTTATGTGTATAAAGTTTTCTTGCGAAGGATTTTCTTGTAATTAATTTTCCTAGCGATTAATTTTCAACGATGAAGTTTTCTTGCGTTGAATTTTCCTAACGATTAATTTTCTGCGATGAATTTTTTATGGGTATAAAGTT
>OY987255.1:50426106-50661106 GCA_963920725.1 Rhamphomyia laevipes | reverse complement strand
TAATCGAAAGTTAATGTGGTGTCAAATTTCTTATTTTCGATATTTTAGACGAATTAATTTCAATAGTTTATATGAAATGCGTAAAAATGAATAAAATGTTTATTATTTTATATGGAGTGTGGAATTTATTTTCGATATTTCGCCCATTTTAGTTGAGTCTGAATTAATTGATCCTTAAAATTCCCGAAACTTTTGGAAAAGTAAAAAAAAATCCATTTAGATCGTGCTATATATTACCCTTAGCCGGAAGTAGAAAAAACATTTAAAATTACGCTTAAGTATAAATATTTTTAATCGAAACTTAATGCGTTCAAAAATGAACGAAATGTTTATAATTTTGTATGGAGTTGTAGATTTACTTTTGCCCATTTTCAAAGAATTACTCATTTCATTCATATAAATTATTAAAATGTACAAAAATGACCAAAATGTGCATTATTTGGTATGGAATTTATTTTCAATATTTTGCACATTTGTGAAGAATTACTTATTTCATATAAACTATTAAAATGTGCAAAAAAGAACAAAATGAGCATTATTTTGAATGGAATGGAATTTATTTTCAATATTTTGCACATTTGCGAAGAATTACTTATTTCATATAAACTATTAAAATGTGCAAAAATGAGCAAAATGTGCATTATTTTGTATGGCGTGTCGAATTTATTTCGAACATTTTACCCATTTGCGATGAATTACTTATTTCATATAAACTATTAAAATGTGCAAAAGTGTTCAAAATGTGCATTATTTTGTATGGGGCATGGATTTTATTTCCAATATTTTGACCTTTTTAATTAATTATCTGGTTATGCTAAATTTTAAACGTGAAAAAACAATATTAATGCACGTACATTCGAATCAATTCATTGACCTTGAAATTACCAAAAGTTCTAGAAAAGCAAATTTAGATCAATCTACATATTATTCTTAACCGGAAGTAGAAAAAAAATTAAATTGCAATTCATTGACCCTTAAAATTCCCAAAAGTTTTAGAAAAGTAAATCAATTTAGATCATATTACATATTATTATTCTCGACCGGAAGTAGAAAAAAAAATTGCAATTATAATTAAGTATAAATATTTTTTAATTAAATTAAAGCGGTGTCGAATTTCATTAAAGTGAAAATTACTTAATAATTAATAAGCAAAAATTCTTAAAATGCTCATTAATTTGTATGCAGTATAGAATTTAATTTTAAGAATTTTTGCACATTTTATTTGCACATTTCCTTTGCCACAGAACATATATAAATACACTACTCATGATAAACTCATTTATTTATTTAATTCAATCTATTATTTTAATAATTTTATCTTTAATTTCAAATTGGTTTATTTTTAAATAATTTTTTTTTTATATATATACCAAGTTATTTCTTGATTTTAATTTGTATTTTACTGATTTATTTATTTAATTTAATTTATTATTTTAATAATTTTATCTTTAATTTCTAATTGGTTTATTTTTAAATAATTTTTTTTTTTATTTATATCAAGTTACTTCTTGATTTTAATTTGTATTTTAATAATTTATTTATTTAATTTAATATATTCTTTTAATAATTTTATCTTTAATTTCAAATTGGTTTATTTTTAAATAATTTTTTTTTATATATATATATTTTATAATTGATTCACTTATTTATTTTATTTAATATTTTTAGCATAATAATTTTTTTTTTATATACTCACCAAGCAATATCCAACGTCAAGACTGTGTGCGCACGCAGAACTTGATTGCTGTTGTATATATTATGTTGCTTGGGGGTTTTTCTCTTTTTTTTTTTAAATCTAAGTTTTTTTTTTGTTTTGAATCAATTATAGTTTAGATATGTATATATATCTTTTTTTTATTTTATTTTTTTTAAATTTAAATTAAAAACTTTCTAAGCAATTGAATTTAGATATATTTTATAATCTGACTGTGTACTATTTCATTAATTTTACTATGAAATATTTTATAAATTTTATTGTGAAATGTTTTATTAATTTAATTGTGAAATGTTTTATTAATTTAATTGTGAAATGTTTTATTAATTTAATTGCGAAATATTTTAATATTTTACTGTGTACTAATTTATTAATTTACTGTGTAATATTTATTAATTTTTGTAAAATTTTATTTGCTTTGTAATATTTTATTAATTTTTAATTTATCTTTACTATTGATTAATTAATTATTTTACTAATTCAAATGTTCAATCTCAAATTAATTAATTTACTATTTATTTTTGTTTTTAATATCAAATTTATGTAGTTTTATCTTTCTTTACTCTACTAATGAAATTTAAATTTTAATTTTAATTTCTACTATATTCAAAAAAAACTGTTTTTAATATATTTTATTTTTAATATGCATATATATTTTATATATATGTCAAGTTTTAAATGTAAACTATAATCTCTTATTTTAATGTAAAAACCATATCCTAAAAGTATAATAAATTTCAAGGCGAAGGTCAAATTACTCGCGTTTTATACGTGGTAATTGACCTTTAAATCACCTTACTCTGACTTCACAATTTTCAGGTAAATTTTTATATTTTACCAGCAAATATATTCAATACTTTTACTACAATTTTTCTTGATAACTTGATTGTTGGTCTAAAATACTGTTCAGGGTGATTACTACAGTTCCGCCTCGGTCTATATCCAGTTTTATTGATGTCTTTAAAATAAAACTAAAATAAATACCTACCTAATCTCATTTATGTCATAATAAAATTATACCTTAATATAAAAATATATCTATAAATTACTCCTGTTCTCCAGACAATCTTGAAAATATTAGATTGATTATTACACTGCATCCAATCATCCACGATTAATTATTTTATTACTCACTACTTTATAAAAATTGAAAATTTAATTTTTCCTTTTTTTTATTTTTCTACGTCTTTCACTGGCTAATGTCTTTCCAAAAAAGAAGGTTTTCCGCCGACACGATTAATTTTTAGCCAGCTGTCGCACCTTTGCTAACGATCTAAACTTTGGCGCCGATGCGCAATTACCTTATGCCTTTAATTTTTTATCGGTTAGGGAAATTTTTATCGGTTAGCTTTTCTGCTGTCATCTGTCCATTAAATCTGTTATGAAAAAGCTGTCATATTTTAATTGTCATACGTTCGGTCACATGTTTTTTTTTTTTGGAGCAATAATGTCAGTCAGGTAAATTTTCTTCCTTTATTTATTTATTTTAATTTATTTATTTTTAGGAATTAAGTCCCTATAAAAATAAAATAATAATATCTACAGCACGTTACAACACAGGTAATTTGGATAGATGTACCGAAGCTGGACAAAATATCTGAAAAACGTGATGACAAAATGATGTATTTCAATTATGATTTAATGTTAATCGACCCACATAAATAAAAACCCTGAGATCTGAGATGGTCTTATGCTACCATCAAATTAATAGTTTTAATTATTTTAGATCCTTCGCATGGAAAACACCAGGTATTTTCCTGTTTTCTAAATCTGTCAACTCATACCGACTTTGACCAACTATTTTGGAAATTTTGCTCTTAATAAATTTTTTTGCCAATTTAGCATTAATGTTTGCTGCAAAGTTACTTTGGATGAAATTACGTCTAAAGACTATTTGACCAACAACAAATTTTCGATCTCTTGATATGGTGATGTTCCAATTGATTCATGTACCGAACTACGTAATGAACAGGCAATCTTTGATAAGTTCAAGTCCCATTCACGATGATCTTTGTCAATGTAAGTTCTTATCGCTGCCAATATTGATCTATTTACACGTTCCGATTGATTCGATTGTGGTGAGTATATCGGTGTTTTAAGATGTTTCACTTGATATTCCTGTAATAAATTAATGAAAGTCTTTGCTTTAAATTGTACTCCATTGTCGGAATAAATCGACTCTGGAACCCCAAATATATTAAAAACATCTTCTTCTAGGTACCTACAAATGTTTAAAGCTGATGGATTTTTAAGTGGTTTTAGCAAAACATACTTTGAAAATTGATCCAAGACTATGAAAATTGAAGTATAACCTCTTTTCGACTGGATATGGACCCAACAAATCTATGTAGAGACGTTGCCATGGACGTTCTACAATGATTTGTTGTCCCATTTCTGGACGTAAAATAATATTAGATGGTTTTGCTTCTTTACAAGCATCACAACTTGCTACATAATCTTGAATTTGTTTACCCATTCTAGGCCAGTAAAATAATTGTTGTATTCTATGTAGCGTTTTACTCACACCGCCGTGTGAAGCATTAGGAGGATCATGGTATTTTTTTATGATAGAATTTGTCAGACCATTGGGTACCCACATTTTCCATGCATTAGATTCTTGATCTGGAACACCGGTACGTGTCTGTGTTCTCTTATATACACGTCCATCAATGATCTTAAGATCTGGAAGACAATCTGGGTTGTCCACTATTGTGTCCATAACCTCCACATATTCTGGTTCCAAAAAATATTGGGAATGAAAATCGACATTAAGTTCTGTCACAATCAAAACCTCGTCTACACTGTCTGCTCGTGATAGAGTGTCTGCAACGACATTCTGACTGCCTTTTCTATGTACGATATTAAAATTGAAGCCTTGTAGTTTTAAGCTCCACCTCGCTAATCGTCCGTTTAAATCTTTCTGTCCCATCAACCATTTTAAGCTCGCATGGTCAGTAATTACTGTGAACGGTAGACCTTCGATATATGGACGGAAACGTTTAATACTTAAAACAGCAGCAAGACATTCGAGTTCGGTTACACTGTAATTTCGTTGCGCAGAATTTAAGTTTTTCGAAAAAAATGCAATAGGGTTCTCTATTCCATCTTCCGACATCTGAAACAGCACACTGCCAATACCAGAAGTACATGCATCGCATTGCACATAAAATTGTTTCGAAAAATCTGGATTTACCAACACTGGTGCTGACGTCAATGCTTTTTTCAACATGTCAAAAGATTCTTGTGCTTCCGGCGTCCATATAAATTTTTTTGAAGATTTATTCGACGTTTTTAACGTATCTGATATTGATGAAGCTAGGATTGCGAAATTATTTATAAATCGTCGATACCATCCAGCCATGCCTAAAAATCGTCGCACTTGCTTGGGTGTTTTTGGTGTTTGAAAACTATTTATTGCTTCGACTTTTGACGGATCTGGTTTAAGACAGCCATTTGTAACTATATATCCTAGATACTTCAATTCTTTAAAACAAAATTTACTCTTTTCCACATTAATTGTTAAGCCTGATTTTCTCAAATGAATTGCTACTTCATTTAAAACCTCTAAATGTGTTTTAATATCTGGTGAAATTATTAAAAGGTCGTCCAGGTAAACAAATACTCTATCTCTAAGGCGTTGTGGTATAACTTTATCTATTAGTCTGCACATTCGCTGGGCAGCGTTGCACAATCCAAATGGCATAACCTTGAATTGATACAACGGCCTTCCTGGTACCGTAAAAGCTGTTTTCTCACGTGACTTCTCTTCTAGCGGTATTTGCCAGAAAGCATCTTTTAAATCGATATGTATCTGGTATCTTGAAGTCTGCTTAACAACCCTTCTATATGTGGCAAAGGATATGCGTCCTTTTTGGTCACTAAATTTACCGCACGTGAATCCAAACATAACCTAATTTTATTAGACTAAAACTACTGGTGAGTTCCATGGGCTGTTACTCTCTTCTATTACCTCTAAACTTATCATTCGATCAATTTCTTCATACATTTGCTTCTCAATTACTGGTGAAACTGGCCAGTGTCTACTTTTGATTGGTTCGGCATCTCCTGTATCTATAATATGAGTTTCAACTTGAGTTTTCCCCAATCCTTCAGTCGCAAATGATGGAAATTGGGCCTTAATCATGTCTAACTGTTCTTTGTCTGTCTCTGAAAGTATGTACGCATGTCTTAGTTTTTCGTCAATAACTGATTCTGTCGGACAAGGTTGTGTTTCATCTATTTCAATACTGTGCTGTTCTAGATCGGTAAGTCCTAAACCACATTTTGAAAGTGACGGAAATTTTGCTATTATTGCGTCTAGTTGTTTTTGTTCTTGATCTGTTAATTCGTGTTCAACTTTTGTTTCTATCGATTGATCTTTTACAGGAATATTTCCAAACGCTGGTTTGATTTCGAAAGCTTTCCAAAAATCGGTCCCTAAATACAATGACTGCTTTAACGAAGGACATAAATACAGACGAACTTTTCGTACAAGATTATTACAAGTTACAGGAATAAACATGTGTCCTACAATTTTCTGTGGGTTTCCGTCAGCTGTCTGTACTGTAGTTGTCATTTTAGTGTACGTCAAGTTAAGTTTTTCCACTAATTCTAAACATCCTGCACCTAAGATGCTAACATTAGCACCGCTGTCTAAAAGTCCTTGTATATTTCTGTCCAAAATTGTTACTGTTAAGTACCACCGAGGATCTTTACTATTAATTTCTAAAACCGTAGATTCTAAACATTTGTTACATTTTCGTTCCGTTCGATGACGTACTCTACAATTTTGAATTCGTTTTTGTTTCTTTGTTGGTTTGGAATTAGCAACAGGAAAATCTTTAAATATTTCTTTACGAATTGATTCATATTCCTTAAGCCTCTGTTCATACGTTTTGATAATAGGTGGCGTTACTGTAGAAACTTGTTTATGTCTAAGATTATTAATTATTTTTTTATGTTCTATATTTGTCATAGATGGCGTTGGTGGTAACACGTCTGTTTTATTGGTTAGCTGTTCATCAATTTGGTTTACTGGTAAGTTGTCATTATGTCCGTCCTGTAGTATTGTAGTATTAAAATGTTGCTCTATCACTTTTCCGGAGACTGGAATTTGGGCCGTGCTGACTCCGAATTCATCACGTGGCTTTTCGAGTTTCCCGGCGAACAATTAGGACAAAATGGTTTTGCTACTTGTTTTGTACCACATTTGTAGCAAAACAATCTACGTTGTACTTCAGCAAATCTTGGAAGCTGTGCCCTTGTTTGTCACAATTTTTGCGTATTACGATTTTTACATATTTACGTACATATATACGTACATATTTTTGCGTATTACGATTTAATTTATTTCCTCTACTTCAATATCAGATATTTCATCTTCCTTCAATATAATTTCATTGATATCTCTCGTAGATCTCACAGGTTGTCTCGATCTCATTAATACTCTTTCAGCTTTTCTCACTATATCCCTTAAATGATCAACTGAAAATATATCTGCAGTTAAAATCATCTGTTGTATTTTTAAATTTAAATTATTTCGCTGAATATCTATCAACTGATTATGCTTCATCGAAGATTTTAATTGTAAGCTCCACGCAGTGATAGCTGAACAAAATTCATCAAATGATTCACCAGGTTGCTGCTTTCTACTCATCATTGTCATGAATATTTCATTATCTGATTCTAAAATTCGAAACTGGCTGATCAAAGCAGATTTTAAAGCTGTCCAGTCTATGTCTTTATGTCTCGTTACATACTGAAAATACCAGGTCTTTGCTAGGCCTTTCAGTAGTATATGTATTTTGTTCGTAACATGTATCCAGTCCACATTGTCATCTCGCGCCATTTTTTCTACTCGTTCTACAAAATCAACTACGGACATTGGTCCTCTACCGTCAAATGTAATACCCCAATCGAACATCGGCGATTTTCTGTCAGCGTATGTATGTTGTCTTGGTTGATAGTTTTCGAAACGTTGCGTCCTTATCGGTTGATTATTGTTGTTAATACTTTCTTGATTTAAAATCATATTTGACAACATTTGTTCTAATTTATTAAATCTATCTTCTGTAGATGGCTGAACTCTACCTGTATCTAATTGTTGTGATTGTGGTCTTGTAAATTGTTGCCTAAACATTGATGGTGGAATATGTTGCTGATCATTAATTATTACTTCTGGTTGCGTCATTTGATTTTGAATTATTAATTCTTGTACTATTGGACGATTTTCAACAAAGTTTAATATCGGAGAATTGTACTCACACTCAAATCTATCAACGGCTGAATCACTTCTATAAATATTAGCCGAATTTATATCTTCTCGATGAACTGGCCTGGTTTGTGTGACTTTATTTTTGTTAATTATTCCTGAATCTCCAGATTGTATATTCCTTTGTGTATGAATTTCAATATTTTCCATCTTATTTTCTCTAATCATTCGGTTTTCAGTTACTACAGTCGATGCTATTTGAGATACTGAAGTTTCACTCGAACTTTTACTTGGTCCAGGACTTACAACAGTATTAGATACTTTTGTCGCTGTTAAATGTTTTAATTGGTCAAGAACTTGAGCAAATTGGTTTTGAGTTGTATCTTCTACAATTTTTAACCTATTACTGAATTCGTTAAGCATACTTTGTATGTTATTTAAGAATATTGCTTGTTGGTTATTCGACTGCGTTCTGACAGAATTATTTTTATTTTGTGTATCTTGGTTTAATGAGCTTTTTTGTGTTTTTTTAGGATTAGCTTCTTTATCCCAATCTTCCGAACTTTCTATTGATTGCTGGATTACAAGTGAATCAGACGATTGTTCATCAAAAGATTTAATCGATTCTCTGTCAGTCATATTTCCGTCAGAATATGTTCGTTCTCTAGTCCCGTCACTGTAGGGTTGGTTATTCTGCTGGTTACTCATTGCTGCAGCTCCACTACTTGTAGCTGCAGTCGCTGTTGTCAAAGTTTGTGTCGGTTGTGGTAGTGGTAGGCGATTATTTATATTTGGTAAGGTTACATGTTTTTGCCTTAGAGTAAATATACAGGAGACGCTATAATGCTATTTTGCTCCTACGAACTCGGTCGCCGTTTTTTAGAGCTTTTACTTTTCAGAAAAACCGAGATTAGTTGTCAGAAAAACCCACATTTGCTGTCAAAAAAAATTTATTATAGGAGCTGATGAGTGCTTTTTTTACTTGTCAGAAAAACTGAGATTATTAAAGCTTTTTAAAAAGTCGTAGTCAGGATAATTTTGATATGAGGCGCGGTTAGTATTTCTGACTGAATTATTAAAAAAATATATATATTAGATTTCCTAAGGACACAAAAAATAAAATTAAATGGTTTTCTGCTGTAAATATGTTAGCCGAGAATTATTATTTTATTTTCATAACTAATCTCAAAAATATTTACAATTTATTCAAGTCTATCATTTGGTATATTAAATAAAAGCTTTTCTTAAATAAAAAGAGCTTTTATACAATGGCTGCAGTTTCTGAAGCCGTCACTACAAAAAACATCTCTTTTCCCCCCACAAGAAACGGCGACACGATTTTATCGATATAGCGTCTCCTGTATATTTACTCTATATTTTCATTTTTAAACATTCATACAAATCGGACGTGTTTTAATTTCGCTCCGTTATTGAATTTTAAAAATATAATCACATTCTTTCACCCAGTACATTCACCTTTTAATTAACGCATATTCAAATTAAATACTAAAAAAGTGAACCAGCAAAAAATTAAATAAAAATAAAAAAAAAATATATATATAAAATTTGATCATATTTCACATAATTATTTTTGCAATTTAATATATAGTGCAAATTTTGTATTATTTTTTGTTGTTGTTAATCACATTGAACTTTAATAATTTCATAGTGTATGAATTAAAGTGTATAGACATTGAACTTTATTAATTACTATAATTGTAAAAACATTGAACTTTATAAATTATTTATTTGTTGACATACTTTTCATCATGGTCAAGTGTTGTAGTACTAATTGCTCATCAACGGATGGTGACCTTATTGCATGTAATGGTATTTGTCAAAAGTCTTTTCATCTACACTGCTTAGGTCTATCACGATCAGCTTTTAAACATTTAAAGGAATTTAACCAGATCTTCACATTTTATTGTAGCGAGTGCAAAGAAATTAGTCTTTCACACCTTTTGTTGGCTGTTAAATCTAACAATGATTTATTGAAACTACTTTCTGACTCGGCTGAATCAATGAACAAAAAATATTCGCTTTCAGAGAAAAATACGTATAAAAAAGAAGATACCATGTTATCAATATTACAACACGTGCATGATTTATGCTCTCAGATTGATAACATTGATAGCAAATGTAAATCGCAAATAGACAATATTGTAACTTTATCAAAAAAAGTTGACGAGTATAATACCAATATTGAAAGTATCCGCGAT
The DNA here is from genome assembly GCA_963920725.1 of Rhamphomyia laevipes. Lineage (NCBI taxonomy): Eukaryota > Metazoa > Arthropoda > Insecta > Diptera > Empididae > Rhamphomyia > Rhamphomyia laevipes. Next base: position 50,650,962 of record OY987255.1, on the reverse strand, counting down.
AATTTTAACGAAAATTGCAGTAACAACTCGCTAATTGATAAAGTTAAATTTCATCTTGATAATATTGATTCATCTTTGAGAAAATTAAAAATTATCTCTAATAGTAACTCAGAAAAACTTCAATCATCATTAGATATTCAATTTTCAGATAATAGCAAAAATATGCGTGATATATCAAGTGAATTAGATAAACTAAAGACCAATGATAACTTGTTAGTCATTAGATCTCAATTATGTCACTTTGAAGATATATTAATTTCATCTAAACTAATGGTAAAAGATGCTATTGAAGAGATTAAATCCATGAGTTCTAATAGTTTTCCAATAAAAGCAGTTTATGATAGAAACCTTTCATCTCTACATGACGAAATCGTTAACTGTGATTATTATGATGACAATACTATTAAATTAGTACCGGAAGATACTCATACACCTGAATTATCAAAAGACATGGATGTCGACAATTCTCCAAATAACACCAATATCAACGGTAAAAATATAATTATTGTTTCGGCAGATATCCATACACAACCCTCTTCGCCTTCAAAATTAAGAAAAATCTCGTTAACACCTGAATTAAAACAACATACTCCAGACTTATCCAGATCATCTTCTCCAACTTCGTTACCTACATTAGTTCACCAAGGTTCACCTGCCAAAATACCAATTATCGAACTTGGTATGGAATCACTAAACAACAAAAATAAAAAAAATACAAGTAAAATTATCAGTAAGGCACTTAAAGCTAGTTTAAATGATGTAACAAAAAAGGTCACTCCTAAATCACGTCAAGATATTGCCACATTCCACATCAAAGGAATTGGTAGTGAACCTAATGTAAATCGGATAAGAAGTTATATTGAAGATAAACTTCATATTGAAATTATTTCCTGCTCTAAACTACGTCCGAGGTCTAAGAAATACAGGTCGCCTAAAAATATATTATCGTTGAAGCTTCAGATACCTTGCAAATATGCTTGGTTATTTACAGATTTACATATCAACACCTATAAACTTGGCAACTTATACTTTTGTCCTTGGAAAGACCACCAGAAAGTCAAAACTGATAGCAATAATATTAAGAATAACAACAACATTAATATTAATAAAATTAGTATTAACGATAATAACAAAAATATTAAAATGATTAATAACAATAGTATTACCAATAATAATAATAGTGATAATACTAATAATAATGATAATACTAATAAAAATAATAGTAATAATAATAATAATATAAATAATTATAATAATAATAATAATTTTAATGATAACATTTATAATGATAACAATAATATTGAACACTATAATGATATTATTAATACTAATTACAATAACAGTAGTAACAATAGTAGTAATGTTCATAATTGTAGGTATAATAATCATAATAATAATAGTTGTACTAATAACATCAATGGTGAGAATATTAATAATATGTCTTGTACTAGTAATGATAATAATGGTAAGAAATCTTATAAAGCTTTTATGAAATCAACTTCAAATAATTTAAAAAAAATAATAAAATTCGTACAGGGACCAACCTTAAATCCTCTAATACCAGTTAGTGACATTCCTCATATTTATAGTCCTAATTACGACGATATCTCTCAGTAAAAAATCAATAATTCTCAGATATCAAACGATGTACCATTCAATTCAGAGAAATCTTTTCTAGATCCTCTATTACCACCGATCGTAAAATTAACTTATAATTCTGCCAGATGTTCTGATAATCACTACCTTTTAAGTCGTTTTAGAGATAACACCATTTACAACAACGTGAGACTTTATCTAGCTTATCTATATAATAAATCAAGTTCAGTCTGTATAGAAGGCAAAACCAAAACGAATGTTATGATCGGAATTCAAAAAGAAGGGCTTCCAACTGACATCGGTTCTCTACGACAATTATATATTAAGTATCATGAACATTTCGATATTTCTGCTGACCAGGTAATATGTGATCTTGCTTCATACGCTTCCCACATTAATTCTAAGAGAATATCCTTTCTGCAAAAATCTCGTGAAAATACCAACCAGTTTTTTCGTCCCCTACCTCAAAAGCAATCGCCATTTTGGTAAATCACAAACAAACAATAATAAAAATTTAATATACCTAAGTAATCCCCCCCTTAGTACCGTATCAATTAAGCAACCCAAAAAATTATTAATTTACTATCAAAATGTAAGAGGTTTACGCACTAAAACCTCTCAAGTATATGTTAACTCTAAAACTTTGGACTTTGATGTTTTTGCATTAACTGAAACTTGGTTACCACATTCTATCAATTCATTAGAGCTATTTGATCAATCTTATACTGTTTTTAGGAAAGATAGATATACTAACAATGTAAATCCAATCGTACCAAAAGGTGGTGGGGTACTCATTGCAATAAAAAATAATTTCAGATTTATTGAGGTATGTCTAACACAATTTCCAGATCTTGAGATAATTGCAATAAAAATAGAATTCAATAATAAATCTCTCTTCATCATTAACTGCTACATACCTCCAAATTCAGACGTAGCTACTTACAATAATCTAATTCAGGCTGTTGATCACATATCATCTTTACTGAATAATCTCGATGAATTGATGGTATGTGGTGATTTTAATCTACCTAATTTACGTTGAACCCTTTATGATCCCAAGTCAAGTTGCATCAAATTTAGAATGTATTATAATTGATGGTTTCAACTCAAATTACCTACAACAAGTTTCCCCAATAATAAATTATCAAGGCAGACAACTTGATCTTATTTTTACTTCTAATTGGATTAATCTTACTAATATTCACAACAATATGCCGTTAGTAAATATTGATGCATTTCATCCTCCAATTAGCTTCTCTTACTGTTACAATAATCCTATAGAAACATTACCAATTATATCCTATCGATATAATTTTTCAAAAACAGATTTTTTATCCTTGAATGCCTACTTATTATCTATAGATTTTAATTTATTATTTCAAAACTTAGACATTAATGATGCAGTAAATAAGTTTTATGAGGTCTTACTACATGGATTTGAAATTTATGTACCCCATGTTCGTGATAGAGGCTTCGAAACTAGCCCACCATGGTTCAATCATGAACTAAAGAAGCTAAAAAACCAAAAAAATAAAGCCTGGGGGAAATATTTAAAAAATATTAATAATGAAAGTTATAATAACTTCATCAACCTTTTCAATACATTTAAATCACTAGTTAAAACAAAATATGATAATTACATTAAAGACGTCGCTTCGAAACTTAAAGATAATCCTAAATCATTTTGGAAATTTGTAAATTTAAAAAGAAAATCGGACCAATTTCCTAACTTCATGTCTTTTAATGGCCAAGTCTCAAATAATTCATCAATAATTTCAAATAATTTTAAAGAATTCTTTTCTAGTTCCTACGGTAATAGTTCTTTTGAGGTAGATGAGGCTAATTTTCCTCACCTAAATAGCCATCAAGAATTTAATTTTATAGCAATCGACCTTTCAACTGATATAATAAAAAAATATCTAATGAGACTAAACAATGACGCATTTCCTGGGCCAGATAATGTACCAGAAATTATATTAAAAAATTGTTGTGAATCTCTCGCTAAACCATTAACCATTTTGTTCCAGCAATCTTTAAAAATGGGAATATTTCCTGACTACTGGAAAAATTCATATATTAGACCAGTACACAAAAAAGACTCAAAAAGTGAAATTACTAATTATCGGCCCATTGCAAAACTCTCCAGTATTCCAAAATTATTTGAACTTTTAATCTATGACTCAATCTACAGTCACTGTTCGGACGCATAAGTCCTAACCAACATGGATTTATGAAATGTAAATCTACTGTTACAAATTTAACAGAATGTTGCTCACAGTTTCTAAACACAATGGAGACAGGATTCCAAACTGACGTAATTTATACCGACATGAGTAAAGCCTTTGATCTCCTCCCACATAGCGTTATCATTTTTAAACTAAAAAAACTAGGCTTTCCCAATTTTTTAATCAAATGGACTTTATCATACCTATCTAACAGAAGCTATAGTGTGCTCTTTAGATCTGCTTTATCTGAACCGTATTACGCTAACTCAGGGGTTCCACAGGGTAGCCATCTTGGCCCGTTATTTTTTATTGCCTCTATTGATGATGTATCATCCATAATTGTTAATAGTTATATCGGCATATATGCAGATGATATGAAAATCCACAAGATAATTCGCACACCAAACGACAATACTCAGCTTCAAGACGATTTAAACGCTTTTGAGAAATGGTGTAAATATAATAATTTATTGCTCAATATTGAAAAATGTGCCTTAATAACTTACACTCGTCGCACCAAACCAATCATCACAAATTATACTTTTGCAACCAAAAATATTAAACGGGTTACGCAATTTAAAGACTTAGGTGTCCTTTTTGATGATAAACTGACTTTTAAACAACACTTTGATGTAATAGTCAATAAAGCAAATTCGATGTTAGGTTTCATTAAGAGATGGTCCAAGGAATTTGATGACCCATACGTCCTCAAATCCTTATATACTACTCTTGTTCGACCTAACTTGGAATATGCAAGTCAGGTTTGGTCGCCCAATTACAAAGATCATATTAATAGAATAGAAGCAGTTCAAAAAAAATTTATCAGATTCGCTTTACGTAACTTACCTTGGGCTAATCCAACCATATTACCACCGTATAGAAGTAGATTACTACTTTTACAATTAAAATCGTTAGAGTCTAGAAGAGAAGTTGCCGATATAGTTTTTATTGTATTAATTTATAATGGTAAAATACACTCATCTTATATTAAAGAACAAGTTATCTCCCATGTTAACACTAGCACACGTTTTCGTCATGAAAACATTTTTACTCTTTCCCATCACCGTACGAATTATGGGAAATATGAGCCCATTAATAGAATGTTCATGAATACTAATAAATATAAGTACTATATTAACATTTCTTTAACGAAAGAGCAACTCAAGAGAGCCTTATTCTTACAAATATCATAACACAATTTTTTTTTTTTTAACCATTTCATAAATTCTTTATATGTAATCGTTATATCATATCTATTTTATTAATTTATATTTTTATTTTTTTTTTATAATTTTTATTTATATCAAAAGATATATTAAAAAAAGTTTATAACAAACTATTATATAATAATATAATTTTAATTTATATATTATTATAATACAAATTTAATTAAATACTTGACAAAGACACATATTGTCCTATATTATTATATTTAAAATTTTCTTTAATTGTTGAAATATGTTATATGTATTATTTAGATTTAAGTTTTTTGTAATATGTTTGTATTAAGCATAATAAATAAATAAATAAATTAACTAAGGTTTTTGCTTTTCTTCGCGTGTTGTTTGACGCGTGTTAATTCGCTGAGGATTTGTAGGAGTTTTACCCTTTATTTTATTATCCATTTTAGAGCAAAAATAATAAAGGTACGTTAAATAATTATCTCTTTATTAATATTCTTTTTATTTTATTTTTAGGTAAATAATTATTAATTTTGATGCCGAATAAATAAGGATTTTTTTTTTATATAACCTAATTTAACCTAAAATTTGGATACTCTAAAAAAAAATATATGTTCGGAATAAAAAAACAATTTTTCCTATTTCCTAAGGTTTTTGATTTCTAAATAATTTGGTTCTAATTTCAGGTATTGACGCTGAATCTAATTTAAGATTGATTACTTTATTGGATTAATGGTGGTTCCCTACGAACTCATTCTCCCTAGGAAACATGGCTTTTTCGGTGTGTTATGTTTATTAATTTTCACTTTTCCATTAATGTTGTTTTTCTTTTAATTAAATGAATTCGGTTTTGTGGAAAATTATTTTGAATGCTTTACTAATCTAAACATGTAAGTACTTGACAAAAACGACTTGTATTACGCTCAACATTTGTTTGCATTCAAAACAATTCAATTTTCCAGAAATCACAGACATATTTCTGTCATATCAAGAAGTCTACCGTTTGCTAGAATCATACCTACAAAATCGTGAAAATCTCGTATTGATAAAAATAAATGTATATGATTTCGAAAATCCATGTGAAATATTGTGTCAATACTCAGGATCTCACTTTACCGCTGGCAGTGCCTACAGTTGTGGCTTCCTTAGTATTAAAACAACATCCACATGAACTTTATTTCTCATTTCTTGTCTATAAAAATTACTAAATGAATTAAATTTACTTTACTTAAACAGAATTTACTTATTTATTATTTTATACAGGTGATTTTAAAAACTACTCTACTAAATAATGACTTGATATAAGACAGAGACCATCTTACGAAGTAAACAAACACAATAAATAAATTTTCAGGACTCAGGATCCGTGAAGGATTTTCCTTCTAATGAGCCCCACGTTGGGCGCCATATTGTTAAATGTTTTCCAAGCTTAAGTAAAGGTTTACTTAAGGTATTAAAATTTTCTTTTTCAAACCATTCGGCCATGATACGATAACCGGAATCGCTCCCGCCGAATGCTTGCTACGCTTCCCGACAACAGGTTGACATGCCTTGCATTTAAGCACAGCTTGGCTCGCCGGTTAGTTTGGGTGGGTTTTTGTTGTCACAAAAAGCATATTTAATTGAAACTAAATAAAATAATTAAAACTATATCGAAAAATACCAAAGAAACTGAGAACTACGAATTCCGAGCACTTGTTGTTATTAATCCTTGCATTGCCCACCCCTACCTATGACAATAGTTTGCAAGCTATAATTTCTCTATTGTCCCTTTTATTCTATAAAAATCACAACATTAATGGAAATTCATCACACCGCCATGGTTCCTTAGAGAGTTCGTGAACGAAGTTCACCACCAAGGTAAATTTCTTTACCACATTCTAACTAAAATAAAATCAACAGTAAGAATTATAATGAATCCCATGTAACAAATTTTATTCATATTATCAATCTAGCATTATATAAAAAAATTTAATAACTATATTTCATAAATTTTTTTTTTTTATATATGTATGTATTTTAAATTTAGTACATTTATTTTAAATCATATTCATTAAAAAAAATATTTTTTTCTTTTTTTTTTACATTAAGTTATTTCATGATAAACTCATTTATTTATTTAATTCAATCTATTATTTTAATAATTTTATCTTTAATTTCAAATTGGTTTATTTTTAAATAAATTTTTTTTTTGATATATATACCAAGTTATTTCTTGATTTTAATTTGTATTTTACTGATTTATTTATTTAATTTAATTTATTATTTTAATAATTTTATCTTTAATTTCTAATTGGTTTATTTTTAAATAATTTTTTTTTTATTATTTATATCAAGTTACTTCTTGATTTTAATTTGTATTTTATTAATTTTTTTATTTAATTTAATATATTCTTTTAATAATTTTATCTTTAATTTCAAATTGGTTTATTTTTAAATAATTTTTTTTTATATATATATATTTTATAATTGATTCATTATTTATTTTATTTAATATTTTTAGCATAATAATTTTTTTTTTATGTACTCACCAAGCAAAATCCAGCGTCGAGACTGTGTGCGCACGCAGAACTTGATTGCTGTTGTATATATTATGTTGCGTGGGGGTTTTTCTCTTTTTTTTTGTTTTTAATCTAAGTTTTTTTTTTTTTTTTTTGAATCAATTATAGTTTAGAGATATATATATATCTTTTTTTTTTTTTTTTTTTTTTTTTAAATTTAAATTAAAAACTTTTTAACCAATTGAATTTAGATATATTTTATAATCTGACTGTGTACTATTTCATTAATTTTACTATGAAATATTTTATTAATTTTATTGTGATATGTTTTATTAATTTAATTGTGAAATGTTTTATTAATTTAATTGTGAAATATTTTATTAATTTAATTGTGAAATATTTTAATATTTTTAATATGAAATATTTATTAATTTACTGTGTACTATTTTAATATTTTACTGTGTACTAATTTATTAATTTACTGTGTAATATTTTAATATTTTACTGTGTACTAATTTATTAATTTACTGTGTAATATTTTAATATTTTACTGTGTACTAATTTATTAATTTACTGTGTAATATTTATTAATTTTTGTAAAATTTTATTTGCTTTGTAATATTTTATTAATTTTTAATTTATCTTTACTATTGATTAATTAATTATTTTACTAATTCAAATGTTCAATCTCAAATTAATTAATTTACTATTTATTTTTGTTTTTAATATCAAATTTATGTAGTTTTATCTTTCTTTACTCTACTAATGAAATTTAAATTTTAATTTTAATTTCTACTATATTCAAAAAAAACTGTTTTTAATATATTTTATTTTTAATATGCATATATTTTATATATATGTCAAGTTTTAAATGTAAACTATAATCTCTTATTTTAATGTAAAAACCATATCCTAAAAGTATAATAAATTTCAAGACAAAGGTCAAATTACTCGCGTTTTATACGTGGTAATTGACCTTTAAATCACCTTACTCTGACCTCACAATTTTCAGGTAAATATTTATATTTTACCAGTATATCTATTCAATACTTTTACTACAATTTTTCCTGATAACTTGATTGTTGGTCTAAAATACTGTTCAGGGTGATTAATACAGTTCCGCCTCGGTCTATATCCAGTTTTATTGATGTCTTTAAAATAAAACTAAAATAAATATCTACCTAATCTCATTTATGTCATAATAAAATTATACCTGAATATTGAATATAAAAATATATCTATAAATTACTCCTGTTCTCCAGACAATCTTGAAAATATTAGATTGATTATTACACTGCATCCAATCATCCACGATTAATTATTTTATTACTCCCTACTTTATAAAAATTGAAAATTTAATTTTTCCTTTTTTTTTATTTTTCTACGTCTTTCACTGGCTAATGTCTTTCCAAAAAAGAAGGTTTTCCGCCGACACGATTAATTTTTAGCCAGTTGTCGCACCTTTGCTAACGATCTAAACTTTGGCGCCGATGCGCAATTACCTTATGCCTTTAATTTTTTATCGGTTAGGGAAATTTTTATCGGTTAGCTTTTCTGCTGTCATCTGCCCATTAAATCTGTCATGAAAAAGCTTTCATATTTTAATTGTCATACGTCCGGTCACATGTTTTTTTTTTTTGGAGCAATAATGTCAGTCAGGTAAATTTTCTTCCTTTATTTGTTTATTTTAATTTATTTATTTTTAGGAATTAAGTCCCTATAAAAATAAAATAATAATATCTACAGCACGTTACAATAGTCCAGATAATAGGGTCTACAGTTACCAGTAGAATAAATTCTAAAAATATCAAGACCATAGAAGAAAAATTGAATTAAGATTAGATCATCAGAGAAATGTTCTTCAGGATGACCTCTAAACAGTAAAAGAGGACAATTGAAGGTCAGAAGGGTGTTAGGACGAAATAGCGGAAATAGAACACCGGAGGAAGTAGGAAGATTGTAAATTTTAGCTAGGAAATATATTAGTTCGAAAGTTGAATATATTGTCACTTAAATATAATTAAAATTTCATTATTTTTTAATATATTATTCAAAAAAAAAGATTATGCTAATAAATAAAATTTAAAATTTAAATTTTAGAAAATTTAATAAAAAAATATAGAAAAAAGAGATTAAAAAATTGCTCGTAAAGTAGCAACAGCTGAAGGTCCTGTGCACATGATCCTCGGTGGAAAAAAAATTGTAAGGAAAATTAAAAATTAATACAATCTATAAGGAATCAAAGTGAGTTATTCTGAAATTTTATTTATTGGTCCTTTTTTTTGAATATATTAAAATTATATATATATATATATAAAGTGATGAAATCATGAAATAATTGATTGAACAAGTGGCAATATAAATTAGCTAGATTTAAAAAAAAATAAAAAACAAAATTAAAATACGAAAAAAAAATTAAATATACATATAAATTGTAAATTACCTAGTATATTATGAATATATAGTGTAGATTGTAGAATCTAAAAATATAAAAATTGATATTGTCTATATATTACAATTAATTGGCTAATCGCCGTGAGATGTCACTAACCACAGGTAGTGATGAAGATTAAATTTGTTTAATTTAAATTTTATTAGATTTGAATTGGAAAAAAAAATTAAATGAAAAATTGTTTTGAATAAAATAAGTAATATTTTAAATCAATAAAAAATTTTGATATACAAATAATTTTAATGAATTTTTAAAAATTTAAATAATATAAAAATTAAATTATGAATGAATAATTGAGACCAAAGGGTTGGTGAATTATATAGATTTTTTTTAATATGAAGAAAGTAGTAAATTAATGTAATAACATTTTGAATTTAAAAAACAATAGTAGAATATTTTATTGATATAAATAAATTATAAAATTGAGTATACACTATAACGAAATATGGTTGTAATTTTATTTTATATTATGAAAATATATTTAGATTTGATTAGCTTAACCATGAGAGGTTGCTAATAATTTAGGTTGGTGGTGATGATGATTTAGTTGGAATTGTAGGATGAATAGGTTGCCATAACATCTGGCACAGATCTTTGTGATGGTCGCATGCAAATATAATATTGAGAATTCGGCATGAATTTTTTTAGTCGGAAACAGGAGTGATGTTAATACCCACCCCACCGACGAGCTAAGCCCTTGCAAGCATGTCGACTTCACGATATCCTGGTTTCAGCTACATGGTTTATAATTATTTGTTGAAGTAAACAAGGCCGCAAAATAAAAATGCTCTATTGCAAAAATAGATTATGTAGAGAATAACAAAATGGCGCCCAATCATAAGGACTAAATAAAAAAATTAAAATGAATAATCCCTGAGGATTATATTTGTATGCTATCATCATAAAGATCTTGTACTGGTTAGGTTTACTGTAACATCAAGAGCATCTAGTCGTCGTGAAAGAAATTTTATGTTAACTTATGTCCAATTATGTCGGTTTATCATCAGCATAATTCGTTGCTAAGAAACATTAAAATTTTAAAACACCGATACTAAAATTAAATAAAAAAAAAAAATTTTTTTTTTAATAAAATTCTAATTTGAAGTCCTTGCGACAGCACTTTAGCGTGATTTATTATATTATTAAATAGATAACATTGAATCTGATTTTTTTTATTAAATTAGAGTGGTCCTAATTGTAGGTCTAGAACCAGCAATTTGCGTGCCTCTATTTATAATTGAGAATGATTGGTGTTTTCAAAGCTCGTATTCACCTCACTAAAATAAAATCAATAAAAAAAAAATACATATAAATAAAATATACAATTACCGACTGATGTATTATCACCACCATAATATTGAAATACATTTTGAAATATATAGTATAGTAGTTGAGATAGAGTTGAATTAAATTACACTAGTAGAAATCAAAAAAATTAATCTAGCTGAACTAAAGCTGAAAATTAAAAAAAAATATTAATAAAGCTAAAAATTTGAAGATTAATAAAAAAATTCAAAGCTGAAAATATAAAATTAATAGTAATAGCTAAATGTAAAATAGTTAATAGATATAAAGCTGAAAATTTGATGATTAGTTCAAATTCAAAGCTGATATCAAAGCTGAAAATATAAAATTATTAATATTATAGCTAGTTAAAAAAAAACATAAGTTATCATATCAGAGCTGAAAAGAAAGCTGGAAGATAAGAATTTAGAAATTTATAGAAAAGTTTAGATATTGAAAAATAATTTAATAAAAAGTTAGAATTTTAAAATCGTTTAAAAGTAACGAAAACAAAATGCATTCAGGTGGTAGAGGGCGTAAGCACAATTAGCAAATAAAGCAAAAAATATCTAAATTTTGATGCTAAGGCAAATCATAAACCGGAAAGTCAATCGCAGACCTATTCACTTCGTTCTGGTACAACAAATGATCAGAGAAATGATCAAAATGTACAAAATAGTAATACAAATCAAAGTGAAATCATTTTGAGTAATCCAGTCCAACCGATTGTTAGTACTGAGACGGTGTTAGAAAAATTAAATAGTATTAATATACCGGAAATTCAAACCGGAAGAAATAATGAAATTCAAAGTAATTTAGTAGAAAATGAAATGATTATTATAGAAGAAGAAAATATAAATAGTAATAGTGTAGCATCTAATAATGAAGTATTTACTCTAAAAGATGTAGAAAATATGATTAAAATTAGTGAAGCTAAGACTATGGCTGCAATTCAATCATTACGCGAGGAAATGTATGAAGTAACTTCAGCTTGTATAAAAGATACTAAAGCTGAATTACTAAAAGAGAGTGCTAGAGTAGAATCTAATTTAAATTTGACAATGGGTATACTCGCGGATAATTTGACTCAATTAACTAACACAATGTCAGATGTTTTAGTACAAAATCTAAATATACAGAGTCAACAAAAAAATAATAATTTATCATATTCTAATTTAGTTGGTGAAACCAATCAAGAAATTTAATTTCCAATTCAGAAATTTCTAATTTAATTGGTGAAAACCATGAAAGAAATTTTAATTTTAATTCTAGAATTACTAATAGATCAGAAAATTTAAATTCTCAATCTGAGCAAATAAATATTAATCAACTACCTAGTAATAATTATCATGGTGGTACACCAGAATTAAATTTAAATAGTCAAGTTAGGGAGATTGGAATTGGAAATCATACAGATCAAAATAGTCCAATTTTTAGATGGAATATAAAATTTTAACTGCTAGTTCAGCACGTCGCAGCTATCATAAATCCTGGAATGGAGGTAAACATCAGGTTTATGGGATATTGCCTTGAACTCCTTTTTCAGCTGGGCTGAGTTTCGCCGGGGGGCGTGGGAGACAATATCCCGGAACCAGATTCCTATAAGCAATTAATTCTGTAAAACAACCACATGGAATACATACAATAGATGAGGGAAAAGGATGGCGAATAAACTTCCGGTGAATTCTCACCCCATTATGGATTTTATTCCATTCTAATTATTGAAAATAATAAATGAAAACATATATAATATTGTGTTTTTTGCATTTAAGTTGAAAATTATATTTATTTCTTCCAGATAATTATATTTAGTTTTGTATGCAATATTTAATTTTAGAATTCTGTGATTTTCATGACCAAGTTATAATTTTACTTTACAAGATTTATTTTAATTATTTTACTGCTACTATTTATTTTAATATTTATTTAATATAAATTATTATTTATTTAATATAATATATAAAGAAATTAAGAATATAATTTATAATATAATAATATAAAGTTTCAATATATTTAAATTAAGAAATTACCTGGTTTCCAACGAAGACAGTACTGTATTCAACTGGAACCTATACATTATTTTTTTCCTGTATTAATATTAACAATAAAAAAAATCAAAAAAAAATACCACTAAGAAAATCACTTTTAATATTTAACTATAAATTGCTCCTACAATTTCTGGTTATACTAATCAATTAAATTTTACTAATTTTTAATTATTTTCAACTTTAATAAATTTTCTTTATGTTAAACTTTACTAATTTTTCTTTATTTCAAATTTTAAATCAAAATTTTCTTGATATTAAACTTTACTAATTTTTCTTTATTTTAATTTAAATCAAATACGCACCAAATCCAATCACCAACAACAATAGCACAGTCTTCGACGGCACCACTGATGATTTCTCTACTTTATATATTTTTTTACATATAAAATTTTATATGGCAATTTTATATATTATTTTATAAAGTATTTTAATTTAGATTAAGTATTTTTCTTTTTCTTTTCTAAATTTTTTTTTGATTGATTAATTTATTTGTGTTGTAATAACTTATTTTCATTATTTTAATTATATAATTTTAAGTTTAATTATATAGTTTAAGTTAAGTTATTTATATCTCACTATTTATATTTATTAAAGTTATTTAACTATTATTATTTATTTTTATTGAGTTATTTTGGGACGATAATTTCACAATTCTTTTCCCAGCTTGTTTTAATTTATAATTTTTTAAAAAATTTTTTATGTTAATAACATATTACAAATCTGCACTCAGTCTATTATTCGGGTTAAAAAAGTTATTATAAAAATTTAAATCTTTTAAATTTTTAATTAATAGTTAGGCACTTTGCCCAATAAAATTAATTATCTGCTTCCCAATAAAAAAAAAGAATTCAACATTTCCAAAAAAAAATATTCACTACTACTTTTAATCTAAATTATTTATCCGAATTTTCGAATCAAGACTTCTTTTCACATTGGATGCTCAATCCAATCTCCTCATCCGATTTTTATTCTATTCTTTTCTCCTAATTTTTTTATAATTATTCAGCTTACTCTCTATTCGAACCGACGCCGCTATCATTTCCCGCCAAAATAATTCTTTTATTACAATTTTACTAAGCTCTCACTATAACGTATTTTCTTTCTATCGATCTCCGCGCAATCTATTATCGTTTTTAAATTCACCACCCGTCGCTTATTTACCCACGGCAGTTCTATAATTCTTTATGACGTTCTGTGATTTAATTGTGACATAAGTCAATCAATCAGGAAAATATAAACAATGTGGTTAGTAAGTAAAAAAAAAAATTATTTTTAATTTTAAGAAATAATTATCATAATAATTATTTTATTTTATATTTTAGATATTCCTTATAGATCTCATCGATATCAGACGGACACGGACAATATGAATGTGAGATTATCACTTATTTATAAAAGGTAAGAAAAAAAATAATGAAAATTTTGGTTGGCAAACCACCAGCCATAGACTGTATAATAATTAATAATAATTTTTTTATTTATTTCAGATTTCAGCTGTTACAAAACTGATTTAGTTGGAGTGAGCCCTAAACACAACTAAATTAGCAAAAGAAAAGGAAGTAAGTTGAAATCTTAAATAAATAGTTACGGTTTTAAATCCTTAGCGTGTCGACGTGATATTTTTCCCGAAGCTAAATCTTCGACGTCATAACAACATCGACCCACGACCCTTACCACACGGCATTTCACAAACTTCGGTGCTAATTTCTGATTGAACTTTTTTGACTGGTCACTTTGAACAGTGTTTCGACGGTATAGAATTTGTCCCGATACGTATTCTATGGGTTTTGAATGTAAATTGTAAGTTCGTTCGTTTTTCTCTTGAGCTTTCTTCAAACGATTCAACACATCAGTTTTGACTTCTTCCTGGTGTAAATTTGCATCAATTATAGGGATATTACCATCACTTAGGGCTTGCAACTTCCTCAAAAGATCATAAGATGATCCATGAGAGAACATGTGATAACCGAAAGTGAGGTAATAAGGTGAATAGCCCGTGGAATCATGGATGACGTTACGAAGCGCACATGCTATTTCACCTAAATGTGCATCCTACTTGTTATGTGTGAGTGTGGTAGCGGATTTAATGTATGCCCTAATCCACGCCAGAAGTGTACGATTTACTCTTTCGGACTGATTAGCTTGAGGACTATATAAAGCTGTAATGAAATGTCGGACGCCATATTTAATTAAAAGATTTTTAAATTCACGACTTACAAATTGAACACCATTATCCGATAAAATAGTTTCTGGTACGCCAAATAAATTAAATACATCATTTTCTAGAAATGATATGATCGGACCAGTTGTTGAAACTCTAAGTGGTTTCAATAATACAAATTTGGAATACGTGTCTAAAACAATTAAAATATAAGTATGACCTTTTGTAGACCTCGGATACGGTCCCAACAAATCTATGCAAATTCTCTGCCATGGACGTTCCGTAATGTCCTTTTTACCCATTAAAGGTCTTAAAGTTTTATTAGCAGCTTTGCTTTCTTCACACGTTTCACAGTTACTAACGTAGTTTAAAATTTGACTACCCATACGCGGCCAATAGTAAAATCTTTTAATTTTTTCTAATGTTTTAGCTGTTCCGAGATGAGCCGAAAGTGGATCATCATGATTTTTAGAAATGACCGAATCAGTAAGAGCTGGTGGCACCCAAACACGCCATTCGACATCACCCGGTCGACGAAAATCTACTCGTTTGTAGATGACATTACCCACAATCTTTAAATCTGGTAGAACGTTTTGGTTTTTTATAATAATGTTCTTTTGATCTTCATACTCCTTCTCAAAAAATGCAGGATCATTTAAATCAAGACTATTGATTTGTAAGGCCAATGAATCAACATCACCTCTAGATAAGGTGTCAGCTACGATGTTTTCCTTACCTTTTCGATGTACAATATCGAAGTCAAAAGCTTGCAACTTTAAGCTCCATCGAGCTAACCGTCCTGATAAATCTGTCGTTTTCATAAGCCATTTCAGACTAGCGTGATCTGTGATCAGGGTGAAGTGGGATCCTTCTACATAAGGACGAAACTTCTTTATGCTCAACAGGGCTGCCAAACACTCTTGTTCAGTGACACTATAGTTCTTCTGAGTATTTGATAGTTTTTGAGACATAAACGCTATTGGATGTTCTTTGTCATTTTCATCCTTCTGGAAAAGAACACCACCTACCCCTGACATACATGCATCGCATTGAATGAAAAATGGCTTACTAAAGTCCGGATCTATCAGAACCGGAGCTTCCGTTAGCTTACTTTTGACCTCGATAAATGCACTCTCGGCTGCTTCTGACCACTTATCTTTGCAATTTTTCTTCAATAAATCGTAAATCAGAGCTACCGTATCGGCATAATTTTGGATGAACCAGCTATACCACCCAGTCATTCCTAAAAATCGTCGGATTTGACGGAAGGACTTTGGACGCGGAAATTCGTTGATGACAATAACCTTGGAAGGATCAGGTTTAATGCCTTCCCCGGAAATTATGTGTCCTAGATATTTTATTTCTGTTTGACAAAAGCTGCTCTTTTCGACATTGATTGTCAAATTCGCATCTTTCAAACATTTGGCGATCTGCCTTAACAACTTCATATGAAATTCGAAATCATCAGAAAGAATGAGCAAATCATCTAAATACACAATAACATCTTCATATAACTCATATGGAATGATCTTATCCATCAAGCGACATAAGGTTTTGGGCGTATTAGTTAAGCCAAACGGCATAACTACAAATTGATACAAATTTCTACCAGGGACCACGAAAGCTGTTTTGTCGCGGGATTCTGGGTCTAATTCGACCAGCCCAAAAAGCTTGTTTCAAGTCTAGTGATGTGATGAAGCGCGGTTTTCGAATTCGGCCAAGGATCGAATTTACGTTCGGCATAGGATACGCATCCTTCGTCGTAACTTTGTTGACCGCACGCGAGTCCAAACACAAACGCACCTCACCGTTTTTCTTCTCCACCATTACCAAAGGTGACGACCATGAACTTTGGCTCGGTTCGATAATACCTTCGGCTAACATCTTATCGATCTCTCGATCGAGAATTTTCTTCTTATGAGGCGAAAAAGGATATGCCTTAGCATTTACAGGAGTTGCCGTACCTACATCGATTTGATGTTTTAAAACTTTCGTTCTCCCTAACCCCTGTTTGGAAATAAATCCATCACCTCATCTAACGCCGCTCTCTCCTCCATCGACAACTTATGACCGGTCTTAATTTCCGGTTCCGACAACATTGAAATTTGGGCCGGTATTATTCTAAACGCTTGCCAAAAATTCATCCCCAAAATCACGCCTGTCTTTAACGACGGAATTAAATAAAACTTTATTGACGTTACCATTTGGTTATACTCCGTTCTTAAAATTACAAATCCTACAATTGACTGACTAACACCGTACGCGCTACTGATTTCATTTTCGTATACTTAATATCTAATTCTTTTAATAAATCTAACCCATTAAAACCTAAACAACTTATACTAGCCCCCGAATCCATTAACCCATATAAAGACTTACTTTCTAATTTAA
Source organism: Rhamphomyia laevipes (assembly GCA_963920725.1). Taxonomy (NCBI): domain Eukaryota; kingdom Metazoa; phylum Arthropoda; class Insecta; order Diptera; family Empididae; genus Rhamphomyia; species Rhamphomyia laevipes. Next base: position 50,633,123 of record OY987255.1, on the reverse strand, counting down.
TTTTAGCAACATATCTGCCATCCTCTTCAACTGACAAATTTGCTTTCTTTAAATTTTTCCGCTCTATATTCTTATTCCTAAAATAATCTCTAACTCTAAAACTATCCCTAATACTATCTAAATTTTTAATTTCTTTATTATTTTCTTCATTAACCGATTTATCAATATTTCTTTTATTTCCAGACTGTCTATCTACTTCTGTGTCGAATTTTGGTTTGGTTTGGATACTCTGGGAGAATAATTGTTTGACGGGCGTTGAGGCCCCCTTGGCGCAAAACCCGTCTGAATATTTCCCGGATTACAGTTCCTACAGTGTGGTTTAGTTACACCTCTCTGTCCACACGAATAACAGAAAATGTTATTTTCAGCTGGACAATCTCTAGAAATGTGACCGAAATCTTTACACCTATAGCAAATGAGATATTAACCGGGTCATTAACCGGGTTTGCAAAATTTCCCGCTGATGTTGTAACTAACCGATTAATATTATCTGAAGGTAAGATTAGTTTAAAACTATTATCATCAATCTCATTTATGTTCGCACGACGGTTACGCGGATTTCCAAATACGGGTTCACCGATTTCCGACCATAATTTCTCGAACTTACGACATAATTTATCTAATTCCGATACATTTTCAATTTTCATTACTAATAATTTCTCACGTAATTCTGGTAACGTGTTAGCTTGCAAACGCAACAATAGCTCACTTTCCGACATTTTAATTTTTAGCCGTAAATTTAACTCTTCGATTTCCAATCTAAAATCACCGAATTTCTCTTTAAGTTTTTGTTTACGCGATTCTATTAAATGACGGATTTCCAAATCGGTTTCTTGTTCTTCAAATTCGGTTTTTATGTCGGTTTTTAATTTAATCCACGTTAAATTTTCCGAATCGTATTTCTCTAGATAAATCCAATACCATTTCTCAGCTTTACCTGTTAGTAAATGGTGAATTGAATATATTAATTTATTCAACGGATAATTTTCCGCTTCCGCTAATTTCTCCGCCCGAAATAAAAATCTATCTATCATATAAGACCATTTTATTCGATCCATCAAAACGCACTTGCCATTTAGGTACCGGATTCGCACGATTCTCAACCGGTTGTCTTACCGTACGCGAATTATCATTATTATCAATATCCCTTCTTACAATATTTGGTTCTCTCACTAACTCTCTTTCCTTTTCAGGTAATAAATTTTCAAATTGTCTTGGCAAATTATAATCCGGTCGCATAGAATATTGATGCGGTATATACGGAGGTTGATATCCATAAGATTTCGCATCAGGATATAAAGGAATTGAAGGAAGGAAATAAGGATTGGGATTATACGAGGAGACATTCACAGATGCAGACATACGCGGAAACCGTTGCAAAATTGGATTGCAGGTTAGTACCAATTATATTTATTGTAGTTGTAACAGTCGACACATTCCTAACACCCTGAGCCAGCTCTAAAGCTTGCGCTCCTTCTCCTAAATCTAAATTTAAATTATTACCACCTAAAGTCGGGTTAAACATATTTATCAACTCCTCGTTAGTTGTTACTGTAAGTTCAACTCTCTGAGCTTCCGAAGTTTCTATTTTTCTCAATAACTCAACAATTCTATTCTTCAATATAGTTATTGAACCTTTTAAATTCGGACTATAAACCTCTAAATTATGTAATCTATTCTTAACGTGATGTAACCTACTACTAGCACTATATATTTTATATTCATCAACTTCTTGTAACCCTAATTCTGTTAAATCACTTAATATTTCAATTTTCTCCCTACATACACCTAATTCATTGGACGGAGAATCCACTTTTTTCAAAACTGGTATATTATTTTCTAGTTTCTCTTTTTCTAACAAATCCTTCAATAAAGTTCTGCCTCTACCTAGTGAACTGGTTACATGGTCCTGGTTTCTGATTTGTAACTCATAAATTAACTCATCTTTTTCCAGATAACTGGGATCTATTTCAAAAAAATTATAATAATAATAAAAAAATATCAGTTTCAATACTGAATTGATAAAATAAAATACCTAAAGTTATGAAACTTATTAGTTTGCACCAACTTCAAAAAAAAAAAACTTTACGGCAATTCCAAAATGTACCACAAAATAACATTAGAACAAATAACTTTAATTATTTCAATTAATTTTTAATTTTAAATTATTATTATTTTTCAGGGTTCCCAACCGTGATCACTGTGGTGTTGTTGTTGATTTTTATATTTTTTTTTTATATAACTAATTAATATAATCAGAATTATAGTTATCAGTTTATGTTATGTAATTTTAATAAAATTTATTTAATCTATGTACTTTATATTTTTAATATTTTAATAAAATTTATATTGGAAAATTTTTATATGACTACCTGTGTCATATCTCACTCCATAAAAAAAATAGTTAATTTATATTATCATATAAATTATTATCAACATTTGAAACAATTATAATTTTGATTAACTTCATCTAATTATAACAGAGAATAATCACCCGGTATTCAAAATTTAAAAAAAAAAATTCATCAAAATTAAAAATCCGAACCCTCACACACAAAAAAAATTATCATAAACTATCAATAATTGTTTTTAACAATATCGATATAAAATACGGATCACCAAAATTTTTCTCAAGATATCCATTTTATTTTAGCCAAAATCAGATAAAGTTAGAATCGATTAATTGCTTATAGGAAACTACAATTGGGAGTTACCGACTTCTCAAACCAAATTGTAGCGGTGCCGTCGCTTTCTACATTGCGAAGAATTTGTAATTGTAAAGCTTTCAAATAATTTTAGCTGAATTACAATTCAATTGTGATTTTTGGTTTAAATATAAAATAATTTTACCGAAGGATTAAATTTAGGACTACCTAATAATTTATCATAACTCCGAAAATTTTTTTTTAATTTACTCTACTCTACACAAATATAAATTTTATTTAGGATTTTGTTTAGGACTACCTAAAACAATCAAAACCAATTAAAATTTATAAGTTACATATGTTGATTAAATTTTTGGACAACCAAGAATTTATCATAAAAACATATTAAAAAAAAAAATAATTAAACCAAAAAAAAATTAAATCAATTAATATTCAACCGAAATATTAAATTTTGAATTACAATTCCTGCGCAATCGACAACTTCTCTGGCCCCACGGGGGGGCGTGGGAGACAATATCCCGGAGCCAGATTCCTATAAGCAATTAATTCTGTAAAACAACCACATGGAATACATACAATAGGAATACATACCTTTTAGGACGATACACTTAGTTAGACGATGTTCCAGTTTTTTGATGCCTTCCAAAAAATATGATTTCTCCAACCCTTCAAAATAGCCATTTGTTTCGTCGATGGACTCAGCATTTGACCCGGGGCGAGTTGCGGCGACCTCCAAGTATGCATGACACGTCAATCATGCTGGTTCGTCCTGGGCAATGCGTTTCTACGTAGCCAACAGTCGCAACACCTTCCCCAAATCCCCTCCCATCCCTCCTCATATTTCCTTTCCAATATCCATCTACCCTATCCAAACCTAATGTCAAGGTGGTGTGAGCACCGTGCCGAGGACTGAAAGGCTGGGGGTTAAACCAGTCGCTAGCGAGCTCCCTCCGATGCCCAGGCGAGGTCGGTTGTATAATTGCCTTATCCTGGTATGTCGGCTCTGCCAGGATGGACCGTTTATCCGGACATACTCGTGGGAACAACAATGAACAACAATTTACAAACAACAACAACAACAACAACAATCAACAACAACATGATATTGGATCATCTTCTGAAGATGATCTGCTCCTCTCCAGTCAGGAGACGATTATAGACGGCACTAGTACCAGCCATAGTACTCCAAGTGCTGCAACGAAAGCAGGTACAGGTAAGAGTACCAACAACACCATTCCTGGATGCAGCGACAGTACCAGCCACAGTACGCCAAAACATCCAGGTAAATCCAGTACCAGACAAAGTGCTGCAAAACCGATTAAGAAAGCAAAAACCTCTACGAGAAGCTCCGGCTCCCTCCTCAAGAGACGGCTACTGAAAGCCAAGTTCATATTGGGCAAGATAGCTCGGAACGAAGCCGAAGGTAAGGTAAATGAGAGGGACAAGGTAGATAAAGAGAGATACTCTGAGATAGTGCGACAGTTTGAGACACATAACTCAGAAAAAGCCGGTATGAACAGCAAGAGAGACAGGTCTCAAGAAGAGTCCTGTGTGGCCATGCCGAAATCAAAGGTCGCTAGAACTGAGACCAGTAGTAAATTGATTAAACCCACAGCGCAACTAAAATTCAGTGATATAGCTAAAGATCACTTGCGACTTGCCATAGTCAATGAAAAGTCCAGCAATCGGCAAGTCACGGCCGATCTGTGGATACAGCTCGAAGCAAAACTGTCGGAACTTGTGATGGATTTCGTCCTAGAAAGCCAGGGGGGGCCACTTCCTTGTTTCGATTCGTCCGAGGTAGTCAGGGGCTACCGGGTAATTAGATGCGAGGATCAGTTCTCGATGGATTTCCTTAGGAAGAGTGTCGCTAAGATTAGTGACGCTTGGGACGAAGCCAAGATTGGCCTCATCCCGGCTAAGGAAATCCCTAGGAGACCTAGAGCCCGCATCTGGTTACCTAGGATGGAGATCGAGGGAGAGAAGCTCCTTGCGTGCTTGAGGATTCACAATCCAGGAGTTCCAATGGAAAACTGGGCTGTAATAAAAAAGGAAACGGATATGTCTGACCAGCCAAAGAACAGTATATCGTTTCTTCTGCTAATAAACGAGAAAAGCCTTCAGCCTCTAGAAAAGCTCGATTACAAGCTGCGATTTGGTATTCGCCTAGCCAAGCTGAAGATATTCCAGTCAGGAAGTCCGGAAGTGGACGACCTTGATGAAGCCAGCGATCTGCTCGAGGAGATGTCTCTTGCTAAAGAGACCGGAGCAGTTGAAAAAAGACATGGTGATGAAGGTAGTACAGGTTAACCTAAAGCACTCTAAGAGTGCCTCGGATAACCTGATGGTCTTCCTAAGTGAGGAAGATCTCGACATCGCCCTGATCCAAGAACCCTGGATTAACACCTCCAGGATCAGAGGTCTCAAATCCAAAGATTATAACCTGTTCTACAAGACAGTAGACACAGATCAAGGTAAGCCAAGAACGTGTATCTTAGTAAAAAAACACATTAATGCGCATCTTTGTCCCAATTATAGCTATGAAGATTTAACAGTGGTAAAGGTGGAGGGTTCGGAGGGTAAGGAATTATACATTAGCTCAATGTATATGGCTCACGACGAACCGGCACCACCATCGAAATTCCAGCAGTTGGTCCACGCCAAAGGACGCAGATTGCTTGTCGGCTGCGACGCTAATGCTAGGCACACCCTATGGGGCAGCTCGGAAACTAATGAAAGAGGTGAGTCATTATTTGATTTTATCTTGAATACTAACCTACTAATATGCAATAGGGGTAACACCCCTACATTTACTTTTCCCAGTTCAGAAAGATTTCCTGGCTGGGAGGATGTTATTGACATTACCTGTATTGGTAATGATGAAAGCCTAAAAGTAGAAAATTGGAGAGTGTCCGAGAAAAGATCCTTCTCGGATCATAGCTGGATACTCTTCAAAGTCAATCTCCTATTCGGTAAGCCAAAACCTTATAGAAACCCGAAAAACACTGACTGGACAAAATTCAGATCAGTGCTGAAACAAAAGCTACCAGTCATAGGTAGCTCCGAAACCGATATAGTAACGATCGCCGAACTAGAAGAGGGGACAGAGATGTTCACGAAGGCCATGAGGGTCTCTTTTGAAGTGTCATGTCCCATTAAGCGTAGCAAAAAAACATTCCCCGTGTGGTGGAATGAAAACCTTACGAATCTGAGGAAGGTGACTAGGGAGGCTTATAATGTCTGTTATAAACAGAACTCGTGGCAACCCTACAAGAACCATCTTAGAGAGTACAAAAAAGCCATCAGGTCAGCCAAAAACCAGGGTTGGCAAGAATACTGCGAATCCATCGAAAGCACAAGAGACTCTGCCAGCCTAAGCAGGGTCTTATCCAAAGAGCACTCCAACCCGTGCTTCCTAAAGACTACGGAGGGAGCTTGGACGGAGTCGTCCTCAGAAACATTGAATTTACTGGTGGACACACATTTCCCTGGAAACACAGAGGTTATTGGCCGGATGACCCAGACGGGAGATCATGGCAACCAAAACCAAGGGAGTTCAGGGGAGTGGGCTAGTTCACTTATCACAGAAAAGAAAATTGCCTGGGCAATTGACAATTTCCTTCCATACAAATCTGCTGGTCTGGATGGAATTTTTCCGAAGATGTTACAGGAAGCTAAAGAACTAGCTGTTCCGGTAATGATGAAGTTATTCAAAGGTAGCCTAACACTTGGACACATTCCGCAGCTGTGGAGACGGGTGAAGGTTGTTTTTATACCGAAAGCTGGAAAGAGAGGACACGAAATGGCTAAAGATTTCAGGCCAATAAGTCTTTCATCTTTCATGTTAAAGACCTTAGAGCGCATACTCGAAGTGGACTTAAGGAAATCCTTGGAGAGAACTCCATTGTGCAAATATCAGCACGCCTACTGTAAGGGCAAGTCAACGGAAACGGCACTGAGTGAGGTAGTGCGAACTGTCGAGCAGTCGATACAATATAAAGAATTCACTTTAGCCACCTTTCTGGACATAGAGGGTGCTTTTAACAATATTCATGTATCAGCCATCCAATACTCGCTGGCCGAATTAGGTGTCGAAGGCACACTTAGCCAATGGATAGCTAGCATGCTTCTGACTAGGGAGATCCAGGCTGATCTCGGCAATCATCAGATTACCAGACAGGTAAGCAGGGGAACTCCGCAAGGTGGTGTGCTGTCTCCCCTACTGTGGTTATTGGTAATGAACAAAATTCTGAAAAAACTCCAAGAGGAAGGTATTATAGCGGTCGCATATGCTGACGATCTTGTGATCTTAGTTTCTGGAAAGTATCTTAACATAATCAGCGAGATTATGGAAAGGGCTTTGGGCATGGTCAGCAAATGGTCCAAAGATTGCGGCCTCCGAGCTAACCCGGCTAAAACAGAACTCATGCTGTTTACAACGAGAACAAAGATACCAACGTTCATCCGACCAAGACTGGAAGGTGTAACGCTTGAACTATCCTCCAAAGTGAAATACTTGGGTGTAATACTTGACCCGAAACTGAATTGGAGATCTAACATCGAAGAAAGAGCCAGGAAGGCATGTATCGCCTTGTACTCCTGTAAAAAAATGCTTGGAAAAAAGTGGGGATTAAAGCCGAGCATGGCTTTGTGGATGTACACCGCCATAGTACGCCCGATTCTCACATATGGATCAGTAGTATGGTGGCCAGCTGTGGGAAAGGAATATATTCGTACCATGCTAGGCAGAGTGCAGAGGAGTGCATGTATAAGCATCACAGGGGCGTTAAGATCTACGCCGGGGGATGCTTTGGATGCAATTCTCTATCTTCTTCCACCGGATCTACACATTAAACAGCTAGCCACTTGCAGTGCAGTCAGACTCAAAGAAAACGGGTACTGGCTGGAAAAACCCTATGGACATAGTAATATCCTTAGTACTGTCACCAGGACATTGGTGCCCAAATCTACTGACTACACCACTCCCAAGTTGGAGATTGACAAGAAATTTATAGTTAAGATACCAACAAGGAGGGATTGGAAGAATGGAAATCCCTTGGGCGGAATCGACACTGTACTATACACCGATGGTTCAAAGATGGACTGTGGTGTTGGCGCCGGTGTTTATTCAGAAACGCTAGGATTGGCTCAATCGTATAGACTTCCAGACAGATCTAGTGTTTTCCAGGCTGAAATGCTAGCAATATGGAAAGCATGTATACTGGTGAGAAATGACACTTCTCCTAAAAACAACGTAGCAATAGTTACGGACAGTCAAGCCGCTATCTTGGCTCTCCACTCAGCCATTATTTCATCTAAACTGGTGCAGAAATGCTCGAACGAGCTCGCACTCATTGGTAGCCAGTATAATGTAACCCTACTGTGGGTTCCGGGTCATAGGAACATCCCAGGGAACGAATATGCTGACGAACTAGCAAGGAGGGGCTCCGATCTGAATGTATCTCTTGCAGAGCAAGTTGACCTCCCAATAAACACCATAAAAAGAGACATCCATCTATACTTCCTGTCATTAGCCAACCTAAGATGGAAGAATTTAACCACGTGTAGAACGGCCAGGAAAACATGGCCGTCTTACGAAAAAAAGAAAACAGACCACCTTCTAAAACTACCCCGCAAAGATATAGCTAGAACCATAGCTACATACACGGGGCACTGGCCAATTGGTGAACATGCGGCCAGAATGGGCATCCCATTCAACCAAACATGCCGCAGCTGTAAAATACCGCATGAGAAAGAGACCATAACGCACTTCATTTGCAAGTGCCCTGCACTAGCTAGAGCCAGACACAACTCTTTCGGCAGTCCATTCCTTAACGATCTCAACGACATAGCCACGAAGCAACCCAGAGATACGGTTCGCTTCTTGAATAACACGAGGTGGATCTAAATCCTTTTTTCCACCGCGTAACCAAGCCGGTTTCAAGAGTATGAGTGGTACCAAAACGGCGCATTTGCGCTAATTGGAGTCGCCGGGCAAGCTGCTGGGACTCGCCACTTAAACCAACCAACCAACCAGCATTTGACCCAAATCTCTTTCCTGCAAGCCATTTTTTCATATTTGGAAACAGGAAAAAGTCAGAAGGGGCCAAATCTGGAGAATATGGTGGATGAGGAACCAATTCATATCTCAATTCTAATAATTCCTGATTTGTGAACTGGTGCATTGTCTTGATGAAAAAGAACTTTTTTCTTTGCTAAATGTGGTCGTTTTATTATAATCTCTTCATTCAAACGATCCAATAATGTTGCATAATATTGTCCTGTGATTGTTTTTCCTTTTTGTAAATAATCGACATGGATTATACCATGAGCATCCCAAAAAACAGTGGCCATAATCTTGCCAGCTGATGGAACTGTTTTTGCCTTCTTTGGAGCCTTTTCACCTGTAGAAATCCACTGTTTTGATTGTTCTTTTGTCTCTGGTGTGTAGTAGTGTATCCATGTTTCATCAACGGTTATGAATCGACGCCAAAAATCGACTGGATTACGTTGTAATAACTCCAAAACTTGCTTTGATGTTGTCACACGATTGTGTTTTTGATCAATTGTAAGCAAACGCGGCACCCATCTTGCAGATACCTTTTTCATATCCAAATATTGATGTAAAATATTAAAAACACGTTCCGATGAGATGTTCACGATGTCAACAATTTCCCGCAATTTCACTCTTCGGTCATCTAGTACGATATCATGGATTTTATCGACCATTTCTGGAGTAGTCACTTCATTTGGACGCCCAGAACGTTGTTCATCAATTGTGCTGGTACGGCCACTTTTAAACTCAGCAAACCACTTGCAAACCATTGATTTCGAAGGTGCAGATTCACCATAATATTTATCCAACTTTTCTTTAGTTTCCTTTGCTGTTTTCTGCCTCAAAAAATAATGTTTTATCAACACACGAAATTCGTTTTTATCCATTTTTAAAAATTCACTGAGATTGACGTACTTAAACGACTGTTACATGGAAAGTATACAAGATATCGACTTTAAATTTTATATATAGCCTAGTAAATGATTTTAGAGGTAAAAAATACTTACTTTATACCTGCGCATTACCTGAATCACAGGTAGTCCACGTAATTATCAATCAGCCCTCGTATATAATATTTTGTTTTTTGCATTTAAGTTGAAAATTATATTTATTTCTTCCAGATAATTATATTTAGTTTTGTAGGCAATATTTAATTTTAGAATTCTGTGATTTTCATGACCAAGTTATAATTTTACTTTACAAGATTTATTTTAAATTATTTTACTGCTACTATTTATTTTAATATAAATTATTATTTATTTAATATAATATATAAAGAAATTAAGAATATAATTTATAATATAATAATATAAAGTTTCAATATATTTAAATTAAGAAATTACCTGGTTTCCAACGAAGACAGTACTGTATTCAACTGGAACCTATACATTATTTTTTTCCTGTATTAATATTAACAATAAAAAAAATCAAAAAAAAAATACCACTAAGAAAATCACTTTTAATATTTAACTATAAATTGCTCCTACAATTTCTGGTTATACTAATCAATTAAATTTTACTAATTTTTAATTATTTTCAACTTTAATAAATTTTCTTTATGTTAAACTTTACTAATTTTTCTTTATTTCAAATTTTAAATCAAAATTTTCTTGATATTAAACTTTACTAATTTTTCTTTATTTTAATTTAAATCAAATACGCACCAAATCCAATCACCAACAACAATAGCACAGTCTTCGACGGCACCACTGATGATTTCTCTACTTTATATATTTTTTTACATATAAAATTTTATATGGCAATTTTATATATTATTTTATAAAGTATTTTAATTTAGATTAAGTATTTTTCTTTTTCTTTTCTAAATTTTTTTTTGATTGATTAATTTATTTGTGTTGTAATAACTTATTTTCATTATTTTAATTATATAATTTTAAGTTTAATTATATAGTTTAAGTTAAGTTATTTATATCTCACTATTTATATTTATTAAAGTTATTTAACTATTATTATTTATTTTTATTGAGTTATTTTGGGACGATAATTTCACAATTCTTTTCCCAGCTTGTTTTAATTTATAATTTTTTAAAAAAATTTTTATGTTAATAACATATTACAAATCTGCACTCAGTCTATTATTCGGGTTAAAAAAGTTATTATAAAAATTTAAATCTTTTAAATTTTTAATTAATAGTTAGGCACTTTGCCCAATAAAATTAATTATCTGCTTCCCAATAAAAAAAAAGAATTCAACATTTCCAAAAAAAAATATTCACTACTACTTTTAATCTAAATTATTTATCCGAATTTTCGAATCAAGACTTCTTTTCACATTGGATGCTCAATCCAATCTCCTCATCCGATTTTTATTCTATTCTTTTCTCCTAATTTTTTTATAATTATTCAGCTTACTCTCTATTCGAACCGACGCCGCTATCATTTCCCGCCAAAATAATTCTTTTATTACAATTTTACTAAGCTCTCACTATAACGTATTTTCTTTCTATCGATCTCCGCGCAATCTATTATCGTTTTTAAATTCACCACCCGTCGCTTATTTACCCACGGCAGTTCTATAATTCTTTTTGACGTTCTGTGATTTAATTGTGACATAAGTCAATCAATCAGGAAAATATAAGCAATGTGGTTAGTAAGTAAAAAAAAATTTATTTTTAATTTTAAGAAATAATTATCATAATAATTATTTTATTTTATATTTTAGATATTCCTTATAGATCTCATCGATATCAGACGGACACGGACAATATGAATGTGAGATTACCACTTATTTATAAAAGGTAAGAAAAAAAATAATGAAAATTTTGGTTGGCAACCACCAGCCATAGACTGTATAATAATTAATAATAATTTTTTTATTTATTTCAGATTTCAGCTGTTACAAAATTTGATAGTACAGATAAGAATTTTTCTGTTGAACAATTTATATTTCGTATAGAAACATTAATGCGTAAGCAAAATATCTCTGCGAACCATCTCTGTTCACATTTTCACCTATAAATTACAGGTAAAGTTGCTAATTGGTATTGGTCATTTTTGCAAAATAACCAAAATGCTGGTTGGGAAGAAATTAAATATGCTTTAAGAAAGCAATATAATAGACTTTCGTCCGATTTTGATATTGTTACAGCTATAGCTGATCGAAAACAAGGTAATTCTGAACCATTTGATGATTGTTTTTCTTTAATAACGACACCTTTATATCAAATGAAAAATCGACCAAATGATTTAGAATTAATTAAAACTCTGAAAAGAAATTTAAATGAGAAATTATTTGAAGCTACATTACCAGTAACTTTTTATAATTTAGAACACTTTCGTGATTTCTGTAAAGAAACCGAACGGGTGTTATTAAATAGATCGCGAGGAGATCGTTATAAAAATAATTATCAAAATAAAAATATTAATTACCCAGAAAATTGTTTACCGTAATACCGATTACGTGTAAAAATTGCAATACGGGAAACTCTGTTCGGAACGAGAACAAATCCGAGGAATCTCGATTCCAACAGCGTCAATCCTCGGGCCCAATCCCAAAACGGCAGTAAAGTTGTTAAATAATCCATATTTACATAATTTGAATCAAGAAAATAGTAACCTAAAAGAAAATTCAGAATTAGTTAATAGTAAAATAAAAATGAATTTAAATGAAAATAATAATAAGTTAAGAATATTAAAATCAAATCCTAAAATTAGTATAGATAACAATACAAAAATGAATTTAAATGAAAGTATTGCACAAAAACAATTAGAAAATGATAAAACTAGGAAAAGAATCTTTGATAATCGTTCACAAAGTATAGAAAATGTAAAACCCATTTCAAATAAAATTTTAAAATGTCGGAAAAGAGATAAAATGAGGAAAAATGAAATAAAAAAAATTGAAGTTACCAAATTAGATTGTGAATATGATTTAAGATTATATGCCACCATAGAAATAAATAAATATAAAATAAAAGGTTTGTTAGATAGTGGTGCTAGCGTTAGTGTATTAGGTGAAGGTGCGTTAGAACTGGTAGATCGGCTCAAATTAAATTTAATACCAAGTTGTATAAAAGCCAATCTGTAATAAAAACTGCAGATGGTCAAAGTCAGAAAATTATAGGACGTGTTTATATACCAATAACATACAAAAATGTTACTCATAAAGTAAATTTTTATGTAGTACCTACACTGTCACAAAAACTATATTTAGGTATTGATTTTTGGAGAAAATTTAATTAAACACCAGCGTTAATGGAAGAATTAGAGTTGTCTTCATTTCCACCACCATCTCTGTTAAAGCAACACTTTCTTACCGAAGACCAACAGCAACAGCTTACGGCTGAAAAGGAAATTTTTTTGTCTTCTAGGTTTAGGTAAAACCAATTTAGAAAAACATGTAATAGAATTAACAAATGACATTCCTATTAAAAGCAAATATTATAATGTATCACCCCCCATACAAAATGAAATGTATCAGGAATTAGATAGAATGCTGAAATTAGGAGTAATTGAAGAAAGCAATAGTGCTTATAGTTCACCTGTAGTTTTGGTTAGAAAACCGGGTAAGAACCGACTTTGTTTAGATTCTCGAAAAATTAACTTAATTACAAAAAAAAGATGCATATCCACTGCCACGAATAAACGGTTTACTCAGTAGATTACAGGAAACTGAATATGTGTCCAGTATTGACTTAAAGGATGCATTTTGGCAAAAACCATTAGAGCCACAATCTAGAGAATATACAGCTTTTACAGTTCCTGGTAGACCTTTATACCAGTTTACGGTAATGCCATTTGGGCTGTGTAATGCGGCACAAAGAATGTCACGTCTAATGGATAAAGTGATTCCAGCTCGGATTAGAGATCGAGTATTCGTTTATCTAGACGATCTTTAATTCTTTCGTCTGATTTTAATTCACACATAAAATTATTAGAGGAAGTAGCGTATCACCTGAAATTAGCTGGTTTAACTATAAATATTGAAAAATCTAAATTTTGTTTTACTGGATTAAAGTATTTAGGTACATAGTAGGCGGTGGTACAATTAAAACTGATGGTGATAAAGTATCTGCCATTCAAAATTTTCCTGTACCAAAATCAGCCAAACAAATTCGTAGATTTTTAGGAATCTATAGGCGGTTCATACCAACATTTTCAATAAAAGCAGCTCCAATTACGGACTGTTTGAAAAAAATTTCCAATAAAAATAAATTCAATCTGAAAAATCTTTTATTGAATTAAAAAAAGCATTAATTACTACACCTATACTAACGAATCCTGATTTTTCAAAAAAATTCTTTATACAATGTGATGCTAGTTCTACAGGTATTGGTAGTGTATTATTCCAAAATGATGAGAACGGTAACGAAAAACCGATTGCATATTTTTCGCAAAAATTAAATTCTGCAAAAAGAAATTACACGGTAACGGAATTAGAATGCTGGCAGTTGTAGCTAGTGTAAAAAAAATTAGAGAATATATTGTAGGATTACCGTTCACAGTGATCACGGATCATTCTAGCCTACAATGGTTGATGAATCATAAAGAATTAAGTGGACGATTGGCAAGGTGGAGTTTAGCCTTACAAGCATTTGATTTTGAGATAACTCACCGAAAAGGCGCGCAAAATATTGTACCAGACACACTTTCGCGACCATATATGGATGATTTAGAATTGAGTAATGTTGAGGAAGTAGATTTAAATTCACCTCTTTTCACGTCTGTGACCAGATTTAGCGGTGATCGACGGTTACGTATATAGACGCGTAAAATCTAACAGATTGAATGATATCCAAGTTAATCCTGTTTGGAAACTGTGGATCTCTTCAGGTCTAACAAATTCCTTAATAGCCTCGGCCCATGAACCACCTTCATGTTCACATGTTGGAGTGAAAAAAACCATGCACAGATTGCGAGCAAAATATTTCTGGCCCAATATGGCACCTCAAGTGCGAGAATATGTAAAAAGTTGCCAAATATGTTCTGAAACTAAACCCACAAATTTATCTTTACGTCCTGTAATTGGAAAACAAGTGGTGGTTGACAGAATTTTTCAGAGACTATATGTGGGATTGGTTGTATTGGGTGTGTAACCACCCCACTTTGCTTGTTATAATAAAAAAACTTTTTTTTGTATTTTGTCCTTTTAAATAATTTTATTTAACTTAACTTTAATTTCTAACTTAACTATTTATTTAATGTTTAATTCAATGTTTAGTTTAGTTCATGTATTTTAAATTTATTTGTTAACAATCTTTTAATTGCTTAACTGCTTAACTGATTTTATTATATTTAATTATTTGTAACTGCTAGATTTTTTATTTATTTATTTTCCGGACACACTGTATATTTTTAAACTTCTCGTTTTGCTATCTCGAATTGAAGTGATTGCAATTTTTATCATCTCTGATAAGGTAAGCAATTGATTAATTGCATACAATAGCAGATGCGATAACCAATCAGAGATTTTGTCTCGATCATTCGATTGAACAATAGATAGAACGATATTTGATATGGCGTGATATCAAAACAATATATTGTTCAAAATTGAAAAATGGACTAATAATAAAAATAATTTTATTACAGGGTGACACTACATTACCCTCCTCCGAGTGTAACGAAAAATGTACCCGACAGTGTTGCGTAGTGCACAGAATTTTGAACTTAATACTTGAATCTTATTCTACGACTTTCTTTAGCCGGTTGAATGGCGGAAACCCCATAAGCCGGTTTAAGTCTATCTATTGATATGGAAGTTTCTTTATTTTTAATCGATAGTACGTAGAATTTACGCAGACGTCGAACTATGCGATATGGCCCGTCATACGTTGGTGATAAAGCAGGTTTAATTTTGTCGCTCCTTATAAAAACGAATTCACACGACTCTAAACTTTTAGGTATGAAAATATTATTTTGATCATTTCGCCGTGTTGGCGTAGGTATCAGATTTTTCATGATTTCCCGAAGCTTGGTAATGAGCGCGTTACTATCTGTCTGTTCGGTTTTCGTACTTATAAAAAATTCACCCGGTAATTTAAGGGTATGTCCGAACACCATTTCTGCCGGCGAACATTTCAAATCTTCTTTCACTGCCGCGCGAATACCGAGTAGAATAATAGGTAATTCTATGGTCCAGTTCTCGCTGTTACCTCTTGCCTTAAAAGTATCTTTTAGTTGTCTATGGAACCGCTCCACCAAACCGTTCGACTGCGGGTGGTACGGCGTCGTTCTGGTTCGAAATACACCTAGTAGATTTCTTAATTCTCGAAATAATTTTGCCTCGAATTGAGTACCTTGATCTGTCGTAATAGTTGCAGGTATTCCGAATCTTGAAATATATTCCGTTACAAATGTTTTCGCGACCGTGACGGCAGTTATATCGGGTAAAGCATATGCTTCTGGCCAGCGCGTGAAACGATCTACTATTGTCAGAATGTAGGTTTTTCCATTGGAAACCGGAAGTGGTCCGACAAGGTCCATATGAACGTGTTCGAAACGTTCCGACGGAATGTCAAAAACACCATGTGGCGTTTTGGTATGTCGGTGAATTTTCGATTTTTGACATGAGATGCAGGTTTTAGTCCAAAGATTTATGTCCCTGTTCATTTTTGGCCAAAAATATCTAGCTGTGATCAATTTTCTTGTTGCCCGAATCCCAGGATGGGCTAAGTTATGCAATGTGTTGAAAACAGCGCGGCGTAAAGAACTTGGTATGTAAGGTCTATTATTTTTCGTTGATGTTTCGCAATATAACTTGAAGTCTGGTAACTCTACATTTTGGAGTTTCCATGATGATTGGGTTTTGTTTAACAATTCGGTAAGCTCCTGATCATCTTTTTGCTCTTGCGCGATCTTATGCAAATCAAACTTGTCGAAATTTTCAGCGGAAATAGTGGAAAGGCGTGACAAACTATCAGCGACGATGTTTTCTTTTCCGGAAATGTGACGAATATCGGTTGAAAACTGCGCGATAAAATCTAGATGTCTGGTTTGCCGAGGATTTCGTTCGGTTTTCGATCCAATTGCGTTGATCAATGGTTTGTGATCGGTAAAAATTGTGAACTCGCGGCCTTCTATTGCGTATCGGAAATGTTTAATCGAAGTGTATATCGCGAGTAATTCCCGATCGAAAGCTGAATACTTTCTTTCGGCAGGTGATAGCTTTCGCGAGAAAAACGCAAGTGGTTGCCAACCCTGTTTTGTCGGTTGCTGGAGTACGGCACCTAACGCGATATCGGAAGCGTCTGTTGATATAATATATTTCCCTTCAGGTTGCGGGTGTGCAAGCATGGCTGCATCCGCTAATGCGTCTTTCACCTTTTTAAAAGCGGAATTTAATTCATCAGGCAACGTCAAAGTTTTGTTTTTTGTTTTGGTTTTTATAACCTGTGCTAAATAACAATAAACCGGAGCTAAAAACTCAGCCAATTTCGGAATAAACCTGTGGTAATAGTTTACCATTCCGATAAATCGCTGAATTTGTCGAATGGATTGTGGAGTCGGAAATTTTTTTATTATTTCGACTCTCTCTTCCGATGGTGAAATTCCATTTTCCGTAATGCGGTGGCTTAAAAAATTAAGCTCAGTAACGCCAAAAACACATTTTGACGGATTGATTGTGATTCCGTATTCCGATAATCTCTTAAATAATTGACGTAGATGCTGTTTATGCGTATTCGGGTCGGGCGATGAAATTAAAATGTCGTCGATATACACAAAGACAAAGTCTAACCCACGGCAAACTTCGTTCATAAAACGCTGAAAGGTTTGTGCTGCGTTGCGCAATCCGAAAGGCATACGCTTAAATTCGAATAGTCCGAACGGCGTTGTTATAGCCGTTTTGTGAACGTCAGCTTCCGAAACCGGAATCAGATGATATGCGCGAATCAAATCGAGTTTCGAAAAAATTTTAGCACCGTTTAAGTGCATGGCGAAATTTTGAATGTGCGGTATTGGGTACCTGTCGGGAATTGTGGCTGCGTTCAACCGACGGTAATCCCCACATGGACGCCAATCTGTATTATTCTTTTTTCGCACCATGTGTAACGGAGACGATACTGGGGAAGATGACGGCTGACATATTCCCATTTCTACCATGAGGTCGAATTCATTCTTGGCTGCATCATGTCTAGCTGGATCTAAACGCCGAGGTTTTGAAAAAGGCAGTTGGTCCTTTGTGGCTATGTGGTGGACCACTGAATGCTGGACGGGTTTGAAATAATTCGGAGGCTGAACCAAGTCTGGGAATTCCGAGAGAATGGCAGAAAATTGGTTTTGCAATAAGCAGAGTTTAGGCGTTGGCGTGTTGGGCTTACTGGTTAATGCATTGATTGATAAACTAGTAACTGGGTCAATTATTCTCTTGTTTTTTAAATCAACCATTAGACCGTACTTCTTTAAAAAATCTGCACCAATTATGGCGCGGTCGATATCGGCTAGTAAAAATTCGTGCGTAAAACTTCTCCGTAAACCGAGATTTAACTTAAGCATTTTTGTGCCAAACGTCTTAATTATGGTGCCATTGGCGGCTGATAGCGTAATGCCAACATTTGGTTTTGATGCTTGAGATTTGTTAGGCAAGACTGACAAATCTGCGCCCGTGTCAATTAAAAACTCTATGTTGTTTGAATTGTCGCGGACAAAAAGGCGGCTAGTGTATTTATTGGCACCGGTAGCCGCTATACGCGGTGCCTCAACTAGTTTGGGTTTTTGTCAGCGGTTTTATTTTGGCATGTGCATTTCTGCGCTTTGTCGCCAAATTTTCGATGGTACCAGCAAAGTGATTTTCTTGATTCAGATGTCGTAGATGGAGAACGAGCTCTGTCAAACCGTCGGCTCGCGCTACGCGCTCTCGTTGGTCGACTTCTATATTGCGGTCTATACCGATTGTTATTGTGCCCGAAATCTAACTTTGCCACCATTGCCTCGATGCGTGCTAGACGCACATCGAAGTCAGACGTAGGTGTGGGTTGAGTTGTTGCTGCGGCTGAAACCGTGGATGATCCAGCGATTGCGTAAACAGACGTGTTTTGTTGAGCTTCGTGGATCTTATCGGCCACTTCAGCCAATTCACTCAATGGTTTGTCGCCGACTGCGGCTAGGGCTATATGTATAATTTGTGGTAGTTTGCGTAACCACAGATTTTTAATAATGTCTTCGCCGAAAGTTTGACCTGATAATTGTTTCATTGATCTTAACAACTCTGACGGACTTCTATCACCTATGTCGGCTTTAGCTATTAACGATTCTAGACGTTTCGTTTCAGACACCGAATGACGTTTAATCAACACCGCTTTTAAATTTTCATAACGGTTTATATCTGGTGGATCTGATAGAATGTCAATAATTGACTCGCAGGATTCTGGCGGTAACGCGGCAATAGTTAGGCAATATTTTGTGTCCTGGCTGGTAATGCGGTAAGCTTGAAATTGAGCTTCGGCTTGGATGAACCAGGTTGAAGGATTCGTTGGCCAAAAAGGTGGTAAACGAACCCGCACCGAATCTATTCTGCCTTCATTGTATGTGTTTGAGCTACTTGTTCCTATGTCATTGTTACCGTTATTTGTTCTTTCGGCGTTGTTAGCGTTATTTGTTCCGTCATCTGTATTATTTTTCTTAGTGTCTATATTATTATTAGGCATTTTGACAAAGAAATTTTAAAACTACAATAAAAATGTACCCAATTATGGAATTGTATGAAAATAAAATTAGATGTAATTAATTATTAAAAAAAAATGTACTTCGATTTTATGTACCTAAACAAATTATTACGTAACACAATTTTGGATGGTCTTAACCAAAAAAAATAAAAATTGTAACGAAATTTTTGGAGGACCCTGTATTATAAAAAATTTTTGAACAAAAATTGTTGTTGAATTGTGTGAGCTATTATCAATCGAAAATCGAGCAAATATATAAATGAAGAGAGTGAAGAAAAATATTAATGTGTGTGTGTTGCGGCCAAATTCTTGTCTTTTTTCAGACGAAGAAAAAAAAAAAATATAAGTAATTATGAACTTTGAAATAATAAAATCAGTTGTTACAGGCAAATACATAAAAATTTAAATTTATTGTAATTTTTGAATTTTATATGTAAAATATAATGTAAAGATATTTGTATTTTATATAATGTAAATATATTTTTTACGTAATTTTATATATGTAATTTTATATTATTTTTAAATTGTACCTATATAATTATATAGTAATTGTACCTATATAATTATATTGTTACCTATATAATTATTTTTACAAATTTCAAACAATAATATACAGTGTAAAATTTTTTGAATTTATATAAAACTATTTTTGACAATTATTGTTAACACTATTTTATATAAAATATTATTGTTTGAAATCTGTGAAAATTTCGGAAAATTTGTTTCTTTTTTTAAAATGAAAAAAAATGTATTGTAAAATTTTGTTTGAAGTATGATATAACAAAATTTGATATATGAAAATTTATTTTTATAAGTTATAACAACATTTCGTTAAAATTTTGATTACATCAAAAGCAGAATCAATTAAAAATTACTTAACTTTTAATATTGGAAATATAATATATAAAATTTTAATATATGATTGAAAACTATTAAATTTTTGTTTTATTTTTTTTTTAAAAAAAAAAAATTAATGATAAAAATTTATAGTAAAGTTATTTTCTTTTTAACAAAATTATTCTATGTATTTCAATATTGTACAATTTAATTGTTTCACCAAAAAGTTAGTTATCAGAATTTTATCATTTTCAATTTACTAATTAAAATTTTTAATTTATTAATTTTCAGAGTACCGAAAATTGTTCTATTCTACAAATTTATAGTTTTCTCTTTACAATTTTTAGTTTTTTACTTTATATATTAAAAAAAAAAAATAAGGAAAATTATTACTTGAATTCCGATACGTCGAGTCTACGATGAAAATGATGACGTTGAACTATGAATTCGATGAAATTTTAATATTGTTGAATTTTGCTGACGTTGATGAAAATGCTGTATTTGATGACGAAAAAGATGAAACTGCTGATGTTGTTGAAAATTATGATGTTTAAACTGATGACGTTGCTGATGAAAATTATGCAATTGATGATCAAAATGATGAATTGATATTTGAAAATTTATTTTGTTGAAATTTTCTGATGTAATATACGACTTTTTTACAACAAACTTATAATGTCGTTTTTATATAATTTTTAATATTTTTTACAACATTTATATGAAAATTTTACTTTGTACTTATTATACAAATTATGTCCAATTTAAAACTGTTACACCCGTGAATTTTATATTTGTTTTAAAATTATTTTTAATTATAAAAAAAAACTATAATGTTGGGTTTTATATGTTTTTTATTTAAATGTTTTTAGCACTTTTACCAAAAGGGCACGTGTTTTTTTCTTTTTTTTTTTTTTTGCGGGGTCACCACTTGTGGGATTGGTTGTATTGGGTGTGTAACCACCCCACTTTGCTTGTTATAATAAAAAAACTTTTTTTTGTATTTTGTCCTTTTAAATAATTTTATTTAACTTAACTTTAATTTCTAACTTAACTATTTATTTAATGTTTAATTCAATGTTTAGTTTAGTTCATGTATTTTAAATTTATTTGTTAACAATCTTTTAATTGCTTAACTGCTTAACTGATTTTATTATATTTAATTATTTGTAACTGCTAGATTTTTTATTTATTTATTTTCCGGACACACTGTATATTTTTAAACTTCTCGTTTTGCTATCTCGAATTGAAGTGATTGCAATTTTTATCATCTCTGATAAGGTAAGCAATTGATTAATTGCATACAATAGCAGATGCGATAACCAATCAGAGATTTTGTCTCGATCATTCGATTGAACAATAGATAGAACGATATTTGATATGGCGTGATATCAAAACAATATATTGTTCAAAATTGAAAAATGGACTAATAATAAAAATAATTTTATTACAGGGTGACACTACATATATATAGATTTTTTAGGACCATATCCGTACTCTAAAGCCGGAAATTCCTATATTTTGATTGTTTTAGACCAATTGCCTAAATTCGTGTTTTTATTTCCAATTAAAAAAACGTCTTCAATGACAGTAATTTTGAATTTACAAAAAAATGTCTTTGATATTTTCGGTGTACCCGAAATGATTCACACCGATAATGGTAAACAATTCACTTCAAAAGATTTTAAATCATTTGTTAGTTCATTAGGAATAAAACATATGTTAACAGGGTTATATTCACCACAATCAAACGCGTCTGAAAGAGTTAATCGTTCAGTACTTGATGGTATTAAAGCTTATCTTGATGAAACCAAAGAAAAAGCACAAGAGAAATGGGATGAAGACATTAGTAGCATAGCTAGTTCAATTAGAAGTGCTGTGCACGAATCGACGGGTCAGACACCATATTCGGTAGTATTTGGTGTAGAGTATATTAATCATGCATCGAGTTATGAAATTTTAAAGAAATTAAACGCATTAAATGATGATATTGAAATTATTCCAACAAGCGATAAGTTAAAAATTTTGAGAGGAAAAGTCAAAGAAAAAATAGCCGAAGCTCATAGTAAAAGTGAGAAAGTTTATAATACTCGCGCAAGACAAATTCAATTTGTGGTTGGACAAGAAATTTTTAGGCGAAATTTCGTGTTAAGTAATTTTTCTAAACAACTGAATCGAAAATTATGCAAAAGATTTGTAAAAGGTAGAATCCGAAAAGAAGTTGGTAATTGTTTGTATGAAATTGAAGATTTAAATGGTAAAGTTGTTGGTGTATTTCATGCCAAAGATATAAAACCATTCTTAAAATAAGATAAATATAGGTATATTAAACAATGTTACCTGTGAAACAAATAAATATGTTGCTCATTCACAACACAAATAAATAAAAAAATTGTCCGTAAACCGCATACTATTGATTAAATTTACATGATTTTTATGTTCATACAATATTAAAAATATATATTCCTAGTATTCGTCCTTATATATATTTATAATATATTAATTCTCATTATAATAATTTAATTCATCATATTGGCCTTGTTTCTACAATAGTATAACCTAAAAAAATAAATATAAAAATATATCACAAAGAATCATTATCAAAAATATAATATAAATAATACTTATCTGATACTTCCAATAGCTTTAAAGTTGCTAAAACAAAATTAGTAGAGCATGAGACTACTTATCTCAGGTATTGGAGAGCCCCACGTTGTAGAATCGGTTAAAATTATTAAATATTATACCGGCCTTATTTTCAGCTTCATAATCTTGTTGATTATGTGATGATGAACCTGCCCTATTACGACCGGCAATTTATTATATTTATCAAATTATAATGTATTTATATTACACTATAGATTTAATAAATATTATTTATTATATAAAAAAAAACACGAACCACCATGACTTTTTATTACTAAACAATCAAATTCGCGATTGACATTCGATTTGAATTTTGAATTTTGAATTTTCGAATTTGAATTTGACAATAGTCAAACTGGTCGTGGTTACAATATTTATTGGATGTAAATTATTGAATTCCATTGCAACATCCGAGTTCCGATAAAGTAAGAATAGGAAAAGTATTAGGACAACTATCGAAATATTTTATTTATTTATTTCTTTTGTCAAATAAAGACAACATTATATATACAATTAATTACAAATATATACTTAAATAATAATAATAATTTATAATTTATTTATTGTTATTAAATTAATTGTGTTTTAAAAAGTATTTTTTTAAATTAAAAATATATATAAAAAAAAGCATCGATATATATGAATTGTCTAATTAATATATGTATTATAAAATATAACAAAATAAAATAATACAATTACAAATTGAATATTTGTAAACAATGCAAAAATCTAATAAATTGCAAACACCAATAATAAAAAAACTGGTTCATCGTAAGGTATTTAAAACTTTTTCCTTAAAAGTGTTTCTTGTAATAGACTCATCATAAAGTTTATGAAACTGATTAAAAACTTTTAAATACGGCGTATGCCTTAGATTTCTGATATTATGGTTTATTGAAATTTTATTACATAAATATATTGAATTAATGTTATATTTAAGAAGGTCATAAGCAAAAAGAGCAGCTGCAGTGTCTCGGCGAGTTCTTAAAGTATTCATTTTTAAAAGTCCTAGACGATCAGAATAAGGAGATAAATTATAACGATCACGCCAATTCAGTGAACAAACAAAAGAAACTGCTTTTGAATTGATTCTAACTTTTTCTTATCGACTTCAAAGAATGGCATCCAAACAACACTGCAGTATGTACTCTAAAATTAGTCTAACAAGCGCACAATATAGTGATTTGAATACAAAAGGATCATTAAATTCACTACCTCTACGTTTAATAAAACCAAGCATTCTTTTTGATTTGCAATGAACCAAATCAATATGCTGCTTAAAAGTCAATTTAGAATCTAATAAAATACCTAAATCGTTTATTAAGGTTTTTTTCTCTAACGTAGAACCATTAACATCATATGCATAATAAGAGACAGACTTCTTACGCGAAAATGAAATTACCATACATTTTTCAACATTTAAAACCATGCCGTTTAATATACACCAATTATGCAATACGTTTAAATTTTTTTGTAACAATATTGAGTCATTTAAATTGTTAACAATTGAATACATCTTTAAATCGTCAGCATATAATAAGAATTTAATCACATCAAAAAGCTTAGTTAGATCATTAATAAAAATAATAAATAATAAAGGACCCAAATGACTACCTTGAGGTACTCCAGAAGTCACCTTAATTTCATCAGAAATAATTCCACAGTGCTTCACAAATTGCTTCCTATCACTCAAATAAGATTTTATCCAATTAAGTAAAGCACCCTTAATACCTAATTTGTTCAGTTTAAAGACTAAAAGATTATGATCAACTTTATCAAACGCCTTGCTAAAGTCCGTGTAAATTGAAGCAATTTGACTACCATTTTCCATATTTTGTAAAATGTATGAGGTATAGTCAACTAAGTTAGTAGCTGTTGAGCGCCCTTTAACAAAACCATGTTGATTTATATCAATATGGTCAATAATGCCAACATAAAGTTTATCAGTTACTAATTTTTCAAACAATTTTGGAACAGCAGATAATATAGCCACACCTCTATAATTCTTAATGTTCGACTTATCACCACTTTTGAAAATTGGTATTAAGAAAGAGTTGCGCCAACTTTTAGGAAACTTGCCAATTATAAGTGATTGATTAAAGAGCTTTTGTAAGGGTATTGCAACCATATCAGCTGTTCTTTTAAGGAATATAGCTGGTATTGAATCAGGACCGGCACCTTTATTTTCGTCCAAAGTCTTTAAAGAATGAACGATATCAACAAGATCAATATTTAATTCAGACAAATTTACCATATCCATTTGAACATGAGAAAAATTATCCGAATTAAACGTGATAGGTATAGAGTACACAGATTTAAAAAAATCTGCAAAACTATTGCAAATATCGGAATTACTGGAGATCTTAGTTCCATTGAAATGCATAACTGACGGTAATCCACTAACTTTTTTTTTCAAATTTATATATTTGAAGAAAGCACGAGGATTAGATCTCAACTGAAAACCAGTCTTCACAACATATCTATCATAACATAATTTATCATATTCATCATATATTTTTTTACGAACAAGAAACTCATCAAAATCATTCAAATCGTGCGTACGACGCCACTTTTTGTGCGAATGGTTACGTTTATTTCTAAGATTCTTTATAGTTTTATCATGCCTTGGCGGTGAATTTGAAGTTGTTATAAGCATTTTAGGAACAAACATATTTATTATATTTAGAATTTGAGTAATAAATAAATCAGACAAATAATCAATATCACCACCTTCAATGAACCAATCTACTGATGACATGAAAAGGTTAATTGCTGTATAATCAGCCCTTTTGAAGTCAAATTTCATTGTAGATTCCTTTACATGACTAGTTCTGATATCATCATATATATAATCAATTTCAAAAACTTTATGGAAAAGGCTTGTTTTATTATTGATCAGTGAAACAGTTTCTGAAAGTACAAAATTATCTAAAACATTTGTAAAAACTAAATCTAGAACATTATTATAATTATTTGTTAAATTACATATTTGATTCATTCCGCAATTTGCAAAAAAGTCAATAACAGCAATTTGTTCATCAGTCAAAATATTTACAGGATCGTAAAAATAATTATTAACATCACATTCAACCCACAGCAATTTAGGTAGGTTAAAATCACCATATATAAAAATATTATCAACATCGTTCATCAGATTCATAATTTTCGAGGAAAAATTCAGATTTTTTTCGTAAATTTCAACTTTTAGGCTAGGATGAATGTAAGCACACCCAATATATATATTTTTGTCAGAAACCAAAATTCTTACCCAAATTTGTTGTGATAAATTAAAATCAAAATCCTCAACATCAATAGTAATCGGAAGAGCTGATAGAGATATATGAACAGCTATAAGCACACCGCCGCCCCTATCTTCGCCTTCCTTTAAATAACGGTCACATCGAAAAATTTGCCAATTTGAATTTAAAATTTCACTATCAAGATGTTCTGTTTTTAACCATGTCTCAGTTAAAATTAAAACATTATATTCGCACCCCGAAGCAATCCTATAAAACTCAGTTAAATCTCCTCTCATACCAGACATATTTTGGTAGTATATCTTTAACTCCTTACGAAGTTGCGTTGAATTCTTTGAAAATTTACCGTTTTGCTATTATTATTCGTATTGTTCATATAAGTTTTAAATTCACGAATTTCACACTTATAAGGCCATTTTCTAATATCTAGCATTGGTTTTAAAAAAGCTTCTGGTATACTAATTTTGAAATTACAAAAACACAGGTCAGCACGTTTAATATTCCATGGTACAATTTGGTTACAAATAACATCGTCACAGTCAAATTTGTCTTTAACATATTTAATTATATCCGCTTCAGTAGTCGAAAATTCTGCATTTTTAATATAAATTTGCTTTCTTGCATAATTAATTTCTTTATCATTACTTACATGATGTGATGTAACTGGTGGTGGTACATTCAATTGAGAAAAGTCAAATGCGGAAGTATTATTATTGTTCATTAAAGCACTACAAAATGAAATAGAAGAAGAAACTGTACGGTAAATTCATCATATTTCTCCGAATTCACTGATGACGATGATGATGTGGGTGTAGAGACTGAAACAATTTCTATTAGCTTATCCGAAATATCATTAATTTTACATTTCAAATTATCAAGTTCAGATGGAACATTTGTCAAGTTATGAATTAAATTTATAGACGGATTAGTTTTTATTTCATCAAGCTTTTTACAAACATTATTTTCTATATTATTCATTTTTTCTTCAAAACTATTAAGTTTATCATAAATTTTCTTTTCAGTCATTTTCACCTTGATTCTGTCAGCTGCAATTTTTTCAAAGGCAGTAGTTAAACCATCAAACCCATGTATTAAAATTTCATATGTCCGGCACACGGAATAATTACCCCACTATTCTTTATAGATTCTAAACAATTTATCTTTCCGCAAACAGCCATTATTCGAATTTAATTTAATATAACTTATATGTAATATTATGTAAAAAAAAAACCAAATTAATGCCGATTAAAAAAGAACATATATTGTAAAAATATAATTCTGTAATTTTGTATAATTTTTGTATAGTAACAAAATATATTTATAATGTTTATATGTGATTATAGTTGCGAAATGATTTTGTTTATGTTTATATATGATTACAGTAAGGTAATTGCACTTGAAAGGTAATTGCACTCTCAGTTGATTTTAATTTTAATTTGATACGTTTATTATAATTGTTTATTTTTTTTTTTTTTTTTTGTTACACTCTTGACATAAGAAAAAAACTAGCGAATCAGCAGAAAATTAATAATATAAACACAAAAAAATTAAAATTAATTTGGAAATATATATGTCAATCAATTTAGGCTAATGTATACTAATATTATAATTAAAAATTAATAAATTATAATTAACAGAGCGAAGGAAAAACACGTCCGAACAGTTCAAGAGTTTAATACTTAATAAGTGGAGCCCTAGGACAGCATTTTAGGAAAAAAAAAGTGAGAAAGATATTAAATTATATAATTGATTTGAAAGGATTTATATAAATAAGGGATCGAATGATTATGAGGGGAGAAAGATATAGAAAAAAGATAGGTAGAAATTAATTAAGATCGGGTGGAGTAGAGATAGTTGGCGAGTAATCATTGAATTAATAAGACGTGATCAAAAAAAAAAAAATTTGTATCATGCACAAAAATTAAATTTAAAAAAAAAATTAAATTTAAAAAAAAAATTCAAATTTAAACTTATTTAAACTTTTAAATTAATGTAAAAAAAAAACGTTGTAACGAAAAATTAACTATCGTTACTATAATTAATTTAAAAAGTAAAAGTTTATTAGTCAACCAGGAATAGAAAAAAAAATTAGAGCAGCAGCATAGGAATAATTTTCGATCTGAAAATTAATAGTGATAGTCCAGATAATAGGGTCTAAAGTTACCAGTAGAATAAATTCTAAATATATCAAGACCATAGAAGAAAAATTGAATTAAGACTAGATCATCAGAGAAATGTTCTTCAGGATGACCTCTAAACAGTAAAAGAGGACAATTGAAGGTCAAAAGGGTGTTAGGACGAAATAGCGGAAATAGAACACCGGAGGAAGTAGGAAGATTGCAAATTTTAGCTAGGAAATATATTAGTTCGAAAGTTGAATATATTGTCACTTAAATATAATTAAAATTTCATTATTTTTTAATATATTATTCAAAAAAAAAGATTATGCTAATAAATAAAATTTAAAATTTACATTTTAGAAAATTTAATAAAAAAATATAGAAAAAAGAGATTAAAAAATTGCTGGTAAAATAGCAACAGCTGAAGGTCCTGTGCACATGATCCTCGGTGGAAAAAAATTGTAAGGAAAATTAAAAATTAATACAATCAATAAGGAATCAAAGTGAGTTATTCTGAAATTTTATTTATTGGTCCTTTTTTGAATATTTTAAAATTATATATATATATAAAGTGATGAAATCATGAAATAATTGATTGAACAAGTGGCAATATAAATTAGCTAGATTTAAAAAAACTAAAAAACAAAATTTAAATACGAAAAAAAAATAAATATACATATAAATTGTAAATAACCTAGTATATTATGAATATATAGTGTAGAGTAGATTGTAGAATCAAATTAAATTATGAATGAATAATTGAGACCAAAGGGTTGGTGAATTATATAGATTTTTTTTTTATTATGAAGAAAGTAGTAAATTAATGTAATAACATTTTGAATTTAAAAAACAATAGTAGAATATTTTATTGATATAAATAAATTATAAAACTGAGTATACACTATAACGAAATATGGTTGTAATTTTATTTTATATTATGAAAATATATTTAGATTTGATTAGCTTATCCATAAGAGGTTGCTAATAATTTAGGTTGGTGGTGATGATGATTTAGTTGGAATTGTAGGATGAATAGGTTGCCATAACATCTGGCACAGATCTTTGTGATGGTCGCATGCAAATATAATATTGAGAATTCGGCATGAATTTTTTTAGTTAGAAACAGGAGTGATGTAAATACCCACCCATCGACGAGCTAAGCCCTTGCAAGCATGCCGACTTCACGATATCCTGTTTTCCGCTACATAGTTTATAATTATTTGTAGAAGTAAACAAGGCCGCAAAAAAAAATGTTCAATTGCAAAAATAGATTATGTAGAGAATAACACTTTTGAAAAAGTTTCACTAGACATCCTTGGTCCATTACCAATAACAATTTCTGAAAATAAATATTTATTAACTTTTCAAGATCTATTAACAAAATTTATTAGCAATACCTATTCCTAACCAAGAATCCAAAACTGTTGCTGATGCTTTTGTCAGAAAAATTATTTGTGTCTTTGGCACTCCAAAAACTTTGTTAACTGACCAAGGTAGCAATTTCTTGGGAAATTTGTCCAAAGATGTATGTAAGTTGTTGAAAATAAAAAAAAAATAAAACAACACCATACCATCCTCAATCCAATGGGTCTTTAGAACGTTATCACAGATCATTAGGTAATTATATTCGTAGTTATGTCAATGGCGATATAATACCACTACAAACTCTTCTACTAATTATACACCTCATGAGACACTTTTTGGACATAAACCAGAATTTCCATCAGCTATTTCGAGATCAGTAGATCAATTTTGATGACTATGTGGTAGAATTAAAAGCTAGACTACAAAATAGTTACGCAAAAATCAGAGAAAATTTAATAAATTCAAAAAATAAAAAAATTACGACAAAAACGCGAAAGAGATAAATTTAATAGTAGGACAAAAAGTTCTATTAGAAAATAAAGCTCGAGCATGTAAAAAGATTTCTTCAATCTTTGAAGGACCTTATGAAATAGTCGAAATCAATTCCCCTGAAAATACTACAATTAAAATTGGTAGGAAACTAAAACGAGTTCATAATAATTTACTAAAACCATACATAACCTGAAAAAAAATCAATATTTGCTTATATTCGTGCTAATTTAACTGTATAACATAAATTTTTTAATTCGAATTCTCAATCAAACATAAAAATCTTACATAAAAACTATTATAGTTATCTTTTTAGACTCATAACATTGATTGTCTCGATCCATCATACAGTGTTTGGTATATATAAAACCATTCCAATTGACTCAAAAACGGGATTATTTTTGGAACAAAAGGGAGACTATCGAATCACAACAGCATATTGGAAAATTATTATTTATCTTGATTTAGATCCCTTATTCCAAAATCACAGACAAATACAATTTAATTTCTTGGATCTACAATCAATATGTAAAAAAATAAAAGAACAAGCACCAACAGATCATTGCTCACTTACTATTAAAATGTTAAATAACTCCTTAACTGAAATTTGGAATAAACATAAAGAATTATCACAAATCTTTTTGCATAATAGAAAAAGAGTAGTTTATTTGATGCGGGAGGTTTTATTTTAAAAAAAGCATTTGGTGTTATGGATGAAAAAGATTCAAAATTAATAGAAAGTAAGATAAATGATATTACAGAATCTAATCAAAAGTTACAGCATATTACAACAAAACAATTATCTATACTAAAAAACACTATTGATTCATTTAAAAACACTACTCATTTAGTTGCGAAAAATAAAATTATTATGTCAGAACTAATTCCAGAAATTAATAACTTAGCGACTCTTCAAAGAATTCTGCACGAATTCGATGAAGCATCAACAATTCTGTCTCACGCAATCCAAATAGCTTCCAATATTCAAAACAATATATTAAACTCTGTAGCATTAGCTATGGATAATAAAATTGATATTAATACCATACATATGCACTAGAAAAAATCCAACTATTGATTAAAGAATTTCAAATTCCTACAGCAATTTCAATGAACAATTTCTTTACTGTATTAAAATGTTTAGATATTGAATTAAAATCTACAGATAATAGATTAATTTTCGAATTGCGTATGCCATTGGTGCAAAATAAAATTTTCAAAATAAATAGAGTTTTTCCAATTCCAATTCTACATAATAATAACAATTACTACCACATAAATTTTGAACAAAAATATGTTGCAATAGATTAAGAACGTTCTTATTTCATAGCTTTGTCTTATTCTGATTTTTCGCAATGCAAACAAATAACAAATAATAATTTAAAATATTATTTATGTAAAGCAAACTTGCCAATTAAAAATTCTAATACATGTTTAGCAAAAACTATTTTACAAGAATATGATAACACATTATGTGATATCAGAATGTTTAAATTGAAAAACGAATTATGGTTCAAACTCGAAGAACCTAATAAATGGATATATATTACTCCAAAACCAATCAAAATTAAAATAATTTGCGGTGCTAATTTTCAGATTGAAACAATTGAAAAAAGTGGATTAATTCAACTTTCAGAAGATTGTACAATAGAGTAGAAATATTAAATTAATTACAGTTCAATCAAATACAAAAAGTCTTCAAATGGAAGAAATAAATTTTAATCTTGTTCATATAAATACAAATTTTGAAATTAAAGTAACTAATCAAATAAAATTACCAATTCTCGAAGAATCTTTAATAGATTCAAAATATAAACTACATTATTTAAGTAAAAGTATACAAGGTGTAGAATTTGAAATGGAAACACATAATAAAAATAATAATAATAAAATTCAAAATCAAAAAATTATATTGTTTTCATCTTCAACATTAATTATAATAATAATAATAATTCTTTTAATCTATTTTGCAAATAAGTATATAAAAATTACATGTATAAAGGTATCAAATCAGCATGTTTCAGAAACAGAAACTTTCCTTATCAGTTAAAATAAAAATAAAATAATTTTTTTTTTTTGGAATATGTATAACGATTAATAATAACTATTATATAATAAAATGTTATTCAAAAAAAAAAAATTTACTTTTTACATTGTACAAACCTATTATATTTTACAATTTTATTACATTTTACTAATATTACATTATATTTTGATTACAAATATATATATATATATTATAAAACAAAAAATTATATATTATATTATATTAAATTTCTTTTTTATATAAATTTTATTTAAGTTCATAAAAATTTCGATATTACATAATATTATTTGAATTATATTTCGATATTACATATATTATTTGAAACTCAATAAATTTGCCGTTATAATGAAATCTATTGCTTTATAAAATTCTCATTAAATTGATTGCATGTCTGGCCAATATCTAGTTACGCATCCGCTGGTTAATAAAAATATTATTTGTCAATATGCAAAATAAGCATATTCAGTTTTTCATTCTAATCGCTAATTGCTATGCACTTCTTTTCACATAATTGTAATATGTGAAAAGTAAGCACATTAATACTATTAATACATTAATAGCACATTAATAAAATCAATGAACGATAGATTTTATGGTGGCAAATTGATTGAGTTTCAAGCAGTCGTTAGCTGGCAGTCGTATTAATAAAACATATAATATAAAGTTCTTATTGTTTGAATAAATAATTAATAAACCAAAAGTGAAGTTTTTTATTTTAATAACTTGAATAATTCGTCCCTTAATAAATAAAAACATTACACTGTAGAGAAAGAGAACAACTTTTTGTCGAATTACGAAACCGTGATATAAGCAAAAAATTTCCACCACATACGTAAATGAGATAGATATATCTGCAAACACCAATTTTATTCCTTCAGATACAAATGAATCTTTAGATAAAAATTATGTATCTTCAGATACAAATACTGTATATTCATCTACTGAAATTGCAGCATTAAATGAGCAACAACCAAAGTTAATTCATAAAGAACTTATTTGTTGGAGTTGTGATAAAGTCGGTCATCGTTTTCAAGATTGTATTTTACCACCTACATTTTTTTGTTATGGATGTGGTTTGAAAAATATCTACAAACCAAACTGCATTAAATGTAATTCAAAAAACTTGAAATTTCAACAACAACAGTTTCCGGCAGAATTAAATAATATTTCCGAAAATAAATCTGAAAATAAAAATATATTTATTCTTAAACGTAATATAAATTATTTTAATTCAAAACCATTGTTATCATATATCAAACCTTACCAACAAAGACTTAAAGAATATAATATTATTCGAAATAAATTTTTTAGTGAAAATAAATTTAATCAAGACATTAGTAAAAATTTACCATCTGATACATTTAAAGTAGATACCATACGTAAAACTAAAAGTTCAACAGTAAGATTTCGTAATCTTAAAACTCGTAAATCAATGATTTCGTCAATTTGTACGGTTTTAAACGATGTGCGTTCTTATGCAGAAATTTCTATTCTAGGAAAGAAAATGCTGGGCTTATTGGATAGTGGAGCTACAGCAAGTTGTATATGGTCTGATTTCGCGTTAGAATTGCTTAATTCTGATGTTAACATTTCAAAATTTATTTCAGGTGTAAATACAGCTGATGGTAGTAATCAAACCGTTCATGGTAGCTTAACAACTGCAATTAATTTTAAAGGTCAAACAAAACCAATAATATTTTTAATTGTGCCCACTCTAAAACAAAATATCTATCTAGGTATAGATTTTTGGAAAACTTTCGGTATTATGCCACAAATAATTAATGAGATTTCAGATAATAATTTAGATACAAATTTAATTTCTTTATCTGCAGAACAAAAATTTAGATTGGAAGCGACAAAATTATTATTTCCATCGTTTAGTAAATGCGGTTTAGGAAAAACTAATTTAATTCAGCATGTAATCGATGTTGGTGATGCACCACCCTTAAAACAAAGACATTATCCTGTTTCTCCTGCAATTGAGAAATTAATGTATGAGGAACTGGATCGAATGCTTTCTTTAGGAGTGATTGAGGAGAACAAAAGTTCGTGGAGCTCCCCTGTAGTTCTTGTTAGAAAACCTGGCAAGGTAAGACTTTGCTTAGATTCGAGACGAGTTAATTCTGTAACGAAAAAGGATGCTTACCCGTTGCTGCATATAGAAGGAATTTTAAGTAGGTTATCAAAAGCAAGGTATATCACGAGCTTAGATCTAAAGGATGATTTCTAGCAAATTCCTTTAGATGAGAGTTCCAAAGAGAAAACTGCTTTTACGGTACCGGGTAGACCTCTTTATCAATACAGGGTTATGCCGTTCGGTTTATGCAATGCTCCACAATCAATGTGCCGGCTCATGGACTTAGTTATTCCTCCACATCTAAAAACGAAAGTTTTTGTATATTTAGATGATCTGCTATTAATTTCCAAAACATTCGATGAACACATTATTTTATTACAACTAGTTGCTGAACATCTTCGTCAAGCAGGTCTAACTATAAACGTAGAAAAAAGTAAATTTTGCCTGAAAGAAGTAAAATATTTAGGCTTTGTAGTAGGTAATGGTGTTTTGAGTACTGACCCTGGAAAAATAACTGCTATAACAGAATATCCACCACCAAATTCTGTAAAGCAAGTTCGTCATTTTCTAGGAATGGCGGGATATTATAGGAGATTTTTAGAAGACTAAGCCACCTTATCTTCACCAATTTCAGATTTGTTCAAAAAGAGTCGTGGAAAATTCATTTGGACAGACGAAGCTCAAGACGCTTTCATTAAAATTAAAAAAGCTTTAAGTACAGCTTCTGTTCTTACTAATCCCGATTTTTCTCGTCCTTCTGTTCTTACTAATCCCGATTTTTCTCGTCCTTTTAGTATCCAATGCGACGCTAGTAATTCTGGTATTGGTTGCGTGTTATGTCAGGAGGATGAAAATGGTGTGGAATGTCCAATTGCTTTTATGAGCCAAAAACTTAATTCAGCCCAAAGAAATTATTCTGTCACAGAAAAAGAATGTTTAGCTGCTGTGCTCGGTATAAAAAAATTTAGGGCATACATTGAAGGCCAGAGTTTCAAAGTCATTACAGATCATGCCTCACTGAAATGGCTTATGACACAAAAAGATTTATCTGGTCGTTTGGCTAGATGGAGTTTAAAACTCCAACGCTACACTTTCACTATAGAGCATAGACGAGGAACCTTAAATACGGACCCTGACAGTTTATCTCGAATATACGAAGAAATAAATACAATTGACGTTTTTGGTCGAGAGATTGATTTGGATTCCACTCATTTTTGTTCATCCGACTATGAAAAATTAAAAACAAATTTTAAAATTAATCAAAATGCTTTTCCAGATTTAAAAGTAGTTGGTAATCAGTAATCACCTTCATAAACATACCGAAGATTATTCTGGTTCAACTTCACAAGAAACAACGGCATGGAAATTATGGATACCAGAAGAAATGACAATTAATTTAATAGAAAACGCTCATAATCCTCCGTTAGCTTCTCATGGTGGTATAACAAAAACATTAGAAAGATTACGTAGACATTTTTATTGGCCGCGAATAGCATATCAAGTACGTAAATTTGTCGTAAATTGCGACATTTGTAAGCAAATTAAATCACCTAACACCACTCTTAAACCACTTATGGGATCCCAGGTAACAACTGATCCTCCTTTTCAGAAATTATATCTGGACCTACTTGGACCATACCCTAGGTCGAAAGATGGGCATATTGGTATTTTTATTGTGTTAGACCATTTTTCTAAATTCCATTGGGTAAAACTTATAAAAAAAATTACTGCCAATCCCCTTATGAATATTAGTAAATATGTATTATATATACATAAAAAAATTAATATCTAGTTCTAGTTATGATTAGTTAAAGAAATATTTCATATGAATAATTCTTAGTTATTAGTTAATTCTTAATTAATAGTTAATAGTTTAAATGTATAGGTTAAGTATTAGTATTTTAGAAAGACAATGGTATTTCAGATTAGTAATATAGTGTTAGATAGACAATTTAAAACAAAAAGCTGTATAGAAAAAAAAATGAATTGAAATGAAGAATTAAATTATGAATTATATTGAATTGCTATTTGTAGCTTAAGATTATAACAACCGCTTTCAGCTTCAGCGTTTTTTTTTTAAATTAATATAACCCGCTGAACCTGCCCTGTAACGGTTGCCCCTAGTTTTTATAATTTATTTATTTTTTAATTTTAATGGAATATAAGAATATGGATTTTTTTTATTATCATAAACCTGAAATTAAATAGTGAAATATTTCAGTATATCTAAATGAAATTAATGTATGAAATATTTCAACATCCAAATTAAACCGATTTGTACTATTACTAAGTACCGCATAATTGTTGAGAATTTCTCCAAATTAAATAACCAATTAAAATATGACACGATTATCTTCCTTTTGTTATTTCTACTGAGAACTTAAATCTTTTGTAATTGCAACTGAGCAAAGATAAGGGGATGGAAAAACAGACGCCGCGTTTAAAAAAGTCAGTTTGGAGAAAAGCTGCGGTCAAGACGTTTTTTTTTGTATCAAGTTTTTATATATATAAAGTTGTATAGTTGGTTGGTTGGTTAGAGTGGCGGACTACACGTCAACTGACATTGAGTCCCAATTAGCGCGTTAGCGCCGTTTTGAAACCACACACTCCCGTGGCCACAGGTAATTATTGTTTAGTAATGGTGGGATGGTTTTAGATCCACTTCGTGGCGTTCAGAAATTTGACGGTTTCTGTGGGCCATTTCGCAGCAAGATCGCTGAGATCGTTGAAAGAAAGGCTGCCAAGTGAATAGAACCTGGCCCTAGCCAGTGCCGGACACTTGCAAATGAAGTGGGTTACCGTTTCTTTTTTACTTGGTTCTTCGCAGCTGCGGCATGAGTGGTTGAACGGGATGCCAAGTCTGGCTGCGTGTTCCCCAATAGGCCAGTGACCCGTATACACAGTTACCGCTCTGGCTATGTTCATGCGGGGAATTTTTAGGAGGTTGGCTGTTTTACTCATGTTGTACGACGGCCAGGTTTTCCTGGTCATTTTGCACGTGGTTTGGCTTAACCACCTAGAGTTAGCTTGAGAAAGGAAATGAAGGTAAATATCTCTTTTAACCGTATTAATAGGAGGATTGACCTGTTCCGCTAGCGAATCCTCCAGATTGGAGCCCTCTTTCGCTAATTCGTCGGCGATTTCATTACCTGGGATGTTCCTATGACCTGGAACCCAGAGTAGCTCAATGTTGTATCTACTACCCAGACGTGCCAGTTCAACCGCGCACATGCTGGCTAGTTTGGAGGATATTAATGTAGATTTCAGTGCCAGAATAGCCGCCTGGCTGTCTGATACTATTGCTACATTGTTGCAAATAGGGTTTGTTTCTCCCAGAAGTTGGCATG
The DNA here is from genome assembly GCA_963920725.1 of Rhamphomyia laevipes. NCBI lineage: Eukaryota > Metazoa > Arthropoda > Insecta > Diptera > Empididae > Rhamphomyia > Rhamphomyia laevipes. The sequence goes on along the minus strand of OY987255.1, from coordinate 50,595,598 downwards.
CTTTTAGAATGGCTAGCATTTCCGCCTGGAATACACTAGATTTGTTTGGTAGTCTGAAGGATCGCCTAATGTTTAATGCTTCCGAATATACAACAGCACCCACGCCACAGTCCATCTTTGAACCGTCGGTGAATACTGTGGTATCATATCCGATCAGCGGATTATTGTTCTTCCACTCCCCTCTGGTTGGTATTAGAACCTTGAATTTCTTATCAAGGTCCAACTTGGGAATGGTATAATCCGTGACTGCTGGCACCGCGGTATTATTTATAAGGCCAAGTATACTGCAATGACCATAGGGTTTATTCAGCCATGACCCACTTTTTCTGAGTCTGACCGCACTACACATAGATATGTATTTAATATAGAGATCAGGAGGAAGAAGATAGAGGATTACGTCTAGTGCGTCTCTCGGCGTCTATCTCAGCGCTCCGGTGACACCTATGCACGCACTCCTCTGGACCCTACCTAGCTTGGTACGGTTATACTCCCTCCCCAGTGCTGGCCACCATACTATGGAACCGTAGGTAAGAATTGGACGTACTTTGGCCGTAAACAACCATAAAGCCATGCGCGGCTTCAGACCCCATTTCTTACCAAGCATTTTTTTGCTGGCATATAAGGCTACACATGCCTTCTTGATTCTCTCTTCAACATTTAGTTTCCAATTTAATTTCGGGTCAAGAACTACACCCAGATATTTAATATTAGAGGAAAGGTTCAGCATGACACCGTCCAAACTCGGACAGGTGAAAGATGGTATTTTCGTTTTGGTAGTAAATAACATTAGTTCTGTTTTCTGTGGGTTCGCCCTCAGGCCACAACCGTTGGCCCACGCACTCACCTTTCTTAAAGCTCTACCCATAATATCGCTGATTATGTGAAGATGCTTACCAGAAACTAATATCGCTAAGTCATCCGCATACGCGGTTGCGTTAACGCCCTCAATTTTAAGTATTTTTAATATTTTGTTCATCACCAGTATCCAGAGCAGTGGTGATAAAACACCCCCCTGTGGAGTACCTCTGCTTACTCGCTTGGTGATACTGCAATTGCCAAGATCCGCATGGATCTCCCTGGCCATTAACATATTAGTAATCCACCGGTTGAGTGCCCTAGGAACACCTAGTTCGACTAGGGACTCTTGGATAGCCGTGACATGTACGTTATTGAATGCCCCTTCAATATCTAGAAAGGTAGCTAGGGTATATTGTTTGTATTGAATGGACTGCTCCACGGTGCGCACCACTTCGCTCAGCGCGGTCTCCGTGGATTTACCTTTACAGTAAGCATGTTGGGATTTACAGAGTGGAGTTCTTTCCAGGGTCTTCCGTAATTCTAACTCTAGAATTCGTTCTAGGGTTTTGAGCATAAAGGAGGACAGGCTGATTGGTCGAAAATCTTTCGCTGCTTCATGCCCTCTTCTTCCGGCTTTCGGTATAAAAACTACTTTCACCCGTCTCCACGACTGTGGAATATGTCCGAGTGAGAGACTACCTTTAAAAAGCTTAACCATCACGGGAATAACGAATTCCTTTGATTCTTGTAGCATCTTAGGGAAAATACCATCCAAACCAGGAGATTTGTATGGTGAAAAATTATCAATCGCCCAGGCGACCTTATCATAATTAATTACTTTGTCGACCCATTCTTCTAGTTGCTCGTGATTAACTTGCTCCTCCGACTGGGTAGAAGGCTGGTTAACCTCCGAACATCCCGGAAAGTGGGTGTCCACTAAAAGTTTTAATGTATCATGAGACGACTCAGTCCAAACCCCCTCCGTGGTTCTCAGGAAAGAAGGATTTGAGTGTTCTTTAGATAGGACCCTGCTAAGTCTGGCCGAGTCCCGAGTACTTTCAACGGACTCACAATACTCACGCCAGGTAAGACTTTTGGCCGCGCGTATTGCTTTCTTATATACTCTGAGGTGATCTTTATAGAGTTGCCAAGTGTTCTGCTTATAGCAAACATTGTATGCATCTCTAGTTATCCTCCTCAGATTAGTGAGTTCTGCATTCCACCAGACTGGGAATGATTTTTTACTACGTTTAATGGGACATGATACTTTGAAAGAAACCTCCATGGCTTTGGAAAAACTGTCAGTCGCTTTCTCTAGGCCGTCGACCGCATCTATACTGGTCCCAGCATTAGCCGTGACTGATAATTTTTGCCTCAACACAGCTTTAAACTTACCCCAATCCGTATTCTTTGGATTTCTGTAGGGTTTGGGATTTGGAGTTTTGAGGTTAACATCAAAGAGTATCCAGCTGTGATCTGAGAATGATCTTTTAGCGGACACCCTCCAGTTGTCAACCTTCAGGTCGTCAACATTACTAATGCAGGTAATGTCGATGACATCTTCCCAGCCAGCAAAGCTGTCTGAACTGGAAAAGGTAAAGGTGGGGGTATTACCTCTGTTACATACAGACAAATTAGAATTAAGAATAAAATCAAAAAGTGACTCACCTCTTTCATTTGTTTCAGAGCTACCCCACAGGGTATGTCTGGCATTAGCATCACAGCCTACAAGCAGCTCATTGCCTTTGTCTAGGACCAGCTGCCGAAACTTTAACGGAGGAGCCGGTTCATCATGGGCCATATACATTGAACTTATGTATAATGTCTTGCCCTTATCTGGCTCCAGTTTGACGACTGTCAAATCCTCGTAGCTGTAATGAGAACAAAAATGTGCATTAATTTGATTTTTAACAAGAATGCAGGTTCTGGGCTTACCTTCCTCTGTATCTACAGGCTTGTAGAACAGGTTATAATTCCTATGGTTCATACCCCTAATTCTGGAGGCATTCACCCAGGGCTCTTGAACAAGGGCAATATCAATGTCTTCCTCGCTAAGGAAGACTAGCAGGTTATCCGAGGCGCACTTAGAGAGCTTAAGATTCACCTGTACCGCCCTCATCTTCTTTGTACACTGCCTCAGTTTCTTTGGCCAGAGACATCTCTTCTAGCAGGTCGTTTGCCAGGTCGAGATCATCAAGCTCAGGGCTTCCCGTCTGGAAAACCTTAACCTTCGCCTGTCTAATCCCGAATCTGAGTTTCGAGTCAAGCCTTTCCAGAGGCTTGATGCTATCTTCGTTAATAAGGAGGAGGAACGACGAACTACTCCGCTGGTGTTCTGTTGAATCTGCTTCCTTCCTCAGCACAACCCAGTTAGCCATTGGCACAGTGGGATTGTGAGCCTGCAGGCATTTGAGGAGCTTCTCTCCTTCAATGTCCATCCGCGGCAACCAAATGCGGGCTCTAGGTCGCCTAGGGATTTCCCTAGCTGGGATTAAGCCAATCTTGGCTTCTTCCCATGTGTCACTAATCTTAGTAACACAATTGCTAAGAAAATCCAAGGAGAACTGATCCTCACATTTGATTACCCGGTAGCCTCTGACCACCTCGGATGAATCAAAGCATGGAAGGGCTCCACCCTCACCTGCAAGGACACAATCCATCACCATTTCGGACAGCTTAACCTCGATTTTGATCCACAGTTCGGCTGTGACTTGCCTATTGTGTGCTTTATCATTCACTATAGCAACCCTTAAGTTATCTCTAACTATGTCGCTTAACCTCTTGCGAATGGTTTCTTTATCAATGGTACCACTAGAATTTTTGGCAACCTTAGCAGCACGGTTCTGCGTGCTTTCACAGGGCTCATCTTGAGACCTGTCTCTTTTTTTGGCCACCTTTTTAACTGATAATTGGCTTTCGTATTTCTGTACGATCCCCATATATTTTACCTTATCAGCACCATCTCTTTCGTTGATCGTACCCTCGGCTTCGTTCTTGGCGATCTTGCTCAAGATGAACTTGGCTTTCGAATACATTCGCTTGAAAGTGGCGCCGGCACTTCTAACCTGACTGGTTCTCTTAGGGGCACCATGGCTTGTGCTCTGTTTGGCTGAACGTACTGGAGTACTATGTCTGGTACTACCACTACATTCAGACAGCTTAGCGGTACTTTGGCTGGTACCGGCTTTGGGTTCAGTACCGAAACTGGTACTGGCACTTATCATAGTCTCCTGGCTGGAGGCTAGAAGTTCATCTTCGGAAGATGAACCGATGATTTGTTGTTTTATTTCTTTTGTTTCTTCTTGATTCATATTTTGTTCCCACGAGTGTGACCGGAAAAGAGGTCCATCTAGGCAGAGCCGTCTTACCAAGATAAGGCACTTAATACAACCGATCTTGCCTGGGCATCGGAGGGAGCTCGCTTGCGACTGGTTTAACCCCCAGCCTTTCAGACATCGGCACGGTGCTCACACCACCTTGACATTAGGTTTGGAATGGGAATGCGGGCGTGGAAGGATAAGGAAGGTGATAGGAAAACATTGGGGGAGGGGATAGGAAGGCGGCTGTTAGCTACGTTAAACGCATTGCCCAGAGCGAACCGGCGTGATGGACATGTCACGCACCCTTGGAGGTCGCCGCCACTCGCCCCAAGTTGTATAGTAATTATTTTAAATAGTTTCAATCATTAAATAAATAGACAATTTTTATATTAATTAATAAATTATTTAAATATTTTAATTTAAATGAAAAAAATAAATAAATACAATAATTTAAATAACATTGAAGAATAAATAAATGGTGTACATGTGGTGTGAAACTGTACCTAGAAAAGAAAACTATCTTATTTTTTTATCAACCTTTTATATTTGTATGGTGAAAATAAAAATTATAATCAAATTTCATATACATAAATTATTAATAATAAATTACCATAAAAATTAAATACAATCATGGTATTTTCCTAAATCTTAAAAAAGAAATGTATATATATATATATAATATATATTATAAGAAAAGTTGGAATTTGATTAGACTTATATAATATAACAAGCCAAAAAAAAAAAAGGTACAGTCCACTCAGTTTGAAAACCCAGTTTTGATCAATCAGTTTAAAATAACTTAGAACCAAATACATTATCATTTAAATAAGTTACTAAAGCAAATAATTATAAAATAAATTAATAAAACATTAAAAATATATTGTAAAACCAACGCTAAAATAATAAAATTATAACAAATAAAATTATAATCATCGTAAATCGTTCCAGCGTTAAAAGAAAAATTGAACATTGATGGATATTCAGAATAATCACAGATAATTAATTATGTATATTACATACATATACTGATACATATATATATATACCACCATTATAAATTTTTGATAATATAAAAATATTTGTTTTTTTTATTCTTTTAAAATAATATATGTTCTTTATTGTATAAAATTAAATTAAATTTTTAGAATATATTATACGTATAATAATTAAAATGTAGGGCAAACTTGCGCCAAAATTATTAATTTTAGAAATCTAATCATTTTATCAAATTATTAAACTATATGTACAATATTATTATAAAAAAAAAAAAAAAAAAAAAAAAAAATATACCAAATTTGGTAAGAAAAATGTAATTTTTGCGACTAATAATTTGAAGTAAAATTGGATTTGAATTAAAAGTGGAAATCATGGATAATAAATTAAATTTGGTTATATTTTATAATTGAAAAATTATGCTTTTCTTTTAATTAAAAACATTTCTTCTCTTATGCACTCGCACATTATGTAAAATTTCCTTTTGGTTTTCAGATGGAAAAAGGGTGGTCCAATAAAATGTTCGTTGGAAAATTTAATGGCCACAAAGGTAGGGTGGGCAAAATAAGGGAAACAAAACATCAGTTTCCCAAGGTTTTTCTTTTGCTGTTGTTGTATAAAATACAAGTCACCCTGTCGTTTAATTGTTTGTCCCAAACACGCGCTTAATTATTTGATAATAAATAATTAATAAAATCAAAAAATTATAACTGCAGCGGAAACAGACTTGCTTAATTAGCACTTTTGCTAATTAAGCAAAGTCTAATGCACAGGTAATTGAACGACGGTAATGAGACCTTGATATTTATTCGTGAGAATAAAAATCAAGGGTACGTTTTGCCAACATGGGTTGACTTAAATTTTAAAAAGTTGATAAACAGAGTTGAGTTGATCATAAATCGTGCTAGAGTTAAGGGGTTTTTTTTTGGTTATATATTTATGATAAAATATATAAATATATTTATGACTAAATAAATAAATGTTAGATGTATAATTAAAGTAAAAATATAATTAATTATAATTAAATAAAGTTAAGTAAAGAAAAAAGATTTGAAGTGTTGCTTATTTATTTAAATTGAGAAGAAGTTTTTGATGTTACAGAAGATAACATCACATATGGCGCAGCCGGTAGGATTAATTAACAAAATATTATCAACCAAGAGTCACTAAATATAAAAAAAAAGAGAAAAAAAAAAAAAAAAAAAAAACCTATTAAGTTTTTTCCGTACTTGTTTTTTATTATTAATGTTATAATTTTATTTTAGTAAATATATCAAATATTCAAATAGAAAGTTTTTTTTTTTAAAAAAAATGAAATAAAATAAAATAAATAAAAAGAGAATGAAAAAAAGTTAAATAAATTTATATCAGTTTTCTTGTGTACTGTAAAAAAAAATATAATTTTATTTATAATTACAAAAAAAAATATAACAAAAAAGGAATGAAGTAAAAAAAAAAATGTTAATTTTACAATTTAAAAAAAAAGATTAAAAATTAATTTTATACTATTAAAAAAAAAAAAAAAATTAGGATTAAATTTAATTAAAAATGAAAATATCTTTATGTTCTATAAAATTTTTTATACAATTTATATAAGACGACTCAGTCCAAACCCCCTCCGTGGTTCTCAGGAAAGAAGGATTTGAGTGTTCTTTAGATAGGACCCTGCTAAGTCTGGCCGAGTCCCGAGTACTTTCAACGGACTCACAATACTCACGCCAGGTAAGACTTTTGGCCGCGCGTATTGCTTTCTTATATACTCTGAGGTGATCTTTATAGAGTTGCCAAGTGTTCTGCTTATAGCAAACATTTTATGCATCTCTAGTTATCCTCCTCAGATTAGTGAGTTCTGCATTCCACCAGACTGGGAATGATTTTTTACTACGTTTAATGGGACATGATACTTTGAAAGAAACCTCCATGGCTTTGGAAAAACTGTCAGTCGCTTTCTCTAGGCCGTCGACCGCATCTATACTGGTCCCAGCATTAGCCGTGACTGATAATTTTTGCCTCAACACAGCTTTAAACTTACCCCAATCCGTATTCTTCGGATTTCTGTAGGGTTTGGGATTTGGAGTTTTGAGGTTAACATCAAAGAGTATCCAGCTGTGATCTGAGAATGATCTTTTAGCGGACACCCTCCAGTTGTCAACCTTCAGGTCGTCAACATTACTAATGCAGGTAATGTCGATGACATCTTCCCAGCCAGCAAAGCTGTCTGAACTGGGAAAGGTAAAGGTGGGGGTATTACCTCTGTTACATACAGACAAATTAGAATTAAGAATAAAATCAAAAAGTGACTCACCTCTTTCATTTGTTTCAGAGCTACCCCACAGGGTATGTCTGGCATTAGCATCACAGCCTACAAGCAGCTCATTGCCTTTGTCTAGGACCAGCTGCCGAAACTTTAACGGAGGAGCCGGTTCATCATGGGCCATATACATTGAACTTATGTATAATGTCTTGCCCTTATCTGGCTCCAGTTTGACGACTGTCAAATCCTCGTAGCTGTAATGAGAACAAAAATGTGCATTAATTTGTTTTTTAACAAGAATGCAGGTTCCGGGCTTACCTTCCTCTGTATCTACAGGCTTGTAGAACAGGTTATAATTCCTATGGTTCATACCCCTAATTCTGGAGGCATTCACCCAGGGCTCTTGAACAAGGGCAATATCAATGTCTTCCTCGCTAAGGAAGACTAGCAGGTTATCCGAGGCGCACTTAGAGTGCTTAAGATTCACCTGTACCGCCCTCATCTTCTTTGTACACTGCCTCAGTCTCTTTGGCCAGAGACATCTCTTCTAGCAGGTCGTTTGCCAGGTCGAGATCATCAAGCTCAGGGCTTCCCGTCTGGAAAACCTTAACCTTCGCCTGTCTAATCCCGAATCTGAGTTTCGAGTCAAGCCTTTCCAGAGGCTTGATGCTATCTTCGTTAATAAGGAGGAGGAACGACGAACTACTCCGCTGGTGTTCTGTTGAATCTGCTTCCTTCCTCAGCACAACCCAGTTAGCTATTGGCACAGTGGGATTGTGAGCCTGCAGGCATTTGAGGAGCTTCTCTCCTTCAATGTCCATCCGCGGCAACCAAATGCGGGCTCTAGGTCGCCTAGGGATTTTCCTAGCTGGGATTAAGCCAATCTTGGCTTCTTCCCATGTGTCACTAATCTTAGTAACACAATTGCTAAGAAAATCCAAGGAGAACTGATCCTCACATTTGATTACCCGGTAGCCTCTGACCACCTCGGATGAATCAAAGCATGGAAGGGCTCCACCCTCACCTGCAAGGACACAATCCATCACCATTTCGGACAGCTTAACCTCGATTTTGATCCACAGTTCGGCTGTGACTTGCCTATTGTGTGCTTTATCATTCACTATAGCAACCCTTAAGTTATCTCTAACTATGTCGCTTAACCTCTTGCGAATGGTTTCTTTATCAATGGTACCACTAGAATTTTTGGCAACCTTAGCAGCACGGTTCTGCGTGCTTTCACAGGGCTCATCTTGAGACCTGTCTCTTTTTTTGGCCACCTTTTTAACTGATAATTGGCTTTCGTATTCCTGTACGATCCCCATATATTTTACCTTATCAGCACCATCTCTTTCGTTGATCGTACCCTCGGCTTCGTTCTTGGCGATCTTGCTCAAGATGAACTTGGCTTTCGAATACATTCGCTTGAAAGTGGCGCCGGCACTTCTAACCTGACTGGTTCTCTTAGAGGCACCATGGCTTGTGCTCTGTTTGGCTGAACGTACTGGAGTACTATGTCTGGTACTACCACTACATTCAGACAGCTTAGCGGTACTTTGGCTGGTACCGGCTTTGGGTTCAGTACCGAAACTGGTACTGGCACTTATCATAGTCTCCTGGCTGGAGGCTAGAAGTTCATCTTCGGAAGATGAACCGATGATTTGTTGTTTTATTTCTTTTGTTTCTTCTTGATTCATATTTTGTTCCCACGAGTGTGACCGGAAAAGAGGTCCATCTAGGCAGAGCCGTCTTACCAAGATAAGGCACTTAATACAACCGATCTTGCCTGGGCATCGGAGGGAGCTCGCTTGCGACTGGTTTAACCCCCAGCCTTTCAGACATCGGCACGGTGCTCACACCACCTTGACATTAGGTTTGGAATGGGAATGCGGGCGTGGAAGGATAAGGAAGGTGATAGGAAAACATTGGGGGAGGGGATAGGAAGGCGGCTGTTAGCTACATTAAACGCATTGCCCAGAGCGAACCGGCGTGATGGACATGTCACGCACCCTTGGAGGTCGCCGCCACTCGCCCCAAGTTGTATAGTAATTATTTTAAATAGTTTCAATCATTAAATAGATAGACAATTTTTATATTAATTAATAAATTATTTAAATATTTTAATTTAAATGAAAAAAATAAATAAATACAATAATTTAAATAACATTGAAGAATAAATAAATGGTGTACATGTGGTGTGAAACTGTACCTAGAAAAGAAAACTATCTTATTTTTTTATCAACCTTTTATATTTGTATGGTGAAAATAAAAATTATAATCAAATTTCATATACATAAATTATTAATAATAAATTACCATAAAAATTAAATACAATCATGGTATTTTCCTAAATCTTAAAAAAGAAATGTATATATATATATAATATATATTATAAGAAAAGTTGGAATTTGATTAGACTTATATAATATAACAAGCCAAAAAAAAAAAAGGTACAGTCCACTCAGTTTGAAAACCCAGTTTTGATCAATCAGTTTAAAATAACTTAGAACCAAATACATTATCATTTAAATAAGTTACTAAAGCAAATAATTATAAAATAAATTAATAAAACATTAAAAATATATTGTAAAACCAACGCTAAAATAATAAAATTATAACAAATAAAATTATAATCATCGTAAATCGTTCCAGCGTTAAAAGAAAAATTGAACATTGATGGATATTCAGAATAATCACAGATAATTAATTATGTATATTACATACATATATTGATACATATATATATATACCACCATTATAAATTTTTGATAATATAAAAATATTTGTTTTTTTTATTCTTTTAAAATAATATATGTTCTTTATTGTATAAAATTAAATTAAATTTTTAGAATATATTATACGTATAATAATTAAAATGTAGGGCAAACTTGCGCCAAAATTATTAATTTTAGAAATCTAATCATTTTATCAAATTATTAAACTATATGTACAATATTATTATAAAAAAAAAAAAAACAAAAAAAAAAAAATGTACCAAATTTGGTAAGAAAAATGTAATTTTTGCGACTAATAATTTGAAGTAAAATTGGATTTGAATTAAAAGTGTAAATCATGGATAATAAATTAAATTTGGTTATATTTTATAATTGAAAAATTATGCTTTTCTTTTAATTAAAAACATTTCTTCTCTTATGCACTCGCACATTATGTAAAAGTTCCTTTTGGTTTTCAGATGGAAAAAGGGTGGTCCAATAAAATGTTCGTTGGAAAATTTAATGGCCACAAAGGTAGGGTGGGCAAAATAAGGGAAACAAAACATCAGTTTCCCAAGGTTTTTCTTTTGCTGTTGTTGTATAAAATACAAGTCACCCTGTCGTTTAATTGTTTGTCCCAAACACGCGCTTAATTATTTGATAATAAATAATTAATAAAATCAAAAAATTATAACTGCAGCGGAAACAGACTTGCTTAATTAGCACTTTTGCTAATTAAGCAAAGTCTAATGCACAGGTAATTGAACGACGGTAATGAGACCTTGATATTTATTCGTGAGAATAAAAATCAAGGTTACGTTTTGCCAACATGGGTTGACTTAAATTTTAAAAAGTTGATAAACAGAGTTGAGTTGATCATAAATCGTGCTAGAGTTAAGGGGTTTTTTTTTTGGTTATATATTTATGATAAAATATATAAATATATTTATGACTAAATAAATAAATGTTAGATGTATAATTAAAGTAAAAATATAATTAATTATAGTTAAATAAAGTTAAGTAAAGAAAAAAGATTTGAAGTGTTGCTTATTTATTTAAATTGAGAAGAAGTTTTTGATGTTACAGAAGATAACATCACATATGGCGCAGCCGGTAGGATTAATTAACAAAATATTATCAACCAAGAGTCACTAAATATAAAAAAAAAGAGAAAAAAAAAAATAATAATAAAAACCTATTAAGTTTTTTCCGTACTTGTTTTTTATTATTAATGTTATAATTTTATTTTAGTAAATATATCAAATATTCAAATAGAAAGTTTTTTTTTTTAAAAAAAATGAAATAAAATAAAATAAATAAAAAGAGAATGAAAAAAAGTTAAATAAATTTATATCAGTTTTCTTGTGTACTGTAAAAAAAAAATATAATTTTATTTATAATTACAAAAAAAAATATAACAAAAAAGGAATGAAGTAAAAAAAAAAATGTTAATTTTACAATTTAAAAAAAAAGATTAAAAATTAATTTTATACTATTAAAAAAAAAAAAAAATTAGGATTAAATTTAATTAAAAATGAAAATATCTTTATGTTCTATAAAAATTTTTATACAATTTATATAAAAAAAATAATACACGAATCAACTATACCCCATTGCCCAAGAAAAAAGTCCAATTTTTCAAATTGGTCTTTTTCTTTGGGGATTGGGAGGTGTTGTAAAAAATACAAGTCACCCTGTCGTTTAATTGTTTGTCCCAAACACGCGCTTAATTATTTGATAATAAATAATTAATAAAATCAAAAAATTATAACTGCAGCGGAAACAGACTTGCTTAATTAGCACTTTTGCTAATTAAGCAAAGTCTAATGCACAGGTAATTGAACGACGGTAATGAGACCTTGATATTTATTCGTGAGAATAAAAATCAAGGTTACGTTTTGCCAACATGGGTTGACTTAAATTTTAAAAAGTTGATAAACAGAGTTGAGTTGATCATAAATCGTGCTAGAGTTAAGGGGTTTTTTTTTTGGTTATATATTTATGATAAAATATATAAATATATTTATGACTAAATAAATAAATGTTAGATGTATAATTAAAGTAAAAATATAATTAATTATAATTAAATAAAGTTAAGTAAAGAAAAAAGATTTGAAGTGTTGCTTATTTATTTAAATTGAGAAGAAGTTTTTGATGTTAAAGAAGATAACATCACACTGTTGATGTGATACAAATTAATTTGGTTTTTGTTGTGTTCTTTGGGGCAGTAGTTTTTTTTCTTTAGATTATTTTTATTTATTTTTTTATCTTTTTTTTTTGCTTTACTTTTTTGTTCGCACGCATTCTAATTTTTGTTAGTGGATCAAGGAGATGAATAGGGCACCAAACTCCCCCCCCAATCCGGCGAGCTAAGAACGTGCAATAGACAAGGCGTGCCGTCCTCAACATTCTCCATGGGGGAAGAAAATCAAATATTTCTTTTATAAATTATCTTTCCTCGCCGACGTCCATTACAGGAGTCCGAAAATTAAAATAAAAGTGTTGGGTGTATTTTTTATGTGCGCAGAAACATCTCTTAGAACCGCTCGTCAGATTTTAATAAAATTTGGCACACAGGCTCTAACAGACTTCACGCCGGTGCCTTTACAAGATGAGATCGATACTTTCAGTTCGACCATGTTAAATTTCCCCATTTATGTGGCAACCTATGTTTTTGTTTTACGGAAAAATGTCCAAAAAAAATTCATGTCTCACATTTGGATGAAATTTGGCACGTAGGTTGGTATCATGATTCTGCATAAGCCTACCTAGATACAGGTCTGTAACTTAAGGGGGTCCATGGTAAAATTTCCGATTAAAATTTCGTATGCTCTAGATCTAGAGCATATAGTAATTATTATCTAATTGGCATAAATTTTGGTACATATGATAATTTCTGTATGTACTTGGCGGCTGAAAAATTTAAAGTCGATAGTTACTGGGTCCATGTAAAAATCCGTAATTACTTTTCATAAGTTCAACGCTCTATTCTATATCATACAGTAAGTTTCCCTAATTTCAATGATATTAAGTTTCATTTAGTTATCTAGTTGATACTCCAGAAATTTGTAGTTGGTAGGTTTAGTACGTTCATGGGAAACTAATATATGAGCAACTTAGTTTCCGAAGAATATTTGCTTTTTGTTCTACATCATGTAATTATTATCGGATTTCAATGAAATTTGGTACACAGGTTGAGTTCGTGATTATGCATAGGTTGACCAAATTACAGGTTATTAGCTTTAGGGGGTCCAAGTTAAATTTCTGATTTAATTTTTTAATTTTTTTTTCATATGTTCTACAGCATATAGTAATTGTTAACCGATTTCAATAATATTTTATATATAAACTAGGGCGTCCATACTAAAATTTCCGATTAAAATTTGATATGCTCTAGCGCATATGGTATTTATTATCTGATTTGAATGAAATTTGACACACATAGTAGCTTCATTATGTAGCTATCAAATTTATATTCTATTTCTTGGTCGATTGACACATGCCTACTTAATGAAAATTTATCATTTAAAACGCGACAAGCGGCAAAAGTAGAAGGTAGGTCTACTTACGCGTCGCGGCAAAATTTCCGCATCAACGCGACGCTAAATTATGGGCATGGGTCCTGATACATATATAACAGATAATGACGTGCGCATATCGGCTAACTTCATGTTGTTATATGACTACCTCATAAGATATCAAAATATATTCAGATAATTTGATTTATATTGTTTATGAATTTATAAAATTATTTATTTAAATTGTGATATTAACTGAATAACTTTTTGTCTTGTGAGTTGCGTGTTATTATATTTAAAAACAATTTTAGAAAAAAAATAAACAATATGTTGTATGCAGTAATAAATTGCAATATGTGTAGTAGGAAAAAAGAAAACAAACTTTATTATATCGGTTTTCATGCTTTTCCAAAATGCCCAATTGTATTAAAACAATGGATTCATTTTTGTTGCAGAAAGGACAAATTTAATGTTAAAACTGCTAGAATATGTAGTAGACATTTTACCGAGGATGGTTATGAAAATAATTTGCAATATAAAATGGGTAAGTAAAGTGTTATTATAAATAAATGTAAAATTATTATATCATATTGATGCTATTTTTAGGATTTAGTCAGCACCGCATTATAAAATCAGTTGCAGTGCCAAGTATTATAATACATCATAATGAAAATGTAAATGTGGATGATTCTTCTGTGTTGAAGGATTCCAATAGAACCAAGAGAGTTCAGGACAGATGTACAAAAAAAGAAATAGAAGTGTTATTAAAAGAATCCTGCGATAACGCTGAAGAACATTTCGATTTGATAGATAATCAAAAATATGTGCAAACTGAATAGTGAAAATTTAACCCTTTTATACGTGGTGTACAATATATTGTACACCACTTTGTATTCTCAATATCTATGGTACTTTTTCGAAAATATAATGTAACAAGTACTTTTTAAAAAATTATGTATTCGTTTTAGTACATTCTAATAGTTTTGGCGCCAAAAAGTGACATTTTAAGTTATTTTTCAGTAGATTTTGTGAAGACCACACGTAAAAGAAAAAACACTCTCGTGTACATAAATTTAATTCGCAGTTATTGCAAAAAGTATAAAAGCGATTTTAATAAATTTTGAGGTATGTTGAAGAAAATTGATTACTTTATTATTAAATTACATTATTTTAGAAAATTGTCAATAATATTTGTATAAAACATAGCTTAAAAATTAATGTACAATATCTTGTACACCCCGAACCAATCGTTGTGTACAATTTATTGTACATTACTATATCTTGTACATCCCGAATCAATGATAAATGCTTTTAAAACAATTTTTTAATAATTTTCAAGTTTTAATTGAAGATTGATCTAGGTTTTTGTTAAATATTTAGGATAATGAGCAGGAAACAGCTAACGGTAAAAGAAATATATGATATTCTGTGCGAATCAGATCTTGAGGATGAAGTCGACATAGAAAAAATTCCGAATTCGCTGGATGAAGATTTGATCGATATTATTGAAATTGATAAACCAAAAGAGGCTATTCCTCATTTGGAGAAAGAAATTTTTGAGGAAAATGAGGTAACTGAACAAAATGAATCTATTGAAGCAATATTGTTAGCTGAAGGCAGTGAAGCCGAAGAAATTTTTTAGACGAAACTATTGCCATTGAATTTTTAGATGAATTGCAATATACAAACAAATCAGATATTAAATGGCGAAGAAGAGAATTTCAGTCCGAAGTTCAAAGCGAAACTTTTAATGAAAACTTAAATAATAATATAGGTAATGATCCCATTCAAACCCCTTTGAAATATCTTGAAAAATATTTCACATCCGAAGTGTTTGAAAGCTTTGCATTTCATACAAATATTTATGCACAACAAAATTATGTGAATGGTTTTAGACAAACAAATGCACAAGAAATGAAGACATTATTTGGACTTCATATGCTTATGGGATGTTTAAAGTTTTCGCGCATTAGAATGTATTAGTCACCAGTTTTAAACATTGAAATTTTTAAAAAAACACATGACTTCGGATAGATTTTTCCAGCTTAGAAATAATTTACATATTGTGAACAATTTAGAAAAACCCAATGATTGTAAGGACAAGTTTTATAAGGTAAGACCATTGGTTGATGCTATTCGTCGTCGGTGTAATCAATTGACATTGGAAGAAAATGTTTGTATTGATGAACAGATTATACCGTTTAAAGGACATTTGGTAATGAAACAATACATCAAAGGTAAACCGAATTCCTGGGGTATTAAAGTGTTTGTCCTGTGTGGTAAAAGTGGAATACCGTATGATTTTTTTTTGTACCAAGGTGCGGATACACGGATATCACCAATTAATTTAAAAAGATTTGGTTTTGGCGCGAGTGTTGTACTTCATTTGATACAAAGGTTACCAAGTAATAATGGGAATAATCTCTATTTTGATAATTACTTTAGCTCATACCAACTATTTGAAATTTTAAAGCAGAGAGGAATAAATGCAGCAGGAACATTACGGGTAAATCGTTTTGCTAATCCACCATTTATTACAGATAAGGAACTCGCAAAGAAAGGTCGAGGAGCAACTGATTCTGTGGTCAGTAGGGATGGAAAAATTGCGTTGGTTAAATGGCAGGACAATAAGGCTATCCACATAGGCTCGAATTTTGTTGGAATTGGAACTACTGACGTTGTGGAAAGATGGGATAAAACTGCGAAAAAATATATAAAAATTTGTCGACCTGAGATTATTTCTCGGTACAACCTGTGCATGGGAGGAGTGGATCTTTTAGATCAGCTTATTAGCTATTATCGAGTTTTTATCCAGTCCAAGAAGTGGCCATTGAGAATATTTTTTCATTTCATGGATTTTGCTACATGCGCCAGTTGGTTAGAATATAGAAGAGATTGCGAAAACCAAAATATTCCAAAGAAAAATCAACAAGATTTATTAGCCTTTAGAATGGAATTATCAAATAGTTTAGTTTCAGCAGGCAAGCCATGTAATGAAAAAAAAGGGGTCGACCCTTTTCAAATTCAAGTGTTGATACTCCAAACGTAGACAAACGGTCAAAAAAAACCAAGAAATAAGACCGTACAAGGATATCAGATTTGATGATACTGACCATATGCCCCAATATGATCAAAAAACTGAACCAACTCGCTGCAAACAAATTGGCTGCAAGGGCAGAACATTTTTTTTATGTGATAAATGCAAGGTTCACCTTTGCATTAATAAATTGAGGAATTGTTTTTCAGACTTCCATAGGAATAATAACTGATGACTTTTTTTTTTAAAAAAAATAGAACACGAAGTTCTTATTTGTTTTTTTTTTTTGTTTATTTAACTTTTGTTTATTATATATTGTTTATTTTATGAATTTCAAGGCTGTGTCCTGTTTTTCTTATTTTTTTATATAGTTGCTTGATTACTAAGTATGTATTGAATTCTGAATAAACATACATTTTATTTTTGTAATTCTTTTTTGTTTGTATCTTGTTTTTTTCTTTGTTTTTCAGATTTGCTATAGTACTTCATTTCAATTCACCTCAAAGGTATAATTTCTACAGAACTTTTATATATATAAAAGTTCTGTAGAAATTATCACCTACTGAGACGAAATGTACAACATATTGTACATTCCCGAAAACCGTTATTTAAAAATATTTTTTTTTTTTTTTTTTTTTTTAATAATTTGATATGTCCTTTAACAACTTTGAGGTTCTGAATAATTAATTTAGCCACAGAATTAATTCCCGAATGAAAGGGTTAAAAAATGAAAACAATAGTTTAAATGAAAATTTATCAAAAAAGGAAACAAAAATTGAAGAATTAAATATATTGCTTGAAAAAAGCTATTTTGAAAAAAAAAAATATGGAAATGAAGTTGTCCAAAATATTTACATCAGGGCAACTTGTAAAATTGAAGCAACCACATTGCGTTAAATTGAACTGGAAGGAAGCAGACATAGCTCAGTCAATTATATTCTGCAAGTCATAGAGAGCATATAAATTATTGAAAAAAAAGAATTCCCACTACCTTCAATAAGAACTCTGCAAAGATACTGCCGCTAAATCGTGAGCTAATTGACCTATCAAGGAGTAAAAATCGTATTATAAAAAGATAAAATTTGTAAGTACATAATCATAATATGTAATAGATATAATTTTATATAATTTCTTTCTAATTTTTACTTTTTTATATGTATTGCCGCTAAATCGTGAGCTAATTGACCTATATCAAGGAGTAAAAAACGTATTATTAAAGGATAAAATTTGTAAGTACATAATCATAATAATAAATATAATTTTATATAATTTCTAATTTTATATTTTAACTTCTAGTTTTTTATGTACTGCCCTGCCACTAAATCGATAGCAAGTCCACCAATCAAGACAATGGAGCAATATTATATTATTTTATAAGAATATTTTTTTTTTGTTTAATTTAAATTTTTTGAAAGATTTTTTGTAAATTTTTTGTTTAATTTAAATTTATTAAAAGATAATATAAATTCTTTGTTTAATGTAAATTAGTAGATAAATAGTAGTTTATATAACTTTTAATTTTGTGCTTTAGATTTTACAAAATTATATAAAAAAAATATATTTTTTAACAACACACTAATAAATGTATATTTAATAAATTAAAAATTAAAATGTTTTTGAAAATTATTTCTTTTATTTTCGACAATTTCAAACATTTTTTATCTCCTATATCAAAATTCCATATATATTTCAGTCATAAAATTTTTCTGATATCATATGAGTAGTGTATTTATATATGTTCTAGCTCAAAGGAAATGTGCAAATAAAATGTGCAAAATATTGAAAATAAATTTTGTACTACATACAAATTAATGAGTAGTTTCAGCATTTTTGCACATTAATTATTAAGTAATTTTCATCTTAATGAAATTCGACACCGCTTTAATTTAATTAAAAAAATTTATACTTAATTATAATTCAATTTTTTTTTATACTTCCGGTCAAGAATAATAATGTAATAATTTTTATTGGAATAATATATAATTTTTTATTACAATAATATATAGGCTAAAACTAAATTAAAATATATAAAGTTTATTTTCTAATAAAATATATATCTAAAACATATTAACCTAAAAACTAACTTAAAATAAATAAACGTCATTTTCTTATAAAACACTCTGCTTCTTCCTCCTCCAATTAAAATGTTTTTGAAAATTATTTCTTTTATTTTCGACAATTTCAAACATTTTTTATCTCCTATATCAAAATTCCATATATATTTCAGTCATAAAATTTTTCTGATATCATATGAGTAGTGTATTTATATATGTTCTAGCTCAAAGGAAATGTGCAAATAAAATGTGCAAAATATTGAAAATAAATTTTGTACTACATACAAATTAATGAGTAGTTTCAGCATTTTTGCACATTAATTATTAAGTAATTTTCATCTTAATGAAATTCGACACCGCTTTAATTTAATTAAAAAAATTTATACTTAATTATAATTCAATTTTTTTTTATACTTCCGGTCAAGAATAATAATGTAATAATTTTTATTGCAATAATATATAATTTTTTATTACAATAATATATAGGCTAAAACTAAATTAAAATATATAAAGTTTATTTTCTAATAAAATATATATCTAAAACATATTAACCTAAAAACTAACTTAAAATAAATAAACGTCATTTTCTTATAAAACACTGCTTCTTCCTCCTGCAGCGGTCCTCTAATGCTCATAAAATCTTCTGATAATAAATAATTGAAATTTTGGCGATGCTCGCTCCAGCTCAGCCTCGTACTGTTTGGGAAGAGGGGTGAGCCGTATCAGAAGTAATAAAGACGGTAGCTGTTGAGCGCATTATTATCCGGAGCTAATGCCACCTTCAAATAATCATGCTCCAGAGATGTTAGAGAAGATGCTATGCAATCAGCAAAAAAGAATTCATAAGGAATACCATTTTATTAAAACGCTGTCTTCGCTGTTATGGAATAGGTCAAATCATCCCGGAAGACGAAATCTTCTTCCATGGTGAATTCAACTCCTTTCTTCTCCAACATCCTTGCCACTCGAAATAAACTACCATCAAATATGTAAACCTCTACATGCGGACAGTTGTCATTCCCGCATAATAATTCGTTTACATATTGACCTGCAAAAAAAACTATTATTTTAAAAATATTTTTTTTATTCAAATTACTTACCGATGACTAAAAATCTGATGTCATTCAACAGATTTTTTAATGTGCTGTTGATATCATCATTAATTTGCAGAAACATTTTAATAAATGATAATTAAATAAAAATAGAAAAATTTGGTCCTTTTATATCAAAAATTTCTGAGTTTATAGTGGTGGGGATCACTGCATTTTAAACATTTTTAGCCATTAATTATTAAATAATTTTCACCTTAAAGAAATTCGACACCGCTTTAATTCAATTAAAAATATTTATACTTAATTATAATTTCCGTTTTTTTTCTACTTCCGGTCAAAAATAATAATGTAATATGATCTAAATTGATTTCTACTTTTGTAAAACTTTTGGGAATTTCAAGGGTCAATGAATTGATTCAGTTGCGCGTGCATTAATATTGTTTTTTCTCACGTTTAAAATTTAGCATAACCAGCTAATGCAATAGAAATAATTAATTTTTTAAATCAATATTTGCATAATTAAAAATTCTGTCAATTTTGCAATTTCGATTAATTTTATTAAAAAATATTATCATTTTTACGCAGTTCATATAAACTATTGAAATTAATTCTCATAAAATATTGAAAATAAGAAATTTATCCCCGCATTAACTTTCGATTAAAAATATTTCTCGCTGAGAGACCAAAACCATTAAGGAATGATTTATAGTTTGCCATAAATGCGTTTATATCGAATATGTTCTGATACTTTTGCATTTGCCAATAGTATTATATTAAGATTTCAATAAATAAATTGAATTGGGGTCTTATATATTGTTTTTCCACTTTTAAATTTAGCACTTATAAGTCATACAACTAATTTATTTTAGCTATTGATTAGTTGGAAAGTTTTGCGAATTTTAGCGGCAAATTGTCAAGTATTCATGAAAATTAAAAATATTTTTACTTAAGTTCAAGTTTAATTTTTCTACTTCTTTAAATTCAATTCAATAATTATTATTAATTATTAAGCATAATACATTATTTCATTAATGACGATTTCGATGGTCTGCATATATGAATCCAAAAATTAAAATATAAATCTGAATCCTCAAAGTATAATATTTTTATTTAGAAAACTGCAGCGGGATCATTCTGCAATTTCATAGGAAAATGTAATAAGTTCAAAAAATCATTTAAAGTAAGTTTTACCCGTTTTCAATTAAATTCGATACCAAAATTAGTTACGCGATATATCTGTTGATCTTAAATTAACACTTTCAACAGATTTATAAGCCTGTATAAAGTAAATTTTATATTTTTCTTAAACTTATCGATACTTCTTTATAAAATTGTCTGTTTTTCAATGAAGCAAATTATATAATACTTTATGTGCAAAGTCGAATATTTTTTTTATATATATTCTCGCCATCACACTTCAAATTATGTTATTATCGCATTTATAATCCGAGTTTCATACTATTTAATGAATTTGATTCTCCTTGCAATGGATTTTCTTGTGATGAATTTTCCTAGCTATTAATTTTCTGCGATGAAATTTGCTTCAATGAATTTTGCCAACGATTAATTTTCTGCTATGATTTTTCCTCGGTTGCGAATTTTTTCTTGCAATTGATTTTCTCGCGATGAATTTTCCTGGAGATTAATTTTTAGCAATGAAATTTCCTGCGATGAATTTTTCCAACTATTAATTTTGTGCGACGAATTTTCATAGTGATTAATTTTCTGCAATGAAATTTTCTCGAATATGAATTTTCTTGCGACAAATTTGCCCTGTATTCAATTTTCTGCGATGAATTTTTCTTGACAATGAATTTTCCTGCTTTAGATTTTCCTGTGATGAATTTTCGATCTATTAAATTTTCCCTGCTATGAATTTTCTTGCGATGAATTTTCTCTGATGATTTTTTTCATGAAGGATTTTCTGCGATAAATTTTCCATAAACCTTAAAAAAGACCTGAGTTCATTTGAATCAAATAACGATAATAAAAAATGTTTAATGATAAAAAATCTTTTGCAGATCATAAAATCGATTTTATAGCAAAGGAACAATTCTTAGAGAAATCTAAATAATTTTCGCCTGAAGCGCTACTTTATTTTAATAATCTGAATTTACTTAATTTTTATCGCTTTTACTAAAGTTTCGAGAATTTTATGCATCGATGAAATGATACCGATACGCATGCATTATATATAATTTGCTTCTCACACTTACAATTTTGCGTAAACAATTAATTTTTTTTGCTTTGAGCTTTTCACGAAATTGCTTACGTCTATCACATAAAAATCGAACCATTACTTTTGGTGAATTAAGCGGCGCTACTCTCGACTTTGAATGCAATTACTTTTAAACGTCTAACAATCATGGGATTGCTTTTAGTGAATTACTTTAACCGGCGCTACTTTTGACTTTGCATGGCATTCCTTTTAGTGAACTACTTTTGGCTTTTAATGCGATTACTTTTAAACGTCTAAAAATCATGGGATTCCTTTTAGTGAACTACTTTGGGCTTTTAATGTGATTACTTTTTGCTTTGCATGGCATTCCTTTTAGCGAACTACTTTTGGCTTTTAATGCGATTACTTTTAAACGTCTAAAAATCATGGCATTCCTTTTAGCGAATTACTTTAGGCGGCGCTACTTTTTGCTTTTGAAACGACAATTTATGCGGCGCTACTTTTTGCTTTTCATGGAATTCCTTTTAGGGATTTACTTTGAGCGGCGCTACATGAAAAGTGGATAAATATGAATTGAGTAAATCTCGAAGTAATTACTTTATAAAAATTTCTATTTGCTATAACGCCTAAAATATAATTATTCATTTTTATTACATTTAACTCATACCCTTGAATGCATTTAACTCATGCCCTTTTTAGTATATATAGATATTATTGTATATAGAAAATATAATGTAATACCCAATTAAAATATACTACTGAAAATAAATAATAAGACATTACTTAATTTTATATTTATTAATTTTATATTTATTTCAAACTCGAATACAATATTTTTTTTTTAATTTCATAATTTTAATCAAACATGACAACTTTAAATAACATCAAATTTTTAATTGCCAATTTTTTAGATGATAAATTTTAAAAATTTTTAAGAAGTGCCAGCAACATTGTTCGGATCAATTCTCGACCATAACACAAAATTAAAACAATTGCTGATCAGATTACAATTCAAATACAATAAATCATGGGAAAATAATCCCGAAATAATTCTCAATAAATAATTCTAAATAATTAAATAAAACCTCAAATATTGCAATTTTAGCTAATTAAGCATATTTTTTTATATAGTTTTAAGGTTTTATATTTTTTATGTATAGTTTTAACGTGATCGGATTATTGCCCACACGAAAAATGCCCACACGAAAATTCCCCACAATAATGTTTACCTTTTTGCCCAAAAAATTCCCATTCACAGTTTATATAATATTTATGTACCTCTTTACTAAAACAAAATTCATTGTAAAATAAAATTTTATTTTAATAAATAATATTTACAATAATTTTTAAATATAAAAAATTACTTACCGATGACTAAAAATCTGATGTCATTCAACAGATTTTTTAATGTGCTGTTGATATCATCATTAATTTGCAGAAACATTTTAATAAATGATAATTAAATAAAAATAGAAAAATTTGGTCCTTTTATATCAAAAATTTCTGAGTTTATAGTGGTGGGGATCACTGCATTTTAAACATTTTTAGCCATTAATTATTAAATAATTTTCACCTTAAAGAAATTCGACACCGCTTTAATTCAATTAAAAATATTTATACTTAATTATAATTTCCGTTTTTTTTCTACTTCCGGTCAAAAATAATAATGTAATATGATCTAAATTGATTTCTACTTTTGTAAAACTTTTGGGAATTTCAAGGGTCAATGAATTGATTCAGTTGCGCGTGCATTAATATTGTTTTTTCTCACGTTTAAAATTTAGCATAACCAGCTAATGCAATAGAAATAATTAATTTTTTAAATCAATATTTGCATAATTAAAAATTCTGTCAATTTTGCAATTTCGATTAATTTTATTAAAAAATATTATCACTTTTACGCAGTTCATATAAACTATTGAAATTAATTCTCATAAAATATTGAAAATAAGAAATTTATCCCCGCATTAACTTTCGATTAAAAATATTTCTCGCTGAGAGACCAAAACCATTAAGGAATGATTTATAGTTTGCCATAAATGCGTTTTTATCGAATATGTTCTGATACTTTTGCATTTGCCAATAGTATTATATTAAGATTTCAATAAATAAATTGAATTGGGGTCTTATATATTGTTTTTCCACTTTTAAATTTAGCACTTATAAGTCATACAACTAATTTATTTTAGCTATTGATTAGTTGGAAAGTTTTGCGAATTTTAGCGGCAAATTGTCAAGTATTCATGAAAATTAAAAATATTTTTACTTAAGTTCAAGTTTAATTTTTCTACTTCTTTAAATTCAATTCAATAATTATTATTAATTATTAAGCATAATACATTATTTCATTAATGACGATTTCGATGGTCTGCATATATGAATCCAAAAATTAAAATATAAATCTGAATCCTCAAAGTATAATATTTTTATTTAGAAAACTGCAGCGGGATCATTCTGCAATTTCATAGGAAAATGTTATAAGTTCAAAAAATCATTTAAAATAAGTTTTACCCGTTTTCAATTAAATTCGATACCAAAATTAGTTACGCGATATATCTGTTGATCTTAAATTAACACTTTCAACAGATTTATGAGCCTGTATAAAGTAAATTTTATATTTTTCTTAAACTTATCGATACTTCTTTATAAAATTGTCTGTTTTTCAATGAAGCAAATTATATAATACTTTATGTGCAAAGTCGAATATTTTTTTTTTATATATTCTCGCCATCACACTTCAAATTATGTTATTATCGCATTTATAATCCGAGTTTCATACTATTTAATGAATTTGATTCTCCTTGCAATGGATTTTCTTGTGATGAATTTTCCTAGCTATTAATTTTCTGCGATGAAATTTGCTTCAATGAATTTTGCCAACGATTAATTTTCTGCTATGATTTTTCCTCGGTTGCGAATTTTTTCTTGCAATTGATTTTCTCGCGATGAATTTTCCTGGAGATTAATTTTTAGCAATGAAATTTCCTGCGATGAATTTTTCCAACTATTAATTTTGTGCGACGAATTTTCATAGTGATTAATTTTCTGCAATGAAATTTTCTCGAATATGAATTTTCTTGCGACAAATTTGCCCTGTATTCAATTTTCTGCGATGAATTTTTCTTGACAATGAATTTTCCTGCTTTAGATTTTCCTGTGATGAATTTTCGATCTATTAAATTTTCCCTGCTATGAATTTTCTTGCGATAAATTTTCTCTGATGATTTTTTTCATGAAGGATTTTCTGCGATAAATTTTCCGTAAACCTTAAAAAAGACCTGAGTTCATTTGAATCAAATAAACGATAATAAAAAATGTTTAATGATAAAAAATCTTTTGCAGATCATAAAATCGATTTTATTGCAAAGGAACAATTCTTAGAGAAATCTAAATAATTTTCGCCTGAAGCGCTACTTTATTTTAATAATCTGAATTTACTTAATTTTTATCGCTTTTACTAAAGTTTCGAGAATTTTATGCATCAATGAAATGATACCGATATGCATGCATTATATATAATTTGCTTCTCACACTTACAATTTTGCGTAAACAATTATTTTTTTTTGCTTTGAGCTTTTCACGAAATTGCTTACGTCTATCACATAAAAATCGAACCATTACTTTTGGTGAATTAAGCGGCGCTACTCTCGACTTTGAATGCAATTACTTTTAAACGTCTAACAATCATGGGATTGCTTTTAGTGAATTACTTTAACCGGCGCTACTTTTGACTTTGCATGGCATTCCTTTTAGTGAACTACTTTTGGCTTTTAATGCGATTACTTTTAAACGTCTAAAAATCATGGCATTATTTTTAGCGAGCTACTTTTGGCTTTTAATGCGATTACTTTTAAACGTCTAAAAATCATGGCATTAATTTTAGTGAACTACTTTTGGCTTTTAATGCGATTACTTTTAAACGTCTATAAATCATGGCATTACTTTTAGTGAACTACTTTTGGCTTTTAATGCGATTACTTTTAAACGTCTAAAAATCATGGGATTCCTTTTAGTGAACTACTTTGGGCTTTTAATGTGATTACTTTTTGCTTTGCATGGCATTCCTTTTAGCGAACTACTTTTGGCTTTTAATGCGATTACTTTTAAACGTCTAAAAATCATGGCATTCCTTTTAGCGAATTACTTTAGGCGGCGCTACTTTTTGCTTTTGAAACGACAATTTATGCGGCGCTACTTTTTGCTTTTCATGGAATTCCTTTTAGGGATTTACTTTGAGCGGCGCTACATGAAAAGTGGATAAATATGAATTGAGTAAATCTCGAAGTAATTACTTTATAAAAATTTCTATTTGCTATAACGCCTAAAATATAATTATTCATTTTTATTACGTTTAACTCATACCCTTGAATGCATTTAACTCATGCCCTTTTTAGTATATATAGATATTATTGTATATAGAAAATATAATGTAATAACAATTAAAATATACTACTGAAAATAAATAATAAGACATTACTTAATTTTATATTTATTAATTTTATATTTATTTCAAACTCGAATACAATATTTTTATTTTTATTTCATAATTTTAATCAAACATGACAACTTTAAATAACATCAAATTTTTAATTGCCAATTTTTTAGATGATAAATTTTAAAAATTTTTAAGAAGTGCCAGCAACATTGTTCGGATCAATTCTCGACCATAACACAAAATTAAAACAATTGCTGATCAGATTACAATTCAAATACAATAAATCATGGGAAAATAATCCCGAAATAATTCTCAATAAATAATTCTAAATAATTAAATAAAACCTCAAATATTGCAATTTTAGCTAATTAAGCATATTTTTTTTATATAGTTTTAAGGTTTTATATTTTTTATGTATAGTTTTAACGTGATCGGATTATTGCCCACACGAAAAATGCCCACACGAAAATTCCCCACAATAATGTTTTGCCCAAACATGTTTTGCCCAAAAAATTCCCATTCACAGTTTATATAATATTTATGTACCTCTTTACTAAAACAAAATTCATTGTAAAATAAAATTTTATTTTAATAAATAATATTTACAATAATTTTTAAATATAAAAAATTCGTGTACGAATTTTTCTATGTGGGCATTTGTCTGCGTGGGCTTTTGTCTATGTGGGCATTTTTCTTTGTAGGAATTTTTCCTTGTGGGCATTATTCTGTGTGGGCATTAATCATGTGTACAATACTGTCTGTGGGCAATTTTCTGTGGGGAATTTTCGTGTGGGCATTTTTCGTGTGGGAAATAATCACCGAATCAATATATGTATCAATATATGTAATATAATTAATTATCTGTGATTGTTCTGAATATAAATCGATGTTCAATTTTTCTTTTTAACGCTGGAACGATTTACGATGATTATAATTTTATTTGTTGTAATTTTATTATTTTAGCGTTGGTTTTACAATATATTTTTAATGTTTTATTAATTTATTTTATAATTTTTTGTTTTAGTAACTTATTTAAATGATAATTTATTTTAAACTGACTGATCAAAACTGAATTTTCAAACTGAGTGGACTGTACCTTTTTTTTTTTTTGGTTTGTTATAATATAATGTCTAATCAAATTCCAACTTTTCTTATAATATATATTATATATATATATATTTCTTTTTTTCCTTTTTTAACATTTAGGAAAATACCATGATTGTATTTAATTTTTATGGTAATTTATTATTAATAATTTATATGCAATTTGATTATAATTTTTATTTTCACCATACAAATATATAATGTTGATACAAAATTAAGATAGTTTTTTTTCTAGGTACAGTCTCACACCACATGTACACCATTCATTTATTCTTTAATGTTATTTAAATTATTGTATTTATTTATTTATTTATTTTTCATTTAAATTAAAATATTTAAATAATTTATTAATTTATTAATTAGTATTTAAACTGTCTATTTATTTAAAGATTGAAACTATTTCAAAAAATTACTATACAACTTTATATATATAAATTCTATTTTCAAAAAAAACTTGATACAAAAAAAAAACGTCTTGACCGTAGCTTATCTCCAAACTGACTTTTTTAAACGCGGCGTCTGCTTTTCCATCACATTATCTTTGCTCAGTTGCAATTACAAAAGATTTAAATTCTCAGTAGAAATCACAAAAGGAAGATAATCGTGTCAAATTTTAATTGGTTATTTTATTTGGAGAAATTCTCAACAATTATGCGACTATTAGTAATAGTACAAACCAATTTAATTTGGATATTGAAATATTTCATACATTAATTTCATTTAGATATAATGAAATATTTCTCTATTTAATTTCAGGTTTATGATAATAAAAAAAATCCATATTTTTACATTCCATTAAAATTAAAAAAAAATTAAATTATAAAAACTAGGGGCAACCGTTACAGGGCAGGTTCAGCGGGTTAAATTCATTTAAAAAAACGCTGAAGCTGAAAGCGGTTGTCTTAAGCTACAAATAGCAATTCAATATAATTCATAATTTAATTCTTCATTTCAATTCATTTTTTTTTTCTTCTATACAGCTTTTTGTTTTAAATTGTTATGCTACTATCTAATACTATATTACTAATCTGAAATACCATTATCTTTCTAAAATACTAATACTTAACCTATGCATTTAAACATATTAACTATTAACTAAGAATTATTCATATGAAATATTTCTTTAACTAATCATAACTAGAACTAGATATTCATTTTTTTATGTAAATATAATGAAAAATAATAGTAACTATCTGCGTAAATCTTTTGCGTGGTAAATCCCTATTGTTTTACCTTTTAAATCTTCGATTTCATATGATGATGAACTTGTTTGCTTAACTATTCTAGCTTCAATAAATTTATGCGCTAATTTAGAATTATATTTATCTGATGCGTTACTTAAACTGAAATTTCTTCTAAAAATTTCTTGTCCTGGTATAAATTTTATATTTTTGGCTCGAGTATTGTACGTTTTAACGTTTCTATCATAAGCTTTTTGAACGTTTTCTTTAGCAACTTTTCGCAGAATTTGTAATCTGTCATTTCTATCTAAATGTTCTTCAGCTTCTTCTAAATTATTTAATTTTTTCAACAAAGCATAAGTTGAAGCGTTTGTTATCATATGCTGACCATATAATATATAATAAGGTGAATAACCAATTGACTGATGGAACGAACTTCTTAATGCAGCATTTATGCTACTAATATTTTTATCCCAGTTAGTTTGGTCACCATTTATATATGCGCGCATTCCTTCAATAATTGACCGATTTTTTACTCGCTCTGAGGCATTAGATTGTGGTGAATAAACAGGTGTATAAATATGTGATATACCATATTTACTTAATAGGGCGTTAAATGTAATAGATCGAAATTGCGAGCCATTATCAGTGGTAATATATTCTGGCACACCATAATTATGAAAGATTTCTTCTTCCAGATATTTATTAAGGGGATTGGCAGTACATTTTTTTATAAGTTTTACCCAATGGAATTTAGAAAAATGGTCTAACACAATAAAAATACCAATATGCCCATCTTTCGACCTAGGGTATGGTCCAAGTAGGTCCATATATAATTTCTGAAAAGGACGATCAGTTGTTACCTGGGATCCCATAAGTGGTTTAGGAGTGGTGTTAGGTGATTTAATTTGCTTACAAATATCGCAATTTATGACAAATTTACGTACTTGATATGCCATTCGCGGTCAATAAAAATTTCTACGCAATCTTTCTAATGTTTTTGTTATACCACCATGAGAAGCTAACGGAGGATTATGAGCGTTTTCTATTAAATTAATTGTAATTTCTTCTGGTATCCATAATTTCCATGCCGTTGTTTCTTGTGAAGTTGAACCAGAATAATCTTCGGTATGTTTATAAAGGTGATTACTGATTACCAACTACTTTTAAATCTGGAAAAGCATTTTGATTAATTTTAAAATTTGTTTTTAATTTTTCATAGTCGGGTGAACAAAAATGAGTGGAATCCAAATCAATCTCTCGACCAAAAACGTCAATTGTATTTATTTCTTCGTATATTCGAGATAAACTGTCAGGGACCGTATTTAAGGTTCCTCGTCTATGCTCTATAGTGAAAGTGTAGCCATGGAGTTTTAAACTCCATCTAGCCAAACGACCAGATAAATCTTTTTGTGTCATAAGCCATTTCAGTGAGGCATGATCTGTAATGACTTTGAAACTTTGGCCTTTAATGTATGCCCTAAATTTTTTTATACCGAGCACAGCAGCTTAACATTCTTTTTCTGTGACAGAATAATTTCTTTGGGCTGAATTAAGTTTTTGGCTCATAAAAGCAATTGGACATTCCACACCATTTTCATCCTCCTGACATAACACGCAACCAATACCAGAATTACTAGCGTCGCATTGGATACTAAAAGGACGAGAAAAATCGGGATTAGTAAGAACAGAAGGACGAGAAAAATCGGGATTAGTAAGAACAGAAGCTGTACTTAAAGCTTTTTTATTTTAATGAAAGCGTCTTGAGCTTCGTCTGTCCAAATGAATTTTCCACGACTCTTTTTGAGCAAATCTGAAATTGGTGAAGATAAGGTGGCTTAGTCTTCTAAAAATCTCCTATAATATCCCGCCATTCCTAGAAAATGACGAACTTGCTTCACAGAATTTGGTGGTGGATATTCTGTTATAGCAGTTATTTTTCCAAGGTCAGTACTCAAAACACCATTACCTACTACAAAGCCTAAATATTTTACTTCTTTCAGACAAAATTTACTTTTTTCTACGTTTATAGTTAGACCTGCTTGACGAAGATGTTCAGCAACTAGTTGTAATAAAATAATGTGTTCATCGAATGTTTTGGAAATTAATAGCAGATCATCTAAATATACAAAAACTTTCGTTTTTAGATGTGGAGGAATAACTAAGTCTATGATCCGGCACATTGATTGTGGAGCATTGCATAAACCGAACGGCATAACCCTGTATTAATAAAGAGGTCTACCCGGTACCGTAAAAGCAGTTTTCTCTTTGGAACTCTCATCTAAAGGAATTTGCCAGAAACCATCCTTTAGATCTAAGCTCGTGATATACCTTGCTTTTGGTAACCTACTTAAAATTCCTTCTATATGCAGCAACGGGTAAGCATCCTTTTTCGTTACAGAATTAACTCGTCTCGAATCTAAGCAAAGTCTTACAAGAACTACAGGGGAGCTCCACGAACTTTTGCTCTCCTCAATCACTCCTAAAGAAAGCATTCGATCCAGTTCCTCATACATTAATTTCTCAATTGCAGGAGAAACAGGATAATGTCTTTGTTTTAAGAGTGGTGCATCACCAACATCGATTACATGCTGAATTAAATTAGTTTTTCCTAAACCGCATTTACTAAACGATGGAAATAATAATTTTGTCGCTTCCAATCTAAATTTTTGTTCTGCAGATAAAGAAATTAAATTTGTATCTAAATATCTGAAATTTCATTAATTATTTGTGGCATAATACCAAAAGTTTTCCAAAAATCTATACCTAGATAGATATTTTGTTTTAGAGTGGGCACAATTAAAAATGTTATTGGTTTTGTTTGACCTTTAAAATTATTTTCGGTTGTTAAGCTATCATGAACGGTTTGATTACTACCATCAGCTGTATTTACACCTGAAATAAATTTTGAAATGTTAACATCAGAATTAAGCAATTCAAACGCGAAATCAGACCCTATACAACTTGCCGTAGACGGTAAATTTTTACTAATGTCTTGATTAAATTTATTTTCACTAAGAATTTTATTTCAAATAATATTATATTCTTTAAGTCTTTGTTGGTAAGGTTTGATATATGATAACAATGGTTTTGAATTAAAATAATTTATATTACGTTTAAGAATAGTTATATTTTTATTTTCAGATTTATTTTCGGAAATATTATTTAATTCTGCCGGAAACTGTTGTTGTTGTTCCCGTGCAGTTTCAAGTTTTTTGAATTACATTTAAGGCAGTTTGGTTTGTAGATATTTTTCAAACCACATCCATAACAAAAAATTGTAGGTGGTAAAATACAATCTTGAAAACGATGACCGACTTTATCACAACTCCAACAAATAAGTTCTTTATGAATTAACTTTGGTTGTTGCTCATTTAATGCTGCAATTTCAGTAGATGAATATACAGTATTTGTATCTGAAGATACATAATTTTTATCTAAAGATTCATTTGTATCTGAAGGAATAAAATTGGTGTTTGCAGATATATCTATCTCATTTACGTATCGCGGTGGAAAAATTTTTCTCATATTACGCTTTCGCTATTCGACAAAAAGTTGTTCTCTTTCCCTACAGAGAGTACGTAAATGTTCAATATTATATACCTGAACATATAAAAGATATTTGCGAATTTCTTCTCTAAATTTTTTTCCAATATAATTAAAATATCGCGATCTGAAACAGGTGTATGGAATTTATATGCTAATGCCATAATAGCTTCATAAAAATCATCAAAAATTTCTCCCATTCTTTGCTTTCTATCATGGATTTGATCCATAATATCAAAATCACTAATATGTACTTTAAATTGTGTACATAATGCCTTACAAAATTCTACCCAACGAATAATTCTAACTTTTTTATGGTATCGCCAATACCAATCGTTAGCTTTATCTGTTAATAGTAAATGCATATCATTGCACAGACCTTCAAAATCTCCACCTAACATTGAATTTATGAGTGTTTTGACTCGATAAATAAATTCATCAACTGAAAGTTTGGATTGATTACCAGAAAATGACAAACTCCATCCTTTAATAATATTAGACCGTTTCTCATTAAACATAGTTCTTGGATTATGGTTAGAAAGATTGTATATATTTTGATTAGAATTATGCAAATTATCTTCAAAATTACTAACATTTTCAGTACCAATAGGTTGTGGTGGTGGTTGAGATAAATTTGGCATATGATACTATTTCGATCTACAGAAATGCGCGGTTCAAATGGTCGTTCACGAGGCCATCTTGGCTCACGCTGAATGTTATCAAGATTTAAATTATTTAATCTTTGTTGTACTGAATTCTGAACAGTATCTCTAATATGATTTTGTAAACTATTTAGTACAGATATTTGATTCATTTCAATAGTACTACGAATAATTTCAGTAAAAGCAGAAAAGTCAAAAGAATTATTATTATTGGCTGAAGGCTGATTTATTGAATGAATTTCTTGTGATGGTATTATATTATTGACCGATGCAGGTGGTGGTGCTAAAGGTTGTTGTAGTTGTAATGGTGAACTTTGGTTACCACTATTATTAGCTATATCATCAATATTAGAAATATTTATCAAATTACTAGCTATGGTACTAGGACCAACATTTTTAGGAATTGCTTCTCCCATTGAACATCGACTCAAATCACCAACTTTGCAAGCTGCTCGACAATTAGGGCATTTATTAACTTTATCCAACCATACTTTAATACAATTAGAATGAAATTAGTGTTCTTATTTGGTTTTTACAATAGTATTTAATGGAACTAATAGTTCGCCACAAATAGAACATTTATCTGGCTCACTTGTAAGTGACGCTAAATTCTCGTTGCTATGCTTAACCGACATTTTAGCAAATTAAGAAAACGTTTGTTCAATTCTCAAAAGCAAAAAAATTAAGAAAATTTATTATAAATTCTTACAAAAATCAAACTACTCTTGTAAACTATAGGACTAATTACTCTAGAAATTACATTAACATAAAAACAAATAATATAAACTAAAAAAAATAACCTGAACTTAAACCAAATTATCAAAACAAAACAAAATTACCAAAACTTAAAGAAAATTATGAAAACTTAAGGAAATTTAGCTAAACTTATACCCGGTTATCAAAACTTAAAGATATTTAGCTAAACTAAAAAAATAACTTCAACAAAAATTAACCTGTTTTTTTATTTAATCAAATGAAATTTTATTTACAAAAAAAATGTAAATTAATAAAATAATTATAATTCAATATAAGCAAATATAAAAATATGTAAATTCATAATAAAATCGTAATTATTTCAAACGATAAAATTCAAAAAAAAATTCAACGATAAAGTAAATTTTATATGAACTACTTCAATATCAATCAAATTCACCATAAACAAAATCCGTTTTGTTTTCACCTTGAAGTTCAAGATTCAATTTATTAAGATGTTCACATTATATCGAAGTTAGGAATTCTATGGTATTAGGTTACCAAAAAATTGGGATAGTCGGAATAATAAATTATTAATATAGAAATGCGTTTTTAATCGAAAGTTAATTCGGGGATAAATTTCTTATTTTCAATATTTTATGAGAATAATTTCAATAGTTAATTTTTTTAATGGCATTAATATTAATAATTGAATATTGAACTTCAAGTTGAAAACATATTAATTGACACCTCTTGTAGCGCTATGAAAGTATTTAAGTTGAAATTATGTTTGTGGAAAAACCAATTAATGGGAAATTTCGAAATTTTATCATCACCATTTAATGTTGATGTCATAACAGTGCCATCTGAACTTTAAATGGATATTGTTGATTTACAATGAAACGACAATTTAGATAAATATTGATACAGTATGATTGAATTTTATAAAACAATATATATTAGAAACGAAATATTCAAATTTGAAGAGACCCGAATAACATGTGCTTTCGGCAGTTCCTATCTTTGCGAATCCTTTTATTTTATTAAATGAAAATCTTTAAGAATAAAACTAGTAGTATAGATTACTTGATATAAATATGGAAAACGAGCTGCTTATACTTACAAAAAAAAATGAAATTGATTTAAACTTACTAGTATCAAAAAAAAAAGGAAAAGCAGAATACTCATTAAAAACAAATGCCACCAAAAATAATTATCATTGCCAAAAATTAAATTTAAATTTATTTTTTATTAAGTTTAAAATATTATTTTTTGTAGTTATAAATTATTATTATTTTTCTACTTCTCTATTCTATAGTTTTTTTTAACAATGAACTAATGCTACATATTACATATTTTTATATTTTAGTTTATTTGAAAAAAAAAATTTAAAAAAAATTATGAAATGGATGTGGCCCCTTTTTTATTTTGTATCTTCATATGTAGCACCAAATTTCATTTCGGTTAAAAACAGCATGCCTGTTTTAGATGATATATTTCGCTTTTTTTCTTTTTAAGAAGTGTCGGCACCAAATTATTCTGAAAAAATAAAAATAAAATAAGTTTAAATGTTATAAAAAATGGGTATTTATTTTTTACCATCGACTTATTAGGACGACTCTTTTATGTCCAGTCTCCACATAGTGGGCTCGACGGCTTTCCTCGTAGCAAAAGAATTTATCGCAAAGATCACAGTTATATCTGTGGAGTATAGTCCTTTTATGGCCAGTCTCCTCATAGTGAACCCTCAGACTTTCCACGCAGCAAAAGACTTGTGAGCAAAGATCGCAGTTGTATCTGCGACCGATGCGCACACTTCGGCCTTGCGAAAAATGATTAATGTCGACAATAATAGTTTCCATGGCTAGTTATAATCGAATGATAATTTATTTGAATTTCCACTGTATTTATAGGAAATTTTGTCTACATAAATCAATTACAATTCATAATTAAAACTATACATAAAAAATATAAAACCTTAAAACTATATAAAAAAATATGCTTAATTAGCTAAAATTGCAATATTTGGGGTTTTATTTAATTATTTAGAATTATTTATTGAGAATTATTTCGGGATTATTTTCCCATGATTTATTGTATTTGAATTGTAATCTGATCAGCAATTGTTTTAATTTTGTGTTATGGTCGAGAATTGATCCGAACAATGTTGCTAGCACTTCTTAAAAAATTTTAAAATTTATCATCTAAAAAATTGGCAATTAAAAATTTGATGTTATTTAAAGTTGTCATGTTTAATTAAAATTATGAAATTATAAAAAAAAAATATTATATTCGAGTTTGAAATAAATATAAAATTAATAAATATAAAATTAAGTAATGTCTTATTATTTATTTTCAGTAGTATATTTTAATTGTTATTACATTATATTTTCTATATACAATAATATCTATATATACTAAAAAGGGCATGAGTTAAATGCATTCAATTATCAGTAATAAAAATTAATAATTATATTTTAGGCGTTATAGCAAATAGAAATTGTTATAAAGTAATTACTTCGAGATTTACTCAATTCATATTTATCCACTTTTCATGTAGCGCCGCTCAAAGTAAATCCCTAAAAGGAATTCCATGAAAAGCAAAAAGTAGCGCCGCATAAATTGTCGTTTCAAAAGCAAAAAGTAGCGCCGCCTAAAGTAATTCGCTAAAAGGAATGCCATGATTTTTAGACGTTTAAAAGTAATCGCATTAAAAGCCAAAAGTAGTTCGCTAAAAGGAATGCCATGCAAAGCAAAAAGTAATCACATTAAAAGCCCAAAGTAGTTCACTAAAAGGAATCCCATGATTTTTAGACGTTTAAAAGTAATTGCATTAAAAGCCAAAAGTAGTTGACTAAAAGTAATGCCATGATTTTTAGACGTTTAAAAGTAATCGCATTAAAAGCCAAAAGTAGCTCGCTAAAAGTAATGCCATGATTTTTAGACGTTTAAAAGTAATCGCATTAAAAGCCAATAGTAGTTCACTAAAAGGAATGCCATGCAAAGCCAAAAGAAGCGCCGCTTAAAGTAATTCACTAAAAGCAATCCCATGATTGTTAGACGTTTAAAAGTAATCGCATTCAAAGTCGAGAGTAGCGCCGCTTATTTCACTTAAAGTAATGGTTCGATTTTTATGCGATAGACGTAAGCAATCTCGTGAATAGCCCAAAGCAAAAAAAATTAATTGTTTACGCAAAATTTTGAGTGTGAGAACCCCCGGCGGATTCCACCTTGTCGCGGTGGTGGGGCTTAAGTAGGTCTGAGGAACCCTGAGGCGATGCCAGTAGGTGCAACCATGCTGGAACGGCGAAGGGCGAAGACCGAAAACCAAGAGAATCCACCTTCATGATTTGAATGTCCGAATCTAAAACAATTCGTGGTAGGCTACGACTTCCGGCGAGGGCTTGGTTGCTACTAATGTAACAACTAAGTCGCCAGTAGCAAGAGTAGATAGGGCCAATACGAGTAAAAACGCGACCCAAACCTCGACCACCTCCCACACGACAGGAGGTGCGGTCCTAGTTAAAAAGAAGAAAAAAAATAAACTGTCGGGTGCGCAACAGCGCAAACGACAGCGGGCAAGGGCTGCGCTGGGAAGGCTCAACCTTGGAAGTCCGTCTGTGCGGAAGGAGGTTATACTAGGTGATGGGAAACCACTGTCTGTCGGGCAGAAGCGGTAACAGAGAAGGGAGAAGTTGCGCGGCGCGGTGCAGGGCGTGAAAGGTGGAGAACCGAGTGGTGCACGGGTGAATCCCAACGGTGGAAACACCGCGGGAGCCGCTAGTGCATTGCCAGGTTCCACATCGGTCCACCCGGCCAAACCAGCAACTACTTGTGTTGCTCCTGCTGCGGCAGGGTCCCGTGCGGTGTCAGGCGTTGCCATGTCAACCACATTAGGTTGGACAATGGGGACAACTGATCCTGCACGGGCTCGTGTTGCAACAGAAGCAGCAAAAAAGAGAATCCACTCGGATGATTTGGGAGAAGCAGGACCAACCCAATAAGAAGGTAGTCCCTGAGCTATCAACTTATAGGGAAGGACCTGTTCCCAAATCAGGCTTAGATCGTAGATCTAAACCTGTCGCAAGACCGAAGGTCATCCCAACGGGTAAACGAACCCTGAGTTCCTATTCTCATGTGGTCAGAGGAGTTGACAAAACATCTTTCGAGATGGCTGTCATCAACTCTGCAGCACCTGGGGGCAGGATCATTCGGGACAGACCGTCTATCATCAGGGAGGCATTAGAATCAGCTATAGACGCTGCTTTTATGTCAACCACTGATGTTCTGCCGGTTCGTATCCGTTGGAGTGGCTTTCGTGGCGATTTCTTCTGGGCAGTCTGTCTAGACAAGTTCTCGGTAGACTTCCTGGGGAAATTGATTAGCGAAGTAAAGTTGCCTTGGGATGACATCCGCTTACAGATGGTAAGCAAAGATGGCATTCCAAAGCTTAGGAGGGTAACGGTCGAAGTGATAGGTCCGCCTTAACCTTTACCAGCCATCCTTAGCCAGATTAAGCAACAGAACAACCTGCCGACTGACCTCTGGACGGTATACCATGCTAAGGAGAATTCGCAAGGAATCTACTTGGTTTTGGGTATCGACCAGACCTCATTCGATAGGATTAAGGAAACCACGGGGGAGGTGTGGTACAGGATGGCAAGCATCTTTTTCAAATTGGAAAATGTGTCGCCAACCTGCCCCACACAACCACCGGTCTCCAGTTCTGCTGCTGAAGCCAAACCAGCACCAGCGAATCTTGCTCCGACGTTAGAAAAATCATCTGGCTTACTAATCACCGAATTGGTGATTGGAGAAACTGATGAACGGGCTGGACATGATCTGATGGCAGGATCGGTTAAAGGTACGTCTTGCGACGAAGACGAGGATTTACTCCTACGAGGACCGCTCC
This sequence comes from Rhamphomyia laevipes, assembly GCA_963920725.1. Classification (NCBI taxonomy): domain Eukaryota; kingdom Metazoa; phylum Arthropoda; class Insecta; order Diptera; family Empididae; genus Rhamphomyia; species Rhamphomyia laevipes. The sequence goes on along the minus strand of OY987255.1, from coordinate 50,557,149 downwards.
TGGCATCAGATGATGACCAAACCCTAACGGAGGAGATGTCAACGGAAGAGTTGGAGATGGAGGTTGATCAAAACAATTCATGAGAATTGTTCAGATCAATATCCATCGTAGTAGGGCGGCCACGGCCTACCTACAACAACTTTTCGAGAAAAGCGAAGTGGATTTGGCGCTAATTCAGGAACCTTGGACCGTCGTAAACAAGGTTTCTGGATGGAGCAACAAATCAGTAAATCTGTTCTACAACAACGAACAAGGTAGGCCCAGGGCCTGTATTGTAGCCAAGAAAAATATTAATCTATTTTCTCACCCGCAGGTCTCAAGTAAAGATAGCAAAGCGGTTTCGTGGGAGGGCGAATTAAACGGGAGACCAAAGAAGATCATCTTTGCTTCTGTTTATCTACCGTTTGACTCACCCACCCATCCGCCATCTACCGAGTTGGATGAGGTAGCGAAGCTAGCGCAGAGCAACCACAAACAACTGATTATAGGCTGTGATGCAAACTCTCATCATACAGAATGGGGCAGCTCAAACTGTAATGAAAAAGGTAAGTCACTGCTTGATTATATTTATACAAATAACCTATTATTAATGAACCTTGGGGTAGAACCTACCTTTATCACGCGTTCTCGTAGGGAAGTAATAGATATAACACTAACTACAATTGATATATCTGCATACATCCATAATTGGACAGTTTCGAACGAAGCATCCTTATCGGATCACAGATATATACGTTTTGAAATTGATGCGACAATGATCATAGAAAATGATCATTGTGCAAATTTTTTAGTTACAAATCAACATGGTTTCATGAAACACAGATCGACTGTGACTAATCTGGTTGAGTCTACGTCTACATTTATTAATAATATGCAAGCTGGGTCTCAAGCTGACGTTCTATTCAGTGATTTAAGTAAAGCATTTGACCTCCTACCACAAAGTGTGATTTTATTTAAACTTAGAAAATTAGGATTTCCGCCTTTCTTCATAAAATGGATTAAGTCTTACTTAACAAATAGAACACACAGTATTTTATTTAAATCAGTAATATCTTCATCATTTGAAGCTACTACAGGAGTACCTCAGGGAAGTCATCTTGGTCCTCTATTATTCATTATCTCTATTAATGATGTAGTATCTATTATTAAAAACAGTAATATTAATATTTATGCAGATGATATGAAAATATATAAAAAAATAACTTCTTTGAATGACTCAATTTCACTTCAAGAAGACTTAAATCGTTTTTCTACATGGTGTAATTTAAATTTTTTGAAACTTAATGTTGAGAAATGTGCTATAATGACGTTTACTAGACAAAATTCTCAAATTCAATATAATTACACACTATTTGATAAAAATGTACCAATTGTAAAATCTTTTGATTTGGGTGTTTATTTGGACCCAAAACTTAATTTTAAATTGCATTATAATTATATTATTAATAAAGCAAATTCAATGCTAGGTTTTATTAAAAGATGGTCAAAGGAATTTTCGGATCCTTATATTTTAAAATCCCTTTACACTTGCCTTGTTCGTCCTAATCTGGAATACGCTAGTCAAGTCTGGAATCCATACTTCGATGTACATAGCCATCGTATTGAATCTATCCAAAGAAATTTTATAAGATTTGCTTTCCGTCAATTTTCTAGGATTAATCCGTTAATCTTGCCACCGTATGAAAATAGGTTAAAACTTATTAACTTGATCACTTTAGAAAAAAGACGTGAAATAGCTGACGTAGTTTTCTTAACTGAATTGTTTAGGCTTAACATTGATTCATCATTTATATTAAATTAAATTAATATGAATCATGACCATAGATTAAGATCTCCTAATTTATTTAAATTAGAATTCCATAGAACTACATATGGGAAGTATGACCCTATTAATAGGATGCTAATACTTGGTAATAAATACCAAAATGTTATTAGAATCTCGACTACTAAGCATAATTTAAAAAAGTTAATAATAAATATCTGATATGTTTTTTTAAATCTGTTTATTACTGTTATTCTATTTTTTAAATAATTTTATGTAAGGTTCTTGACTGTAAAAATTGTTCTCTTTTTTTACATATAAATGAATTTTATTTAAGTTGAATTTTTTTTTTAATTTATGAATATTTTTTAGTATAATTATATTTGAATTTCAGATAAAATTACTATATTATTATCATACAGTTTGTTTTTATAATCACTAGAATTACTAATGGAAGAGCATTTCCCGAAATGCTCCGACACCTCCGTTGTAATAGATTCATACCGGCCTAGCAGCAGGTTGGAGAATACGGAATTAGAGTTTATTAACCTTAATGCAGCTAAATGGGCTGTTTTTTCTTTCAAACCATTTAAATCCCCAGGTAAAGATGGGATCTTCCCTGCTCTCCTCCAAAACTCATGGGATTTTATAGCTGATAGATTAATAAACCTTTTCAGGGCGTGTATCCTCTTTGTATATACCCCGGCAAAATGGCAGGAGGTTAGAGTGGTCTTTATACCAAAACCGGGTCGAGATGACATCCACCAAGGCATTCAGACCAATCAGCCTTACTTCCTTTCTTTTAAAGACTCTGGAAAGAATCTGCGAAAGAGAAATTCGAGATAAGCTCCCATCGGCAGCCTTATCTGGCAAACAGCACGCCTATTTAAAGGGTAAATCGGTGGAAACCGCTCTTCATGAAGTGGTTCACACCATTGAAAAAGCCTTTCTTTTCAAAGAATCTGTGCTTGGAACCTTTATAGACGTGGAAAGAGCTTTCAACAATGTACTCCTGCAAAAAATTAATGAAGTGCTACATAAACAAAACATCAACCCACAAATCTCCAAGTGGATTGAACACATGTTAGCACATAGGAGAATTTATGCGAACCTTGGGGATCAAGAACGGGCAGGTAAAGTTCACAAAGGTACACCACAGGGCGGCATTCTGTCACCCTTGCTTTGGATACTAGTCGTGAATGACTTCTTATTCGAACTCACAAGGCAGGGATACCTCGCCGTATGCTACGCAGACGACCTGGTCATTCTCGTCACAAGCAAATTTGAAACGGAACTCTCTGGTGAACAGCATGAGTCTATCCTGGGATATGTAAAATCCATCATACCCAATGTTGAGAAACCTAGCGATTCCCAGAAAGAAACCTTCTTGGAATCAAACGTAAAACTCAGTATCCCTTCTAGAGCTGATTGGAACACTGACATAGTGTCTCAAACAGCTGGCCTGTTAACAGCATATACCGACGGCTCCAAAATGGGAAACCTGACTGGCGCGGGAACATTTCATACATACGGGAACAGTACATACTGTGAGGAACTAAATCTAGAAAGGTCTATTCGCTTAGAAGACCACGCCACCAAATCCAAGCTGGTCCAAGAATGTAAACACAGTCTTAACAACCTGGCGTGGTCGAATAGGGTCACACTGAAATGGGTTCCTGGACATAGAAATATACCGGGAAACGAAAAAGCAGACGAGCTAGCAAGAGAAGGATCGCAACTGGAGGTCATCACGACCACAGTTGGGGTAGCACTGCAGACTCTTAAAGCGAACCTAAAACGATGGGCCGATGAATCTCATCGACAAATCTGGCTAGCTAGTGATATCGGCCACACCACGCGGTGTCTCTGGGGCATCCCGAAGGAGAAAGTAACCAAGAAATACCTGCGGCTCAACAAGAGCTCGGTATACCTGGGCACTGCGATCTTAACAGGTCACTCTATGTTGCGGGATCATGCCTCCAAAATCCGGCGCTCTGAAGTGCACGTCTGTAGGGGGTGCGGTGAGGATAGATAGACTTCCTGTGTCATTGTCCCTGCCTCATGCACCTACGTTATAAATGCTTTGGTGCCTATCTCCTGAACGAACTGAGCGAAGCGGGGGTTCATGGATGGCAGCAAATCTGTAAATTCAGTAAAGATAGCGGATGGCTCACAACCGCCACGACGGGAGTGACATGAAGGTTCTTCGCACCGAGAGGTACAATGAGCCTAGTTCTGGCCTGAGTGCTTGAGTGCTTGAGTCCTTCACGGACTCGCCTCTTTCAATCCATCCATCCATCCAAGTGTGAGAAGCAAATTATATATAATGCATGCGTATCCGTATCATTTCATTGATGCATAAAATTCTCGAAACTTTAGAAAAAGCGAAAAAAATTAAGCAAATTCAGATTATTAAAATAAAGTTGCGCTTCAGGCGAAAATTATTTAGATTTCTCTAAGAATTGTTCCTTTGCAATAAATTGCTATAAAATCGATTTTATGATCTGCAAAAGATTTTTTATCATTAAACATTTTTTATTATCGTTATTTGATTCAAATGAACTCAGGAGTGGAATCACCTAATGTGATATGTGATTATCAACTGTCACAAAAAAAATCTAGTTGCACGTAATGTGACGGTCACACGATTTATGACATTTTTGTGATCGTTTTGATGTGACGGCTATTTAACTATCACATTGTATTTATTTATATTACTTTTGCGATATGATAAATTGTTTTCTAATAAAATAATTATTTTTTACTAGTTTTTATTATAATTATTATTACAAGAAGGTGTTTTATCACATAGACCAATGTAAGTAAAGTTTTAGATTAAAAAAAAATTATATTTTATAAACAAAAATTTTATTAGGGCAAATCGTGAACAAATAAAAATTCTTACTGAATTTATGGAAAAAAAATCGGGATTGGCTAAATCGTTTGTGCCAAAGACTGCCCAAGGAAGGCAACATTCCAGTCAGCAATGGGAGAAATTAAAAAATAAATTAAATGCTAGTGGTCCACCAATCAAAAATAACTAATATTTTTTTAACAAAGAGGAAGAAAACTGAATGAAAAGAATAATAAAATACAAATCTGTGAAATATTATATAAATATTTTATATTAATAAAAATTTAATTTTATTTTATTTAAATAAATATGTTTTTTTGATTTTGATTGAAATTAAAGTATTGAAAAAAATTTGGTCTAAATTTATCGAATGCACTTTTATGGTAAATGTTTATTCTTATTCTCATATACATATATACATATATACTTTTTTTATATATAAAAAATGTTATCCATTAATTTCTGATAACAAATTAGAAGTGATAAATACAATTAATTAATTTTAAAAATAGGAATATCTAAATAAAAACATATGTTGTATTGGATAAAATGTCATTTTACATTATAAAAATTAAAAATAATATTTTTTTTAATTTTTTTTGACAGTGGAGACCGGTGGAGACTTTATTTTTAGAAAGTATTGCCGTATTTGAATATAAATTCCTATGATCACAATAGATAGCTGAAATATATTTTGTGATCATTATAATTTATCACAAGAATGATAATCACATATCACATTAGGTGATTCCACTCCAGGTCTTTTTTAAGGTTTATGGAAAATTATCGCAAAAAATCCTTCATGAAAAAAATCATCAGAGAAAATTCATAGCAGGGAAAATTTATTAGATAGAAAATTCATCACAGGAAAATCTAAAGGAGGAAAATTCATTCAAGAAAAATTCATCGCAGAAAATTGAACGCAGGGCAAATTCGTCGCAAGAAAATTCATATTCGAGAAAAATTCATTGCAGCACTATGAAAATTCGTCGCACAAAATTAATAGTTGGAAAAATTCATCGCAGGAAATTTCATTGCTAAAAATTAATCTCCAGGAAAATTCATCGCGAGAAAATCAATTGCAAAAAAAAATTCGCAAGCGAGGAAAAATCATAGCAGAAAATGAATCGTTGGCAAAATTCATTCAAGCAAATTTCATCGCTGAAAATTAATCGCTAGGGAAATTTATCCCCAGAAAATCCTTCGCAAGGAAACTTTATGTCTATAAAAAATTCATCGCAGAAAATTAATAGCTAGGAAAATTCATCACAAGAAAATCCATTGCAAGGAGAATCAAATTCATTAAATAGTATGAAACTCGGATTATAAATGCGATAATAACATAATTTGAAGTGTGATGGCGAGAATATAAAAAAAAAGTATTCGACTTTGCACATAAAGTATTATATAATTTGCTTCATTGAACAACAAACAATTTTATAAAGAAGTATCGATAAGTTTAAGAAAAATATAAAATTTACTTTATACAGGTTTATAAATCTGTTGAAAGTGTTAATTTAAGATCTACAGATATATCGCGTAACTAATTTTGGTATCGAATTTAATTGAAAACGGGTAAAACTTACTTTAAATGATTTTTTGAACTTATCACATTTTCCTATGAAATTGCAGAATGATCCCGCTGCAGTTTTCTAAATAAAAATATTATACTTTGAGGATTCAGATTTATATTTTAATTTTTGGATTCATATATGCAGACCATCGAAATCGTCATTAATGAAATAATGTATTATGCTTAATAATTAATAATAATTATTGAATTGAATTTAAAGAAGTAGAAAAATTAAACTTGAACTTAAGTAAAAATATTTTTAATTTTCATGAATACTTGACAATTTGCCGCTAAAATTCGCAAAACTTTCCAACTAATCAATAGCTAAAATAAATTAGTTGTATGACTTATAAGCGCTAAATTTAAAAGTGGAAAAACAATATATAAGACCCCAATTCAATTTATTTATTGAAATCTTAATATAATACTATTGGCAAATGCAAAAGTATCAGAACATATTCGATAAAAACGCATTTATGGCAAACTATAAATCATTCCTTAATGGTTTTGGTCTCTCAGCGAGAAATATTTTTAATCGAAAGTTAATGCGGGGATAAATTTCTTATTTTCAATATTTTATGAGAATTAATTTCAATAGTTTATATGAACTGCGTAAAAGTGATAATATTTTTTAATAAAATTAATCGAAATTGCAAAATTGACAGAATTTTTAATTATGCAAATATTGATTTAAAAAATTAATTATTTCTATTGCATTAAATCAGATAAAAAATTATTTAGCTGGTTATGCTAAATTTTAAACGTGAGAAAAAACAATATTAATGCACGCGCATCCGAATCAATTCATTGACCCTTGAAATTCCCAAAAGTTTTACAAAAGTAGAAATCAATTTAGATCATATTACATTATTATTTTTGACCGGAACTAGACAAAAAAAACGGAAATTATAATTAAGTATAAATATTTTTAATTAAATTAAAGCGGTGTCGAATTTCTTTAAGGTGAAAATTACTTAATAATTAATGCAGTGATCCCCACCACTATAAACTCAGAAATTTTTGATATAAAAGGACCAAATTTTTCTATTTTTATTTAATTATAATTTATTAAAATGTTTCTGCAAATTAATGATGATATCAACAGCACATTAAAAAAATCTGTTGAATGACATCTGTTTAGATTTAAGTTTTGCATTAAAATATAAGTTTCATTTATCATAGAATTACCTATTAAATAATTAAAAGATTGCACCTATATTGTATAATTCCTTCAGTAAAAATATTTGTAATATGAGGAATTAAGAATTTAGTGAAATAATTTTATTATTAATTTGAATATTTATCTCATGGTTTTGCAAGAATTGCACTTTTACTATTGCAAAGCCATGGGATGAGAAAATAACTTAATTATTAAATTAATTATTTACCTCATGAATTTGCAGGGATTGCAATTTGACTATTAAAATTCCATAGAATTTTAAGCATTCTCATAAGATTATCCAAAAAATTATTGTATAAATAGCCTGGAATTAAAGCAATTAAATTCATTCTAAAAACAGAATCCAATAGTTTATTTCTAAGCTTTTACAGGTACAATCAGACTTAGCCCCTACCCAAGGTAAGCTAAGCTCTAAACATTGAACAAAGTAGTCAGCGATCCTACTGCATTCCTACTACTCTACACAGCGGTCAAGTAAACCAATTTGGTCGCTATAACAAAACATTTTGGGGCCCCGACGAGATTTCGGATTCACGGAAGTCTCTAGGCACCTACGGTATCATACAAGGTAGGACCGACCTTTTTCTACACAATAAAATAAGACGCCAAAATGGAAGGAGTATTCCAACAGCAGCAGGAGCTAGGGACAAGTATCCAAAAATACTCTAAAGACGGGCCAAGTAGAAAAAATGCAATCTACTTGGACAAAAAACTGAAAAAACTGGACGAACTATGGCACCAATTTGAAGCAAACCATGCAAAATTAGAAGAATTGGAAGTTGAAATGCAAGACCATCCATATTTTATAAACCATTATTTTACCAATGTTAAGGTTGGTTATGAAAAAATGAGAGACGCTATTACAATTGCACAGCAAAAATTAGCTCCACATGAGGCAAAGGCTGGTCCATCAACAGAAGAGCAAAAATTAATTCTTCAACATGACGCCGGTGGAGATGAGGAAAACCATTCACCCGATGAACCACATGATCAATTACTGGGTCAGAACAATCCAGCAGAGAACCTGGAATTCACGTTTGCTCCTAATTGTAGCCTCAGCGATATATTTGAAAAACCAGAGCCTAAAGCTAGAAGCACAACCCACCCTATACAAAAAGACACTAAAAAATTAATAAAGGGTCAGAAGGTTGCACTGCGTCTTTTAAAACATATGTTAGAACGAACAGATCAAGGAATGGCTGACACACACGCATATGAATACTACCAAATAATGATAGAGAATATTAATGCACAGTGGAATAAAATAACTATTCAAAATCAAGCAATCTGGGAAGTTTTTGATGACGAGTCTGCTCCTCTTGGGTACACTATTGATATTTATTTAGGTATGCAAGATTGGGTAGAAGAGACCATCATCAATTTAACTATGAAGAAGACAAGGTTAGATCCAGGCGAACGGACTAGAGCTCTCACTGATATCAATGCCAGCTCGCAATTAAAGTTACCAAAGATTACGATGCCAAAATTTGATGGGAATTATTTACGGTGGATGGAATTCCGGAATTTGTTTATAGAAGTAATCGACAAACAGGCCATTGGACCAGCACAAAAGATGTGGTTTCTCAAAACTAATTTGAGCGGTGAAGCAGAGGCACTTATAAAACATATGCCGATCTCTGATGCAAATTATGGACCGGCTTGGCAGACGATCCAACAAAGGTTTGATAACAAACGCTTACTGGTAACATCAATACTAGATAAGCTACTGCAACAGCATGTGCATCAAGTAGAGTCTGCAGCTGCATTAAAAGAGCTGCATGACATTACTCAAGAGTGTCTTCTGGGCTTAAGAGGACTTGAAATGGATATCAATACCTGGGACCCTATTATAATACATTTGCTATTGAAAAAACTTGATAGGACCACGCACAACCTGTTTGAATCATCATTGACATCACCACGAGAGTTACCCAACATCGAGGAATTTTTGAAATTTTTAGAGTTACGATTTCAAGCACTAGAGTCATTGGGAAGACATCCCAGAAATAATAGCCAAAGACATCCACATAGCAATCAACGGACTGCTTCTCTAGTAACAAAAACATCAACCAGCACACCAACAGAATGTGTTATGTGCAAGGCCAATCATCCGCTGCACTCATGCAAACACTTTGACCAATTAACTGTCTAAGATCAGGTCACTTTGCCGTATCTTGCACGTCAAGATGCTGTTTAAAGTGCCAGAAAAAACACCACACCATGCTGCATGGTTCAGCTGATCAAAAAACAAGTAACACCGCAAACAATCGTGGGTCAGCAACTGTAGGACTGCTCACGAAAAAAGAAGGTAAAAAAGCGTTGATAGTTATTTCTTTTTAGCTACGGTGCTTATACATACTCAAAGCACCAATGGACAGCTTGTAGAATGCAGAGCGTTACTGGATTCAGGATCACAAGTGAATTTTATTACTGAAAAACTACAGCGTAAGCTTGGTCTACGAAGTCACGCTGAAAAATTTAACATAATCGGTATTGGCTCCAAGAAATCAGAGACTCATGAAAGAGCCAATATATCAATATCATTAATGAATAGAAAATTCAACACTCAACTTGAAGCAGTAATTCTTTCACAGATCACCACTTATCAACCAAGGGAAATCATCAATAAAGACAACTGGAACATTCCTAAGAACATACAACTTGCAGACCCAGACTTCAATAAACCACATCAAATAGACATACTCATTGGTGCAGAAAATTATGACTTAATTCGGACAAATTCGTGTAAATTCGGTTACACGAAACCTTACCCACTCTTCAGAACACCCAATTTGGATAGATTGTACTAGGAAAAATGAAGGGAAGTGGCAGTACGGGTGCGTTTTGTGGAATAAGCACTCTGGGACTTACAAAACAAATGCATAAATTCTGGGAAATGGAAGAAGTGTGTGAACCAACACAACCAATGTCGGCTGAAGAACGAAAGTGTGAAGATTTTTTTAAAAATACAACACAAAGAATTCAAGGTAGGTTCTGTGTGAGAATTCCATTCAATACAAATCCTTCGGTGCTAGGTAATTCCAAAAATTTAGCTGAAGTGCGATTCAAAAATTTAGAAATACGTTTCATTAAACAGCCTGAATTAAAAGCTAAATATACAGATTTTTTAAGGGAATATCTTGAACTCGGACACATGAGAGAAATTAAGCCAGAAGATGTCCAAACAAATCACTATTTTCTACCTCACCACGCAGTAATAAAGCCTGACAGTACTACAACAAAGCTTCGAGTAGTATTCGACGCTTCAGCTAAGACAACATCAAACAAATCTTTGAATGACATCATGATGACTAGCCCTACAGTACAGGATGACATATTCACCATCCTGTTAAGATTTCGCTTACCAAAATATGCTTTCACAGCCGACATAGCTAAAATGTATCGACAGATCACAGTGGACGATCAAGATACTAAATTTCAGCTAATCGTATGGAGAAGTAACCCAAATGAAGAACTCCGTTTTTTCGAACTTCTTACAGTAACGTATGGAACAACATCAGCACCGTTTCTTGCAACAAGATGTCTAAAGCAACTAGCAAACGAAGAGCAATTTCGATATCCACTCGCTTCAAAGGTAACCAAGATTTCTACGTTGACGACATAATGACAGGATGTAATAGCATCGATTTAGCAAAAAAGACCCAAAACGAATTAATCGAAATGTTTAAAGGGGCAGGTTTTCAACTTCGCAAATGGTGTACGAATCACCCAAAACTATTGGAATCCATACCAGTAGAACATAGAGAAGCGAAATGTGCATTTACCGAGGATCATACGATAAAAACATTGGGTTGAATTTGGAATCCCCCAAACGATCGATTTTTGCTTCAAACTTCATGGAAGAAGCAAAAAACAGTCACCAAACGAACTGTACTGGCAGAAATATCTCAAATATACGATCCACTCGGAGTAATCAATCCAGTAGTCGTAGTTGCCAAAATATTTCTTCAGAAACTTTGGCATTTGGGATTGGATTGGGACGAAGCGCTGCCGCAGCAACAACACACATACTGGTTAACTATCCGTTCGCAGCTACCACGACTCGCAGAATTCTCAATACCACGAAGAGTAGTCGCAGACACATACAAAACCATACAACTACATGGTTTTTCGGACGATTCCACAAAGGCTTACGGTGCAGTTGTGTATGTAAGAACAATCGATTTCAAAGGAGCTGTAGAAGTTCACTTGATGTGTGCCAAATCAAGAGTTGCTCCAAAGAAAACAATATCCATAGCTCGACTGGAACTATGTGCTGCTAAGCTATTAAGTGAATTGATAACCAAGGTGTGTCAAGCTATTAAGGTGAATATAAGTAAGACAACATGCTGGACTGATTCCATGATCACACTGGCTTGGATCGCTATGACAGCATCTCCCAAGGACGTCTTCTTGGCAAATCGGATCTCAGCAATTCAACGAATTATACCATCAGACCAATGGCGACATGTTGGTACAACCCAGCAGATTACATTTCACGCGGAATGACACCCGATGAACTAATCAACTTAAAAACTTGGTCGACTGGACCAAGGTTCTTGTTACAGCCACCAGCGGAGTGGCCACGTCAACTCACAACCGAACACCTACAAGAATCTAGTCTTATAGGACAAACAAAGGTAGCTCTAGTAATTCAACAAGAAAACAATGACCCACAAGAAATTTGGAAAATCATTAACCATCGAAATTCTTTCATATTTCTGCAGAGAACTGTGGCATTTATACTTCGCTACGGGTATAATTGTAAACCAAACACCTTACATAAAAAGACAGACATGTTTCCAGATGCTGAAGAGATTGATAGTGCACTTTTGATAATATTACAAAAAATGCAATTAGAAAACTTTGCAGAGGAGATCAACCAACTGCGAAAGGGCAAAATAGTGGCGAAAAATAGCAAGTTAAAATATCTATCACCATTTCTTGATTCACAAGGGATAATTCGTGTCGGGGGGAGACTACAAGCATCCAGCTTATCTACAGATGCCAAACACCCCGTAGTGCTACCAAACAAACACGCTTACACAAAACTCTTAATAGAAAAATTACATTGGGACAATTTTCACGCCGGGCCCCAGGCTCTATTAGCAATTACGCGTCAACGTTTTTGGCCAGTTCAAGGCAGAAAATTAATCCAACGTATATGCCATAAGTGTTTTCGATGCTTCCTCACAAAACCAAAGTCCTTGTATCAAATGATGGGTAATCTGCCAGCAGACCGGGTGGAACCAGCACGCCCTTTCATTCATGTAGGAATAGATTTCGCTGAACCAATACAAATACACTATAAGCTTCGAGGAAAGAGACCCACAAAAGCATACATAGCTGTATTTGTCTGCTTTACAACCAAAGCAATACATCTTGAAGTAGTATCAGACCTAACAACTCAAGCATTTATAGGATCTCTAAAAAGATTTATTGCCAGACAAGGCCATCCAGCAAAAATCTACTGCGACAACGCGACAAACTTTGTTGGCGCTAGAGCCAATCTTGAGGAACTGCAAAGGCTTTTTTCAACAACAGCCCATAAAAATGAGGTGTTAAAAACATGTTCTGAACAAGGCATTCAATGGTTTCACATACCACCTAGATCACCGCACTTTGGAGGGCTGTGGGAAGCAGCAGTTAAAGCAGCAAAATACCACATGCGGCGAATCATGAATGCGGCTTCGGTCACATTTGAAGAACTATCTACGATAACAGTGCAAATAGAAGCTATATTAAATTCAAGACCGCTGACACCACTATCAAATGATCCTAATGATCTCCAAACTCTTATTCCTGCAAACTTTCTCATCGGAGAACCTCTCACAGCCATAGTAGAGCCGAACCAAAAGGAGAGAAAAATCAGCTTACTAAACCGGTGGGAGGTGGTTCAGAACATCCATCAAGAATTTTGGCGCCGCTGGTCAAAGGAATATTTAACAGGGTTGCAAATTCGATCAAAGTGGTTAGAAGGAACGGAAGAAATAAAACCCGGAAGTCTAGTGCTACTCAAAGAAGACAACTTACCACCCTTACAATGGCAACACGGAAGAACTATAACACCGATAAAAGGCGACGATGGCCTAACTCGAGTAGCAGACGTAAGAACCGCCAAGGGAACTTATCGAAGAGCAATACACAATCTCTGCCTGGTACCAATAAAAGAGCAGGAAATCGAAGACACACAACCAGCACCAAAACCAAGTTCAACGCCACACCATGCTCACACAAATCCAGCAGGTCTCAAACGAAATAAACGAATCGGCGCGGATCCCACCTCACACTGGTCTCAACGAACTGACCAAGTTAAACAAACCAAGTCGAGTTCAAAACCAAACATGTACAAAGCGCTGCTGCTCACAATGATGGTAATGATAGTACTATTATGTACCTCGCAAGCTCAAAGCTGACATTAGCGTTAATGTATTTAAAGATCAGCCAGGCCTATATTTTGAAAATCTAGGAGCGGTCAACCTAATCAATGAAGACTGGACAATAATAATATACTATAAGTTGCAGGGGTACTGGGATGAATTCCTATACTTAAGCCACTATGTAAGCAGGCTGTCGGAGATTTGTTCAAATATGACGGAACCTAAAGTATATTGTACAAACGTTATAAGTTTGTTAAACCGTCAACTGATTAAGATCGAAAACATTAACGGACTTCTGTTGCCTCACAGCAAAAAGAATTATTACTCGTGGCCAAAAAGATCACCGCTAGACATTATTGGAACAATTGCCAACAAACTATTTCGAGTGTTAGATTAAGAATATGCTGATAAAATTGAGAACACAATTAAAAATACAAACAGAGATCAGAACCATGTGCTAGCACTCATAAAAAACCAAACATCAGTATTAGACGCAACAGCCAATATATTGAAGAAAAATGAAGAATACACAAACGCTCAATTCACAACCATGAAGACGCACATACAACACCTTGCAGATTTCGTTTCCACGAACTTGGAATCCGCCCACAAACTACAAGAACTTAACGCATTGGTAATTCAAATCCACCTAATAATGTTGGACTACCACAACCTACAAGACACTATCATTGATATGATGACGAGCACTCACAACGGCAACATTAGTTCATTCCTCATAACACCGAAGCAGCTCGAAAAGCAACTACATAAAATAAGAGAAAACCTACCTACAAATACAAGACTTCCATATGACCAACACAATTTGCACAAGCTTTATAGCCTAATGAATTCTCAGGGGTGTGTGACTCAACAGCACCTAATCATGACAATAAAGCTTCCACTGATGTCAACTGAAGTCAATGTTCTTTATAAGGTAATCTCTATGCCATTTGCTATAGGAAAGACTAGAGACCTTATAGGCACTACCATGCAATACTTAATTACCGATTTACATCAATACCAGTTTTTTACAATGACAGGAAACGAGCTGCAAAATTGACATCTGACGTCAGAAGAAGGCTATATATGTCACCAAAAATATCCTGTATTTACCAAATCATCAACTGAGTTTCAATGTGAATTAGCAATCTTCCGCCATGAACTTAAAAATGTACACATATGTAAACCAAGGTTCTTACAATCACTATCAACACATTGGTGGCACCAACTGACCAATAAAAATCAATGGTTATTCTCGTTTCAATCGCCAAACACACTTAACATCGTATGTGACAAACAAATCATACAAAAAACTATACACGGAGCAGGTATCTTAACGTTACAAGATGCATGCTCAATAAGAGAAGACTCAGTGATACTCCGATCATTTGGCAAACAACAAACTCAAGAAGTAATTCCAATAATACCAAAGATGAACATTACTGACTACATCCTAAATTCGTCCAACCCCATGCAACATCTGGAATTTGATTCAAAGAGACTAAACCAAAGTGATGAGATTGACGCAAATCAAACAAATGATAGACACCATCAAAAACGAAGAACAACTAACCAATCATGACGTACATCAATATACCATCAGTTACACATCCTTCATCTTCATCATCATAAGCATAATTATAGGGACTATATGGTTGATACGAAGACGACGGAAGAGGCAACCTACTCCACCAGCCGGAGATTTTGAATCAACCCAGACGCACTTATGTAATTGAGGGTACCCCTCAATGAGGGGGAGGATGTTCAGATTTAAGTTTTGCATTAAATTATAACTTTCATTTATCATAGAATTACCTATTAAATAATTAAAAGATTGCACCTATATTGTATAATTACCTTCAGTAAAAATATTTGTAATATGAGGAATTAAGAATTTAGTGAAATAATTTTATTATTAATTTGAATATTTATCTCATGGTTTTGCAAGAATTGCACTTTTTACTATTGCAAAGCCATGGGATGAGAAAATAACTTAATTATTAAATTAATTATTTACCTATGAATTTGCAAGGATTGCAATTTGACTTCTCATAAGATTATCCAAAAAATTATTGTATAAATAGCCTGGAATTAAAGCAATTAAATTCATTCTAAAAACAGAATCCAACTAGTTTATTTCTAAGCTTTTACAGGTACAATCAAACTTGGCCCCTACCCAAGGTAAGCTAAGCTCTAAACATTGAACAAAGTAGTCAGCGATCTGCCCCGACCCACGGTAAGCAATCCTACTACTCTACACAGCGGTCAAGTAAACCAATTTGGTCGCTATAACAAAACAACATCAGATTTTTAGTCATCGGTAAGTAATTTGAATAAAAAAATATTTTTATAATAATAGTTTTTTTTGTCAATATGTAAACGAATTATTATGCGGGAATGACAACGTTTACATATTTGATGGTAGTTTATTTCGAGTGGCAAGGATGTTATAGAAGAAAGGAGTTGAATTCACCATGGAAGAAGATTTCGTCTTCCGGGATGATTTGACCTATTCCATAACAGCGAAGATAGCGTTTCAACAAAATGGTATTCCTTATGAATTCTTTTTTGCTGATTGCATAGCAACTTCTCTAACATCTCTGGAGCATGATTATTTGAAGGTGGCATTAGCTCCGGATAATAATGCGCTCAACAGCTACCGTCTTTATTACTTCGGATACGGCTCACCCCTCTTCCCAAACAGTACGAGGCTGAGCTGGAGCGAGCATCGCCAAAATTTCAATTATTTATTATCAGAAGATTTTATGAGCATTAGAGGACTGCTGAAGGAGGAAGAAGCAGAGTGTTTTATAAGAAAATGACGTTTATTTATTTTAAGTTAGTTTTTAGGTTAATATGTTTTAAATATATATTTTATTAGAAAATAAACTTTATATATTTTAATTTAGTTTTAGCCTATATATTATTGTAATAAAAAATTATATATTATTCCAATAAAAATTATTACATTATTATTCTTGACCGGAAGTATAAAAAAAAATTGAATTATAATTAAGTATAAATTGTTTTAATTAAATTAAAGCGGTGTCGAATTTCATTAAGGTGAAAATTACTTAGTAATTAATGTGCAAAAATGCTGAAACTACTCATTAATTTGTATGTAGTATAAAATTTATTTTCAATATTTTGCACATTTTATTTGCACATTTCCTTTGAGCTAGAACATATATAAATACACTACTTATATGACGTCATGCGCAGTAGAGAACGAAAATTAAACTTGGATTGTCGTTGTATCAGGGGCATGGGTAACAATAGAATTAATAAATATCTAGAATGGAAACAGAAACAGATATACAAAAATCGCTATAGTTTTTTTTTTAAAACAGCTGAGATGACCTACTAATACTAATACAAATTTCAATTTTAATACGATGAAATATAGTTTTACTGGGATGAAAATATTTTTGAATATAAAGTTTGACATTTTAGTTAAATTTTAATTTTTTGGAATTATTAAAACATTTTCAATATAAAGAGAGTTGTGGCGACTAGCGTTGCGTCACATCAACGCTAGTACTAGTGGCGCTAGTAAAAGAATGTATTAAAATAAATTAAGTTGACAACACTAAAAATGCGTAATGTTGGCTGCGTTGCTTGTCCGCTTCGGCGTTTGTAAATTAAAACATTTTGATGTAATTCCGACAATCACGCCATTCGGTGTTGATCTCTCATAGTGAATAGTCGTTTGTTCAAAGAATTAATTTAGTGTAAAGCAATATATATATATAGTATGTTATATAGTAATAACATAATAATTCAGCTGTAAATACATATATATAATTAAGAATAATATATCTTTAATATATTATAAGCTGTAAATATAAATTAATAAAGATCATAATATACCGAATACGTATTGTGGTAGTGTTTTATTTCAAACACAGCATTGTGGTACAGCAACCACATCCACAGAGTATAACAGCATAATATATAATAATAAAATGCCAAAGCAATGTTGTGTTAAAGGTTGTAAGGCGAAGGCAGGTGTTCATAAAATCAAAAGATCATTTTTTAAGTATGAATTAGTTTTTATTATTAGAGATTTTGTATATTTTACGAACAAACATTGTTTCTTTAAATAGCAGATTTCCAAGGAATAAACAATAATATAAAAAATGGGTAGAAGCTATAACATTTTTAAATAAACAGAATGATACTTTTTGTGTAAATTCTGCAATTTGTTCGGCACATTTTGAGGATTCTTCGTTATATGTTACTGGTTTTTCTCCAACAAAAGTAAAAGAAGATGCTGTATCGTGCTATTTTCCAAATTTAAATAATGATGAATTATTGCAAAAACTACAACAATCAATTTGCAAAAAAACTGTAGTTAGGTAAAAGTATAATAAATTAATATTAATATAATAATAATTGTTAATAACTATATAATTAAATTACAAAATGTTTTATGAATTTATAATTATATTTACAAATAAATAAATTTAAATATTTAAATATTTTCTTATGTCTTATTTATTCCACTTCATAAGAAAATTTTAAAAATATTTATTCTACTTCAGACAAAAATTAAAAAAAATTCATGTAATATTTTTTATTTTCCATATATTATTAATATTTTCTAAATATTAATAATATAAAATTTATGAATTTGTGTCATTCATTGTCATTAATTTTAAAGGTTTTTTTTTACTGGGTAGGTCATCTCAGCTGATTTAATTTTTGTGTACATATATGATTATTTATGTAGTAGTGAAATAAGAAGTATAACGCAAAATTTATATGAGAAACGATTGACACTTCCATTCTAGATATTTATTAATTCTATTTGGGTAACTCCATAGACATAGATAATATTATTATTATTGTAAGCTTTATTCACCATTTTTCATATGTAGTATACATAGTTTCTTAAATAAAAAGTTATTCAATTTAATGTAATTTTTAAATATTATCTTGGTTTAAATTCATTTTTTTTTTTTATATATATTACAATGATTAATAATTAAATAATATCATAGACACATACCTAGACAGTGCATTTCATATAACAAATATGAGCTGCCTAAACTCATCATCTCGATAGATGGCGTTACGTGTAAAAATGTATGAAAGTATATCTAATAATTTTTCTTCATATATTTTTAAGATATACTTTATTTTACATAGGAACAAAAATATATTTTTGCTCTTTCAAATAGGAACAAAAATATATTCAATATGAATTTCTCATTTCTCAATGTGATTTACTCATTATAGGTACATATACAGAATTTTCTCATCATTTAGGTGTATATGCTTTTTTATAATTAAAAAATTCTTAGATATCTTGCTTGGAAAAAAAAAATATTACAAAAATTGTTTTTTTTTTATGTATCTGAAAAATTCTAAAGAATCAAATATATGTATATATAATTAGCTCGGATATCGGATTCAATTTCATTAATTTTATGTTTCATAAAAATACTTTCAAAATTTGATTGCGAGTAATGTACTTTTTAATTACCATGTTATGAGTGTGATGACTTTTCTAACCAATTTAGGTACCGGAAAACAAACTGAGTGCCATCAATACTTCAATTATATACCCCCAAAATAAATATTCCTTTGGTTACCTATATGTGGTATTTAAAACTAGATTATCATGCTAGATTGGATTTATTTGTTAGCGTGTTGACTGTACACCGAGATCTTTGGGCAAAGCAGAAGGGCTAAATATTGAAAATTTCTAAAAGCTTAAGTTGGAAATGTTGGGCGCTTTACTTTCGAAATTTGGAAACGCTTATAACTCAAATTAGATATCGATATTTTGAAAGTATATTAATTTACTGAAATTTTGGGACTTTTATACTGTATAATTGATGAAATAATGCCAATGCAACAAAATTCAATAAAATATTTTCTTGGATATTGTCTGAAAAAAGTTGAATGTGGATTTGATTGTAAAATGCAAAACTGCATGGAAATATTAAAGAAACCAGAAGAAGTTTTCGAGGACATGGACAACGAATTATTTATTTTCAAAAAAAATTACGACAAAAATTCTAATTTTGGATCTTTAAAGGTTCCTAGTGAAATTTTATTTCACACATCTCTTTTGTGGGTGCAAATTTTTAATTCGTTATTTGTAAAAAAGTGCAATATTAAAGGAATATTGAATTTTTTATTCGATAAATGTGTTGAAGAGATGGAAAAAAATAATAATTATCATTGGTATTTTTCACAAAAATGCTACTCTAAGCTATTAAAAATTTTTTTAAAAGTAATTTAACAAAAAATTGTAATTGGCAATTTGAGTTAATACAAAATAAAAATAAATGTAGTAGAGAAAATCAAAAGTTAACTATTATTAGGGAAACAAAATAATTTTTTTTAAATAGATATTCAATTAGCTCGTCGTATTCGTGGTGAACGTGCCTAATTTAAATTTCTTTTAAAAAATAATAAATAGTTCTTTTCAGAACCACATAAAGTAATATAAAGAGTAAAAAAATTATAATTTTTCAACGACAATAAACATATTAAATTTAAATAATAAACTTTAGTTTTTATTCACCAGAAATTACAGGACATAAAAAATATTTTTTCAGTAGATTACTTAATTCTTAATTTCGACATGATTTTTTACCTCTTTTTACACATATTTTTATAACCCAATTTATACTTGTACATAATATATTTTCAACATTGAAAAATTTAATTGTATATATATATATATATATATATATATATATCTTTCTGTACTTGCAATCTTCTCTTGTAAAAAGAATAGTAATACTTTTTATTACTGTCCTTTGTCCTTAAAAAAAAATCTTTCTTTATGTTGTTTTTGTGAGTTTTTTTTTGGTAATAATTTTTTCTATGTGTATATCATTATTTGAACATTTTAAAAAGGAAAAATGAAAAAATAAAAATATTTTTGAAATAGCACATACTAGTGCCATCTGTTGAACATTATATCGTTAGATATACACGTTTAAAACGTAATTAAGAATGCACTGTCTAGTATAAGTGTCTATGATAATATCTAAAAAATAATAGATATAAATTTATAAAATTACAAGTATTTATTTAAATATTCATTTAGTTCAATTGTTAATTTATTTCTGGCATAAGCCTCCCCCATAATTCTGGCATAAGCCTCCCCCATTTTCTTCCATTCTGTTTTGTTACGTTAGTTGTTGCCATCGTTTTTCATGTGCGTCCAGTTCATCTCTCCATCTTCTTATTTGCCTACCCCTGTTTCTGTATCCGTCTCTAGGAGTCCATTCTGTAATACATTTTGTCCATCTATTGTCTATTGTTCTTATTAAGTGACCAGCCCATTTCCATTTTAATTGTTTTATTCTCTCTATTACATTTACATCTGTTACTTTTGTCATTCTTCTGATTGTTGTGTTTCTTATTCTTTCTCTTCTTGAAATTTTTAACATTGATCTTTCCATTGCTTTTTGACTGGTTTGTAATTTTCTTGTTGTGTTTGATGTTAAGCTCCATGTCTGTGATCCATATGTTAATACTGGTAGTATTGTGGCATCAAAAACGTATTTTTTTGATTTGTGGATATTTTTGCACTTAGTATATTTTTTACATTCCAGTATTGTTTCCAAGCATTTGCAATTCGTCGATCAACTTCTTTATCTTGTTTTCAAAGGAAATTAGCTGTCCAAGATATATATATATTCAGTTACATATTCTATATTTTCATTTTTAATATATATATTTGATTTGTTCGTTGAGTTTGTCATAATTTTTGTTTTACATTTATTCATTTCTAATCCTACTTTTTCGCATTCATTATTTAGTTGGTTGAGCATTTCTACTAATTCTTCGTGTGTAGTTCCTATTAATGTAATGTTGTCGGCGAATCTCAGGTTTGATAAATTTTCACCATCGATATTTATTCCATAGTCTTTCCAATCTAGTAACCTAAACGCTTCTTCTACGACTGCTGAAAAAAGACTAGATGAGAGTGGTTCCCCTTGGCGTACACCTCTTTTCAATCTAAAGGACCTTCCTTTTACGTCTGTCGAGACTGTAGCGCTATTATTTGTATATAAATTTCTTAAAATTCTTATTATTTTCTCGCTTATACCTTGATTATTGAGCGCTTTCCATATTGCTGCATGTTCAAGAGAATCGAATGCTTTCGTTAAGTCGATAAATGCTATATATATTGTTTTGTTGTATTCATTGCATTTTTCGATCAATTGGTTTAATGATTGTAGGTGGTCTGTTGTGGAGTATCCAGATCTGAAACCGGCTTGTTTTCTTGGTTGGTTTAATTCTAATTTTGATTGCATTCTTCTGAGTAAACATTTTGCGAAAACTTTGTATATTGTTGCAATGACACTAATTGGCCTATAGTTGTTAATATCGTTTTTGTCGCCTTTTTTGTGTATAAGTATTATTGTTGATTCAGTCCTTTGTGTTAGTATTTTTTCTTCATTTATTATTTTATTAAATATGTGGGTTAGTATATTTGATATTTTTGTTTTTCCTATTTTTAACATTTCGGCTTTGATACCGTCATTTCCGTAACTTTTCCCACTTTTTAATTCATCAATTGACTTTTCTATTTCAGATGATAAGAATTTTGGAAAATGATTATTATTATTGAATTTGGTTATGTTGTTTTGATTTCCTTCAGCTGGTGATAATCTTGATGAATATAGTTGTTCAAAAAACTGTGTTGCGACTTCATTTATATTATTTCTTTTTGTTTCCTTTTTGCTAGTTTTTTCATTTCTGCTATCCATTCTTTACTACTGCAGAGATTTTGTTTAATTAATTTTATTGATTTAGTTTCATCAATTGTTCTTCTTATCATATTTTCGTTGAATTCTTTTATATCATTGCTGGATCTTTTTTTATCCAATTTTCGTAGATTTTTTAACTCTTGTTTATCTTCTATACCCAGATTTTTAATTTTTCTAATTTCTTCTTTTTTATCGATTAGGTTTTGTGTTTCTTGTGATATTTTCTTTATTTTGTTTGTGATTGTAAAAGATATTGTATTGTTTGCTGCATTTGTTATACCTTTTTCTAGGGTGTTGATTTGCATTTGTGTAGTTGGCAATTCTTTTATCGTTTCATTCAATCTGTAATTTTTTTATGTATGCGCTTTTCATATCATGTGCATGTTATGTTTCTTGGAATATCTTTTTTTCCCAGTGTGCATAATTCGGATTTTTTTTCTGAAAAGTTACGGAAAAAATAAGGAATTTCTGAAGGTCTTAAAGTTTTTCTTAAAGAAAAATATATGGAGAGGTTGACAAAAACGCCGAATTCGCCGAAACTTTCCCCTCTTTTTTTATGAGATATGGTGAAAGTTTCGTATTGAAACAGAAGGTTTTCTTAATAAAATTCTTCCTATAAAAAGGGATTTTCTTTAAGAAAAAATAAAGCAATTCTTTAAGAAAAAATAAAGCAATTCTTTAAGAAAAAATAAAGCAATTCTTTAAGAAAAAATAAAGAAAATTCTTTAAGAAAAATAAACCAATTCTTTAAGAAAAAATGGAATTATTTTTAAGTAATTCTGATGGTAATGAATTATAAATTTTAATTTGTTGTGCTAGTTATATTTTTTGACATTGAGTTGCTTAAACGCCCCTTTGTATTATAAAACACTTTTTTAATATTCCTATCAATTTCTTCTACCGTAACAGCCGGAAACTTTATATTGATAACATCTAAAATTATAAAATTATAAAATTAAAATTACAAAATAATATAATTTTTCAAAAAAATATGCATACTTTTCAAAATAGTTATTAAATATCTAAACAATTTTCAATGGATTTTGAGTATATGTAACAAAAATTATGATGCGGCTTTGATATTTTTGTGATATCCAAAGATTCACAATATTTTTTGGACACATTTAGTTAGAGGAAAATATCTGAAAAAAATTTATGTAAACAATCATAAAATAAGTATATTTTAGAATTTGCACTTATAATTTCGATTTTGTAATTACAGACTTGAAAAAGAGCAATTTTAAAATAACAGAAATAATAGAAATTTAATAAGTTAATAAGCGAAAGTTATAGCAAAGTTATATAAAAATATTAGAAAACTTACCACAAAAATTACCAAATTAATATTTAATTAAACAAGTACTACCTTTAATATTCTCCAATATTTTTTCACAATTATTTTATGAAAATGAAACTAAATTATCTTTATTAAATTTCTAAATTAACAATTATTTTATTAAAATGAAAATAAATTATCTTTAACTTTAAACGCGTGTACGGCTAATTGAAAATAATTTTAAGGTTAATAATTTTTTAAACACACGTTATTGTAAACTTTCTGTTTTATTAGTATTCGTAAAGAATTTTCATAAATATTCCTTAAGAATTTTCATAAATATTCCTAAAGAATTCTTAAGGAATATAAATTCCAGTGTGCATAATTCGGAGTTTGATAATTTTTTCTTACCAATTCCGAAGGTGAGCGAGCGAGAAAGAAGCGTATCAGAGGAAGATGGAAAATCAAAAAAGAAATAATTCAAAATTTAGCAAATGTTTATTTTTTTATTTTCCATTTGCCTCTGATACGCTTCTTTCTCGCTCGCTCACCTTCGGAATTGGTAAGAAAAAATTCTCAAACTCCGAGTTATGCACACTGGGTTGGATTTGATTTATGAAACTCTTTTGTGTAGTGATTTGTGTAGTGATTTATTGTGTAGCGCATAGATAATATATATATACTTCAATAGATGGCCAACTCGCAAATCACAGTAGCAGCGTCACTTAATTTTTGTTGGAAGGCGAACTTAATTTATATTTCTCTCCCCTCCCTCCCGTAACCCTATTCTTTTTTCTTTTTTTTAAAAATTATAAATAAAAATAAATAAAATAAAGTAATTTATATTAAATTTTTTATTTTATTAATTTTTCTTTTTTATTTTATTAATTTTTCTTGTAAAATTTTTTATTTTATTAATATGTCGTGCAGCAACTAGTAATTCTTTTTGTAAATTTGCTGCTTCTTTCGGACATAATTCCATTAAGATTAACATTCATTTGACGACGTGAGGTGCATGGGTTACTACAGCAGCCTGAATAATTATTAAAGTTCTAAACCATAAAGAGAATAATTAGTAAAAAATATTTTTTTTTATGTATAAATTATAATTATAATTACCTTTTCATAAAATGATTAATGATCTAAATATTTTCATAGACTGATCTAAGAATGATGGATACACTAATTTTTGTACAATTACTTCAAAATGTTTACTCAATTCTTGTGCAGCCTTAAGTTTAATTTCGCGTTTTGCTCCCGAATCACCTAATATAGTAACATAACTACGAAAAGTATGCACTTGGTTCACATCGAGCTGAGATGATGCCAATGCAACTGCTGGAATATATCCCGCAAACATATCCTATTTTATATTGCATTTCTCTAAATAGCAAAAATATTATTGTTTTATTATTCGTTTTTCAAAAGCATCACAAACGACAAACGTTTTCAAAACAATAAAGCCCGTATTACAGTGGATTGAAAAAATAAAAAAAAAAAAAAAACTATTTGTGTGACTAACATAGAAATATTTTTCAATGATAGACAACTATAGTATCGTATTAATTTTGTCAAATATATTATTTTTTTTATCTGTCAAAGATATTTTTTATTGTTTTGATTTTGAAATAAATTATTGATTAAAAATTAAAATTTTTATATAATATGGCGGCAAATAATATTTGGAACCATATGAAAAAAAAATTGCATGATTTGTCAAAAAAAATCTAAATTTTTAAAAAAATTGCTCGATTTGTCAAAAAAAATCTACATTTTTTTCGATATTTTTGGACAGAAATGGTTTTGTTGCTACTACACAGCGGCAAATCAATAGCGACATGGAAATTTTCCGGTTTTTTTGGATTTTTTTTGACAGAAATGGTTTGTTTACAATATAGATAGCTTGTTACTAGCACTCATATATTTTTGTATATAAGAAATTTTACGTCTCGCTCTAAATGGAAATATCAATTTACAAGACAATGTCATACGGGCCTTAACAAATTTTTCAAAATGTCAAATGTTGTCAACATAACCTCAAAATATAAAACGACACTAGCGCTGCAAGAATTGAAAGAGGAACTAATATTAATTTAATGGCCATATTCATCGCGTTTTTTAGTTGCGTTTGGGCATCCTTTGCTGCAAATATTATTTAGATCGAATGGGTTTTAAACAGAACCTAAACTACTAAAAGCCGTGTCATTACAATACATGCGCAAAAATTTGTAGTCACAGAAATTATAATATTATACGTCAAAATTAAATGCCGGTAATACCAAGCGCTAAAAGTTCGGAAGAAAAAGTGAAATATAATAGGTAAATAATAATTGTTAAATACCTAAAAGTAGTTAAAAGTGTTATTTAATAATAGTAGATTAAATTAATCTAAAAAAATTGTGCGGGCATTGTGTATTTCTAGTGTAATTTGTGTGATAAAAATTAGCACAAATTCTAACCTAAAAAAAAAAAATTTATTCATATTTTTTTGTTATGTAAATAAAAACACACTATATATTTTGATAGTTTTTAATAATAATTTAATTTTTAATAATCAATAAGTGTGCTAAAAGCAATTTAAATTACCTAGATGTACATAATTAAGTGTATTTTTTTTATTATAAGTTTTTTTGATGGATCTGTGAATATGGAAATGAGGTATTTAAAATTAAATACTTAAAATTGTAAATACAGATGATGAAATTAATTTATATTTAAAAATTATGTTAAATAACTTAAAAATAAATTTTCGTTATCTTATATCACATTTGCGTGGAATTCAAAGAATATTGGTAGAGCATTTTCCTAATTTATATCAACTTTAATGTCGAAACCATCATTAGTTCTTTGGAAAACCTTAATTTATACTATGATGGAACATATTGAAACTTTACAAACATTTATTAAACAATCCACTGAATTAAATAAAAATTCATTTAATTTAGTGGATTGTTTAATTAAATTGATTTTAATGCATCATTATTGTGTCAATATTTCTTTGGAACAAGTTTAATTGAACAAGCTGATAAATTTACAAATTCAATAAATGAAAATCGTACATTAACATCAAATTTATTAAAAACTTTTGGACAAACTAATTTAAATTTGGAGCATAATATAAACGTTTTATGAATGCGTTTTTAGAAATTTCATATTATAGTGGATATTTTGATTTAATTTTATGGTATTATTCACCAGATTCATTAAAAATTGATCATTCACAATTTTCCACAAAATTTATTCATAATTATTTGACAGCAGAAGAATGGATTTTAATTGAACAGAGAGTTGTAAATTTCGGTAAAAAAGAATGTAATATAAATATGAATCGTATATTTTTACAACAAACTAAAACGAAATTAATATTTCAACAACCAGATTTACTGCATGAAGATAAAAATAATCAATTAAATATAAAGAATTTCTTATTAACAAATACTATGGATGATACTGAACAGATCAAAGCATATTTTCTAGATCCTACAAATAATTGGTTAATCAAATATTTAGCAAGGCAACAAAAATATGAAATTTGTGAATTGATTATTTTGGATAGTATTAAGAACAATGATGTAAAAGATTTGATTATTTTTCTAGAAAATCATGAAGTTTTAGAAATTAAAATTTAAGTGTATGTTTTCAATCTAAAAAATCTATTTTACAATTAATTTATTTTCATGAATTAATTAAATCAATTAATCAGAAACAAAAAATAAATACAATTTTAAAAATTATTAATGAGAAAAATGAAAATTATTTAATAAAAAAATATTCTGCAGAAAATATTGAAGGAATTTAATTAAAACATTATATAGAGTAGATTAAGTATTTTGTTTAAACAAATAATTCTTTTTAAACAAATTACACTTTATCTACTTTAAATACTTTAAAAAGCAATTGTGTGCCTTATTCGCAGATCGCAGCACAGATTTTTCATTTTTTCTCAAGAAAAGCAAATTAAAATTAAACATATTTTCAGGATACTTCACAAGAGAATATTGGTTATATTTGTAGGATATTGACACAAATTTCACACTGCCAATTAGGTTTGGTAAAAGGGGCTGTATTTCAGCAATTGAATTGATAACTTATTAAAATTTAATATATAATTTTATTTTCAGATACTTAATGAACATTTTAAACGCATCACATGCTAAATTTTGCGCGCATGTGTTAGTGTGAAATCTTATTTCTCGGCTTGTAAAATAGTGTAGGTTCTGGTTTTAAAGGTTTTCTATGTAACTAATTATACATTGCTGCAACGCACTGCAGAAGATAACGCTGTGATTACACTAGCCATAAATGTCTGATAGAAATGTTAAACATTTCTATCTGAAATTTTTTTTTGACAAGTAAAAAAAACACGCTGGCTATTTGTTGTCAGACATTTCTGTCTAACATTTCATTTGTAATCATGTCGTCAACAAGAAAGCAATTAGCTATAAAAATATTAAAATAAAAATATTTTTAATAATATAGTTATTCACTCCTTAATTAATTAACACTTTAGTTAATCTTTTATTTATTTAGCAGTAAACTAATTTTTTCACTCCAATAATCACCTCAAAGTAATTAAATTTTAAATTTCAGGGGCAAATCTAACATTTTTATCAAATATCGCCATTTGCAAATTAATAAATGTAAAAAAAAATCTTTAAAAAAAATCTGAAAAGTTGTCTAGAGAAAAATCGTGATTTTTCTGTCGAGACAGAAATCCTGTCTGGTTTACACTTGACATTTCGTAGATAGAACATATGTTCTGTCTAAGAAAAAGTCTGGTGTAAACCGCAAGTAAGAAAAAGATAAATTTATGGTTGATATTGTTTAAGTGTTATTTTATGGTTTTAAATTGTTTAAAATGTTAGGTACACTGGTAAGTGATTATTTCTATAATTTATTTTATAAGATTACTATAAGGTCTAAAAAAAGATTACTCTTTGGACTTTGTGTATTATTAAATTACGAATACAATTTATTATTAAATTATATAGCATATTTTTTTTCGTATTTGCCAAAGAACTGAAGATATTCGTATTTTTTTATTATAATGAAAGAAAAAGAAAAGTAATACTAAATGTGTTTCATTTAGATATTGGAAAATACTATTAAATCTGGAGCTTGTAAGGCGTTTTCTACAACTTCAGTTTTAAATATAAATTTTTCATTAACTGATGAACAACATCAAATGCAACAAGTAGCTAGAAAATTCTCTAGAGAAGAAATTATACCTGTAGCTGGTCATCATGATAAAACTGGAGAATATCCTTGGGAAATACTTAAGAAAGCTTGGTCACTTGGTCTTATGAATGGTCATATCCCTCAAGATATTGGTGGATTAGGATTAGATGTTCTTACAGCATGTGTTATGGCAGAAGAAATTGCGTATGGTTTCAAAAAAATATGCATACTTTTCAAAATAGTTATTAAATAGCTAAACAATTTTCAATGGATTTTGAGTATATGTAACAAAAATTATGATGCGGCTTTGATATTTTTGTGATATCCAAAGATTCACAATATTTTTGGACACATTTAGTTAGAGGAAAATATCTGAAAAAAATTTATGTAAACAATCATAAAATAAGTATATTTTAGAATATGCACTTATAATTTCGATTTTTGTAATTGCAGACTTGAAAAAGAGCAATTTTAAAATAACAGAAATAATAGAAATTTAATAAGTTAATAAGCGAAAGTTATAGCAAAGTTATATAAAAATATTAGAAAACTTACCACAAAAATTACCAAATTAATATTTAATTAAACAAGTACTGGTACTACCTTTAATATTCTCCAATATTTTTTCACAATTATTTTATGAAAATGAAACTAAATTATCTTTATTAAATTTCTAAATTAACAATTATTTTATTAAAATGAAAATAAATTATCTTTAACTTTAAACGCGTGTACGGCTAATTGAAAATAATTTTAAGGTTAATAATTTTTTAAACACACGTTATTGTAAACTTTCTGTTTTATTAGTATTCGTAAAGAATTTTCATAAATATTCCTTAAGAATTTTCATAAATATTCCTAAAGAATTCTTAAGGAATATAAATTCCAGTGTGCATAATTCGGAGTTTGATAATTTTTTCTTACCAATTCCGAAGGTGAGCGAGCGAGAAAGAAGCGTATCAGAGGAAGATGGAAAATCAAAAAAGAAATAATTCAAAATTTAGCAAATGTTTATTTTTTTATTTTCCATCTGCCTCTGATACGCTTCTTTCTCGCTCGCTCACCTTCGGAATTGGTAAGAAAAAATTCTCAAACTCCGAGTTATGCACACTGGGTTGGATTTGATTTATGAAACTCTTTTGTGTAGTGATTTGTGTAGTGATTTATTGTGTAGCGCATAGATAATATATATATACTTCAATAGATGGCCAACTCGCAAATCACAGTAGCAGCGTCACTTAATTTTTGTTGGAAGGCGAACTTAATTTATATTTCTCTCCCCTCCCTCCCGTAACCCTATTCTTTTTTCTTTTTTTTAAAATTATAAATAAAAATAAATAAAATAAAGTAATTTATATTAAATTTTTTATTTTATTAATTTTTCTTGTAACAATTTTTTCTCGCAAAAATATGTCGTGCAGCAACTAGTAATTCTTTTTGTAAATTTGCTGCTTCTTTCGGACATAATTCCATTAAGATTAACATTCATTTGACGACGTGAGGTGCATGGGTTACTACAGCAGCCTGAATAATTATTAAAGTTCTAAACCATAAAGAGAATAATTAGTAAAAAATATTTTTTTTTATGTATAAATTATAATTATAATTACCTTTTCATAAAATGATTAATGATCTAAATATTTTCATAGACTGATCTAAGAATGATGGATACACTAATTTTTGTACAATTACTTCAAAATGTTTACTCAATTCTTGTGCAGCCTTAAGTTTAATTTCGCGTTTTGCTCCCGAATCACCTAATATAGTAACATAACTACGAAAAGTATGCACTTGGTTCACATCGAGCTGAGATGATGCCAATGCAACTGCTGGAATATATCCCGCAAACATATCCTATTTTATATTGCATTTCTCTAAATAGCAAAAATATTATTGTTTTATTATTCGTTTTTCAAAAGCATCACAAACGACAAACGTTTTCAAAACAATAAAGCCCGTATTACAGTGGATTGAAAAAATAAAAAAAAAAAAAAAACTATTTGTGTGACTAACATAGAAATATTTTTCAATGATAGACAACTATAGTATCGTATTAATTTTGTCAAATATATTATTTTTTTTATCTGTCAAAGATATTTTTTATTGTTTTGATTTTGAAATAAATTATTGATTAAAAATTAAAATTTTTATATAATATGGCGGCAAATAATATTTGGAACCATATGAAAAAAAAATTGCATGATTTGTCAAAAAAAATCTAAATTTTTAAAAAAATTGCTCGATTTGTCAAAAAAAATCTACATTTTTTTCGATATTTTTGGACAGAAATGGTTTTGTTGCTACTACACAGCGGCAAATCAATAGCGACATGGAAATTTTCCGGTTTTTTTGGATTTTTTTTGACAGAAATGGTTTGTTTACAATATAGATAGCTTGTTACTAGCACTCATATATTTTTGTATATAAGAAATTTTACGTCTCGCTCTAAATGGATTCTTTCTGAAAAATATCAATTTACAAGACAATGTCATACGGGCCTTAACAAATTTTTCAAAATGTCAAATGTTGTCAACATAACCTCAAAATATAAAACGACACTAGCGCTGCAAGAATTGAAAGAGGAACTAATATTAATTTAATGGCCATATTCATCGCGTTTTTTAGTTGCGTTTGGGCATCCTTTGCTGCAAATATTATTTAGATCGAATGGGTTTTAAACAGAACCTAAACTACTAAAAGCCGTGTCATTACAATACATGCGCAAAAATTTGTAGTCACAGAAATTATAATATTATACGTCAAAATTAAATGCCGGTAATACCAAGCGCTAAAAGTTCGGAAGAAAAAGTGAAATATAATAGGTAAATAATAATTGTTAAATACCTAAAAGTAGTTAAAAGTGTTATTTAATAATAGTAGATTAAATTAATCTAAAAAAATTGTGCGGGCATTGTGTATTTCTAGTGTAATTTGTGTGATAAAAATTAGCACAAATTCTAACCTAAAAAAAAAAAATTTATTCATATTTTTTTGTTATGTAAATAAAAACACACTATATATTTTGATAGTTTTTAATAATAATTTAATTTTTAATAATCAATAAGTGTGCTAAAAGCAATTTAAATTACCTAGATGTACATAATTAAGTGTATTTTTTTTATTATAAGTTTTTTTGATGGATCTGTGAATATGGAAATGAGGTATTTAAAATTAAATACTTAAAATTGTAAATACAGATGATGAAATTAATTTATATTTAAAAATTATGTTAAATAACTTAAAAATAAATTTTCGTTATCTTATATCACATTTGCGTGGAATTCAAAGAATATTGGTAGAGCATTTTCCTAATTTATATCAACTTTAATGTCGAAACCATCATTAGTTCTTTGGAAAACCTTAATTTATACTATGATGGAACATATTGAAACTTTACAAACATTTATTAAACAATCCACTGAATTAAATAAAAATTCATTTAATTTAGTGGATTGTTTAATTAAATTGATTTTAATGCATCATTATTGTGTCAATATTTCTTTGGAACAAGTTTAATTGAACAAGCTGATAAATTTACAAATTCAATAAATGAAAATCGTACATTAACATCAAATTTATTAAAAACTTTTGGACAAACTAATTTAAATTTGGAGCATAATATAAACGTTTTATGAATGCGTTTTTAGAAATTTCATATTATAGTGGATATTTTGATTTAATTTTATGGTATTATTCACCAGATTCATTAAAAATTGATCATTCACAATTTTCCACAAAATTTATTCATAATTATTTGACAGCAGAAGAATGGATTTTAATTGAACAGAGAGTTGTAAATTTCGGTAAAAAAGAATGTAATATAAATATGAATCGTATATTTTTACAACAAACTAAAACGAAATTAATATTTCAACAACCAGATTTACTGCATGAAGATAAAAATAATCAATTAAATATAAAGAATTTCTTATTAACAAATACTATGGATGATACTGAACAGATCAAAGCATATTTTCTAGATCCTACAAATAATTGGTTAATCAAATATTTAGCAAGGCAACAAAAATATGAAATTTGTGAATTGATTATTTTGGATAGTATTAAGAACAATGATGTAAAAGATTTGATTATTTTTCTAGAAAATCATGAAGTTTTAGAAATTAAAATTTAAGTGTATGTTTTCAATCTAAAAAATCTATTTTACAATTAATTTATTTTCATGAATTAATTAAATCAATTAATCAGAAACAAAAAATAAATACAATTTTAAAAATTATTAATGAGAAAAATGAAAATTATTTAATAAAAAAATATTCTGCAGAAAATATTGAAGGAATTTAATTAAAACATTATATAGAGTAGATTAAGTATTTTGTTTAAACAAATAATTCTTTTTAAACAAATTACACTTTATCTACTTTAAATACTTTAAAAAGCAATTGTGTGCCTTATTCGCAGATCGCAGCACAGATTTTTCATTTTTTCTCAAGAAAAGCAAATTAAAATTAAACATATTTTCAGGATACTTCACAAGAGAATATTGGTTATATTTGTAGGATATTGACACAAATTTCACACTGCCAATTAGGTTTGGTAAAAGGGGCTGTATTTCAGCAATTGAATTGATAACTTATTAAAATTTAATATATAATTTTATTTTCAGATACTTAATGAACATTTTAAACGCATCACATGCTAAATTTTGCGCGCATGTGTTAGTGTGAAATCTTATTTCTCGGCTTGTAAAATAGTGTAGGTTCTGGTTTTAAAGGTTTTCTATGTAACTAATTATACATTGCTGCAACGCACTGCAGAAGATAACGCTGTGATTACACTAGCCATAAATGTCTGATAGAAATGTTAAACATTTCTATCTGAAATTTTTTTTTGACAAGTAAAAAAAACACGCTGGCTATTTGTTGTCAGACATTTCTGTCTAACATTTCATTTGTAATCATGTCGTCAACAAGAAAGCAATTAGCTATAAAAATATTAAAATAAAAATATTTTTAATAATATAGTTATTCACTCCTTAATTAATTAACACTTTAGTTAATCTTTTATTTATTTAGCAGTAAACTAATTTTTTCACTCCAATAATCACCTCAAAGTAATTAAATTTTAAATTTCAGGGGCAAATCTAACATTTTTATCAAATATCGCCATTTGCAAATTAATAAATGTAAAAAAAAATCTTTAAAAAAAATCTGAAAAGTTGTCTAGAGAAAAATCGTGATTTTTCTGTCGAGACAGAAATCCTGTCTGGTTTACACTTGACATTTCGTAGATAGAACATATGTTCTGTCTAAGAAAAAGTCTGGTGTAAACCGCAAGTAAGAAAAAGATAAATTTATGGTTGATATTGTTTAAGTGTTATTTTATGGTTTTAAATTGTTTAAAATGTTAGGTACACTGGTAAGTGATTATTTCTATAATTTATTTTATAAGATTACTATAAGGTCTAAAAAAAGATTACTCTTTGGACTTTGTGTATTATTAAATTACGAATACAATTTATTATTAAATTATATAGCATATTTTTTTTCGTATTTGCCAAAGAACTGAAGATATTCGTATTTTTTTATTATAATGAAAGAAAAAGAAAAGTAATACTAAATGTGTTTCATTTAGATATTGGAAAATACTATTAAATCTGGAGCTTGTAAGGCGTTTTCTACAACTTCAGTTTTAAATATAAATTTTTCATTAACTGATGAACAACATCAAATGCAACAAGTAGCTAGAAAATTCTCTAGAGAAGAAATTATACCTGTAGCTGGTCATCATGATAAAACTGGAGAATATCCTTGGGAAATACTTAAGAAAGCTTGGTCACTTGGTCTTATGAATGGTCATATCCCTCAAGATATTGGTGGATTAGGATTAGATGTTCTTACAGCATGTGTTATGGCAGAAGAAATTGCGTATGGTTTCAAAAAAATATGCATACTTTTCAAAATAGTTATTAAATAGCTAAACAATTTTCAATGGATTTTGAGTATATGTAACAAAAATTATGATGCGGCTTTGATATTTTTGTGATATCCAAAGATTCACAATATTTTTGGACACATTTAGTTAGAGGAAAATATCTGAAAAAAATTTATGTAAACAATCATAAAATAAGTATATTTTAGAATATGCACTTATAATTTCGATTTTTGTAATTGCAGACTTGAAAAAGAGCAATTTTAAAATAACAGAAATAATAGAAATTTAATAAGTTAATAAGCGAAAGTTATAGCAAAGTTATATAAAAATATTAGAAAACTTACCACAAAAATTACCAAATTAATATTTAATTAAACAAGTACTGGTACTACCTTTAATATTCTCCAATATTTTTTCACAATTATTTTATGAAAATGAAACTAAATTATCTTTATTAAATTTCTAAATTAACAATTATTTTATTAAAATGAAAATAAATTATCTTTAACTTTAAACGCGTGTACGGCTAATTGAAAATAATTTTAAGGTTAATAATTTTTTAAACACACGTTATTGTAAACTTTCTGTTTTATTAGTATTCGTAAAGAATTTTCATAAATATTCCTTAAGAATTTTCATAAATATTCCTAAAGAATTCTTAAGGAATATAAATTCCAGTGTGCATAATTCGGAGTTTGATAATTTTTTCTTACCAATTCCGAAGGTGAGCGAGCGAGAAAGAAGCGTATCAGAGGAAGATGGAAAATCAAAAAAGAAATAATTCAAAATTTAGCAAATGTTTATTTTTTTATTTTCCATCTGCCTCTGATACGCTTCTTTCTCGCTCGCTCACCTTCGGAATTGGTAAGAAAAAATTCTCAAACTCCGAGTTATGCACACTGGGTTGGATTTGATTTATGAAACTCTTTTGTGTAGTGATTTGTGTAGTGATTTATTGTGTAGCGCATAGATAATATATATATACTTCAATAGATGGCCAACTCGCAAATCACAGTAGCAGCGTCACTTAATTTTTGTTGGAAGGCGAACTTAATTTATATTTCTCTCCCCTCCCTCCCGTAACCCTATTCTTTTTTCTTTTTTTTAAAATTATAAATAAAAATAAATAAAATAAAGTAATTTATATTAAATTTTTTATTTTATTAATTTTTCTTGTAACAATTTTTTCTCGCAAAAATATGTCGTGCAGCAACTAGTAATTCTTTTTGTAAATTTGCTGCTTCTTTCGGACATAATTCCATTAAGATTAACATTCATTTGACGACGTGAGGTGCATGGGTTACTACAGCAGCCTGAATAATTATTAAAGTTCTAAACCATAAAGAGAATAATTAGTAAAAAATATTTTTTTTTATGTATAAAT
Source organism: Rhamphomyia laevipes (assembly GCA_963920725.1). Classification (NCBI taxonomy): domain Eukaryota; kingdom Metazoa; phylum Arthropoda; class Insecta; order Diptera; family Empididae; genus Rhamphomyia; species Rhamphomyia laevipes. The sequence goes on along the minus strand of OY987255.1, from coordinate 50,520,929 downwards.
TATAATTATAATTACCTTTTCATAAAATGATTAATGATCTAAATATTTTCATAGACTGATCTAAGAATGATGGATACACTAATTTTTGTACAATTACTTCAAAATGTTTACTCAATTCTTGTGCAGCCTTAAGTTTAATTTCGCCTTTTGCTCCCGAATCACCTAATATAGTAACATAACTACGAAAAGTATGCACTTGGTTCACATCGAGCTGAGATGATGCCAATGCAACTGCTGGAATATATCCCGCAAACATATCCTATTTTATATTGCATTTCTCTAAATAGAAAAAATATATATATATATATTAAATAATATTAGTTTGATGTTAAATGTGATGTTTTTGTAATGAATAGAGATTAAACAAAAATCACAATTAGAAAATTAAGGTTAGAATTTTAACTACAATAAATAAATATATAATAGAAGTATAAAAATATAATTTTTATTATTCATTTTTTTATAGAACTTACCAATAACTTAATTATATCAAAAATGTTTTAAAATTAAATATTATTGTTTTATTATTCGTTTTTCTAAAGCATCACAAACGACAAACGTTTTCAAAACAATAAAGCCCGTATTACAGTGGATTGAAAAAATAAAAAAAAAAAAAAAACTATTTGTGTGACTAACACAGAAATATTTTTCAATGATAGACAACTATAGTATCGTATTAATTTTGTCAAATATATTATTTTTTTTATCTGTCAAAGATATTTTTTATTGTTTTGATTTTGAAATAAATTATTGATTAAAAATTAAAATTTTTATATAATATGGCGGCAAATAATATTTGGAACCATATGAAAAAAAAATTGCATGATTTGTCAAAAAAAATCTAAATTTTTAAAAAAATTGCTCGATTTGTCAAAAAAAATCTACATTTTTTTCGATATTTTTGGACAGAAATGGTTTTGTTGCTACTACACAGCGGCAAATCATTAGCGACATGGAAATTTTCCGGTTTTGGATTTTTTTTTGACAGAAATGGTTTGTTTACAATATAGGTTGTTACTCGCGCTCATATATTTTTGTATATAAGAAATTTTACCTCTCGCTCTAAATGGATTCTTTCTGAAAAATATCAATTTACAAGACAATGTCATACGGGCCTTAACAAATTTTTCAAAATGTCAAATGTTGTCAACATAACCTCAAAATATAAAACGACACTAGCGCTGCAAGAATTGAAAGAGGAACTAATATTAATTTAATGGCCATATTCATCGCGTTTTTTAGTTGCGTTTGGGCATCCTTTGCTGCAAATATTATTTAGATCGAATGGGTTTTAAACAGAACCTACACTACTAAAAGCCGTGTCATTACAATACATGCGCAAAAATTTGTAGTCACAGAAATTATAATATTATACGTCAAAATTAAATGCCGGTAATACCAAGCGCTAAAAGTTCGGAAGAAAAAGTGAAATATAATAGGTAAATAATAATTGTTAAATACCTAAAAGTAGTTAAAAGTGTTATTTAATAATAGTAGATTAAATTAATCTAAAAAAATTGTGCGGGCATTGTGTATTTCTAGTGTAATTTGTGTGATAAAAATTAGCACAAATTCTAACCTAAAAAAAAAAAATTTATTCATATTTTTTTGTTATGTAAATAAAAACACACTATATATTTTGATAGTTTTTAATAATAATTTAATTTTTAATAATCAATAAGTGTGCTAAAAGCAATTTAAATTACCTAGATGTACATAATTAAGTGTATTTTTTTTATTATAAGTTTTTTTGATGGATCTGTGAATATGGAAATGAGGTATTTAAAATTAAATACTTAAAATTGTAAATACAGATGATGAAATTAATTTATATTTAAAAATTATGTTAAATAACTTAAAAATAAATTTTCGTTATCTTATATCACATTTGCGTGGAATTCAAAGAATATTGGTAGAGCATTTTCCTAATTTATATCAACTTTAATGTCGAAACCATCATTAGTTCTTTGGAAAACCTTAATTTATACTATGATGGAACATATTGAAACTTTACAAACATTTATTAAACAATCCACTGAATTAAATAAAAATTCATTTAATTTAGTGGATTGTTTAATTAAATTGATTTTAATGCATCATTATTGTGTCAATATTTCTTTGGAACAAGTTTAATTGAACAAGCTGATAAATTTACAAATTAAATAAATGAAAATCGTATATTAACATCAAATTTATTAAAAACTTTTGGACAAACTAATTTAAATTTGGAGCATAATATAAACGTTTTATGAATGCGTTTTTAGAAATTTCATATTATAGTGGATATTTTGATTTAATTTTATGGTATTATTCACCAGATTCATTAAAAATTGATCATTCACAATTTTCCACAAAATTTATTCATAATTATTTGACAGCAGAAGAATGGATTTTAATTGAACAGAGAGTTGTAAATTTCGGTAAAAAAGAATGTAATATAAATATGAATCGTATATTTTTACAACAAACTAAAACGAAATTGATATTTCAACAACCAGATTTACTGCATGAAGATAAAAATAATCAATTAAATATAAAGAATTTCTTATTAACAAATACTATGGATGATACTGAACAGATCAAAGCATATTTTCTAGATCCTACAAATAATTGGTTAATCAAATATTTAGCAAGGCAACAAAAATATGAAATTTGTGAATTGATTATTTTGGATAGTATTAAGAACAATGATGTAAAAGATTTGATTATTTTTCTAGAAAATCATGAAGTTAAAATTTAAGTGTATGTTTTCAATCTAAAAAATCTATTTTACAATTAATTTATTTTCATGAATTAATTAAATCAATTAATCAGAAATAAAATATAAATACAATTTTAAAAATTATTAATGAGAAAAATGAAAATTATTTAATAAAAAAATATTCTGCAGAAAATATTGAAGGAATTTAATTAAAACATTATATAGAGTAGATTAAGTATTTTGTTTAAACAAATAATTCTTTTTAAACAAATTACACTTTATCTACTTTAAATACTTTAAAAAGCAATTGTGTGCCTTATTCGCATATCGCAGCACAGATTTTTCATTTTTTCTCAAGAAAAGCAAATTAAAATTAAACATATTTTCAGGATACTTCACAAGAGAATATTGGTTATATTTGTAGGATATTGACACAAATTTCACACTGCCAATTAGGTTTGGTAAAAGGGGCTGTATTTCAGCAATTGAATTGATAACTTATTAAAATTTAATATATAATTTTATTTTCAGATACTTAATGAACATTTTAAACGCATCACATGCTAAATTTTGCGCGCATGTGTTAGTGTGAAATCTTTTTTCTCGGCTTGTAAAATAATGTAGGTTCTGGTTTTAAAGGTTTTCTATGTAACTAATTATACATTGCTGCAACGCACTGCAGAAGATAACGCTGTGATTACACTAGCCATAAATGTCTGATAGAAATGTTAAACATTTCTATCTGAAATTTTTTTTTGACAAGTAAAAAAAACACGCTGGCTATTTGTTGTCAGACATTTCTGTCTAACATTTCATTTGTAATCATGTCGTCAACAAGAAAGCAATTAGCTATAAAAATATTAAAATAAAAATATTTTTAATAATATAGTTATTCACTCCTTAATTAATTAACACTTTAGTTAATCTTTTATTTATTTAGCAGTAAACTAATTTTTTCACTCCAATAATCACCTCAAAGTAATTAAATTTTTAATTTCAGGGGCAAATCTAACATTTTTATCAAATATCGCCATTTGCAAATTAATAAATGTAAAAAAAAATCTTTAAAAAAAATCTGAAAAGTTGTCTAGAGAAAAATCGTGATTTTTCTGTCGAGACAGAAATCCTGTCTGGTTTACACTTGACATTTCGTAGATAGAACATATGTTCTGTCTAAGAAAAAGTCTGGTGTAAACCGCAAGTAAGAAAAAGATAAATTTATGGTTGATATTGTTTAAGTGTTATTTTATGGTTTTAAATTGTTTAAAATGTTAGGTACACTGGTAAGTGATTATTTCTATAATTTATTTTATAAGATTACTATAAGGTCTAAAAAAAGATTACTCTGTAAAAGCCTTGTGCTTTTTTTAAAAAAAAATAAAAATCCAATTTTATTGTTTCCTTTTATAAAAAATTCTTTTATTTATAGTTTGTATTCTTCCAAAACAAAATTTTACAAAATAACTTTTTTCAAATTTTAGCTTCTTCCTCATCTAACGTATAAATTCCGAATAATCTTCTTCTTTCAAAAAAATTTAAAACTCTCCTTTTCTTTTCGTAAAAATTTCCACTTACAATGATATATTTATATATGGTCTGATTTTACCGTACTTTATTTTTTTAAAATTAATAATGATGAGTAAGAAAAAGACAACAAATTATAATATTAAATATTTTCAACACACAAATATGTATATGTGTATATTACTTTCAGTGACATGACAATCAATATGACAACTTAACAAAACAAAATAAAATAATAAAGCCGTATATACACGATTCCCTTACAGTTCGGCTAACCTGACAAGTTGAGCGACCCGATCAACTACACTCTAAGGACGTCAATGAATTCTGTGCAAACTAATTATTTTTCATAGGTTCGAGCCATTTTCGAATGTGATAAGCTTCCACTATACCCTTATATGGAATTTGTGTAATCTGACAATTATCAATATCTTTAATCACGTATCTATCATTTGGAAGTATTTTCGAAATTACATACGGCCCTTTATATTTAGGTATAAGCTTTTTGTTAGTACCTATTGTTACATCTACATTTTTTATAACTACATAATCACCTAAATCAAATCTTTTGGCGGGCTTGTGTGTTTTTTCAAAATAGTATTCATTTCTTGATCTTGTACGGCTACGCAATTGTTTATAAATATGTGTCAATGTAATTTGATTTTTGAATTGCTTTAATAATTGTTCACGCAGTTGTAAATAATTCTTTGCAGCACATGTTCGCAGAAATATTGCAGCTGTACCTCTTAACATTTTCCTCATACACATGTACTTAAAATGTTCGTTGCAATTATTAATATCAATAGCATTATCAAAATCAATTAGCCATTTCTCAATTGGATAAGCATCATCGCCAGTGTAAACTGGTACCAAATATTCAACATCAGTAATTCTTAGTTGTTGTAATTTATTACTGTTTTCGTTTTCTAATAATCTCAATTCTTTTTCTAATAAACGTATTTTTTTTTTTCGTTCCAATCGACGCAATAATTCTTCTTCAGCTAAATCGTCACGATCAATGTCAATATTACCAGCACCTGCATTATCATCAGCACCAGCAATGTCGTCACCATTAACATTACCACAATTACTACCAGCATCATTATTATCACCATTATTATCGCCGTCACTATTTGTTGGTGTTGGTTCAACTGTTTCTACATTACAATCAAAACCAATTATGCCAGCGTCTCTAGCAACAATCCTTAACTGTCGAATTGTTGCTGTTGTTGGATACTGGACATTAGCATCTCTCAACAAATTAATTATTTCATCACGTGAACTCATTGTGAAAATTATACGTAAAATATATATAAAATTTAAAATAGGTTTCAATTTTAAATTTTCAATGGTAGATTTTCAATATTTCAATTTCACTTCACAATATAAATTATGTTCAATATTCAATGTTAGGATCTTAATTTTCACTTTGCAATTTAAAATATTCAGCACGTGTAATCCCACTTCTGAACTGTAAAAGCCTTGTGCTTTTTTTTAAAAAAAATAAAAATCCAATTTTATTGTTTCCTTTTATAAAAAATTCTTTTATTTATAGTTTGTATTCTTCCAAAACAAAATTTTACAAAATAACTTTTTTCAAATTTTAGCTTCTGTGGGGATGGTGCGCGTGTTAATTTTTACCAACCTCACTTGTCTTTATTTTTGTCCTGAAGGATCTTATCTTTCATTATATAAAAAAAACTATTTAATTTATGTTAAATTAAATATATAAAATATTATTTATTTAACTTATTTCTTAATGTTATTTATCCAACTTATAATTTTATTTATTATATTTAATATTTAAGTTCATTGTTCCAATTTTTATTTTATTTAACATAAGTAATTTATTTTTATATTTAATATTTATTTACTTTAATATACTATCTTTAATAGTTGTAATTTATTACTTTGACTTATTTAAAACGCACAATTAAATTTATTTCAAATTTGATCGATTTTTTGATCTGAGCACTCTCGTTGCTGACTATAGAATAATGATCTTATCATCTCTTCATTTGCATTTATTATCATTGCAGCAAATAAAAAAATGATATGATTGGGGGTATGATCGCATCATCCGATTATTAACAAAACAATTAGTTACCGGTACAATAATAATTTTTGTTGTTCAAGAGAATAATTATAAATTAATAAAAATTATTAATTATTGTTGTACCGGGTCACTACATCACCCTCCTCCGAGTGAAACGTAAATTTTAATTTGTGAGGAAGTACGATTGTATACCTGAATATTACATATTATTTATATCGAATATATCGTTATTAAATCTTTTAACTATGCTAATAAATGTTTGCCTGTCAATTGCGAAAAGGAAAAAAAAATAAGTAAGAAATTGATTTTTGAAGTAAGAAGTTAACAATTATTATTTACTGAAACTAACTCTACGACACTTTGACTCCGACTTCATGGTAGAAACTCCATAAGCCGGTTTTAGTCTGTCGATTGAAATTGCTTTCTCTTTGTCGTTGATACGTATGATAAACGTTTTTCGTAGACGTCTGGTCACTTTAAAAGGTCCATCGTAAGTTGGTGTCAGCGTTGGTTTGATTTTGTCGCTCCGAATGAATACGTAGTCACATGTGTCTAGAGTTTTTGGTATAAAAATTTGTTGTTTGTCTGTTTTTCGTGTCGGCGTCGGTACCAAACTTCGCATTGTGTCGCGTAGTTTTGTAATTAGTACGTTAGAGTCCGGTACGTCCGTTGTCGATTCTATAAAAAATTCGCCCGGTAGTTTTAGTGTCTGGCCGTATACTAATTCAGCTGGAGAGCATTGAATATCCTCCTTGAGCGCGGCGCGAACTCCCAGGAGAACTAATGGTAGCTCTATACTCCAGTTCTGGCTATTACCACGTGCTCTGAGCGTATCCTTCAGCTGTCGATGATACCGTTCGACTAGTCCGTTAGATTGTGGGTGGTACGGAGAGGTTCTGGTACGAAACACACCTAACAGTTTCCGAAGCTCTTGAAAAAGTTTGGCTTCAAACTGTGATCCTTGATCCGTCGAAATGGTTGCTGGAATTCCAAAGCGGGATACATATTGTATCACGAATGTTTTTGCGATTGTTATAGCTGTCATATCCGGTATGGCGTAAGCTTCAGGCCATCGTGTAAATCTGTCGACTACTGTGAAAATGTATGAGTTTCCGTCAGAGGTGGGTAAAGGACCTACCAAGTCTATATGTATGTGCTCAAATCGTGCGTTAGGTATGTCAAAAGTCCCATGTTGAGATTTTGTGTGACGATGAATTTTGGTCTTTTGGCAGGGTATGCAAACCTTGGACCAATTATTCGAGTCACGATTTATGTTTGGCCAAAAATATCGTGATCCAAGCAATTTTCTGGTTGCTCGAATGCCAGGATGTGCCAAATTATGCATTGCGTTAAAAACAACTCGTCTTAATGTTTCGGGAATGTACGGTCGGTTGTTTTTCGTAGAAATTTCGCAGTAGAGTTCTAGGTCAGGTAAGTTTATTTTTTCTAGCCTAATTGATGGTCTCGGATGTGCAAGAAGTTTTGTTAGTTCGTCGTCCATTTTCTGTTCTTTTGCAATTTTACGTAAGTCGAAACTGTCCCAGTCTACCGTCGCGATCTCTGTAAAACGAGAGAGGCTGTCCGCTATGACATTATCTTTTCCAGCAATATGTCTAATATCAGTGGTAAATTGTGCAATGTAGTCTAGGTGGCGGGTCTGTCGTGGGTTGCGTTCGATCTTAGAGCAAATTGCGTTGATAAGTGGCTTGTGGTCCGTGAAGATTGTAAAGTCTCGTCCTTCTACAGCGTATCGAAAGTGTTTGACCGCTGCGTAGATCGCTAGAAGTTCGCGATCAAACGCAGAATATTTGCTTTCGGCTGGCGATAATTTGCGTGAGAAGAATGCGAGTGGTTGCCATCCTTGCTTTGTTGGTTGTTACAACACTGCACCCAACGCGATATCTGATGCGTCGGTAACTAATATCAGCGTTCCGTTCGATTGCGGATGCGCAAGCATGGTGGCATGTGCCAACGCTGCTTTAACGTTTTGGAACACCGAGGTGAGTTCATCTGGCCAGTCAAGAATTTTGTTTTTTCCTTTAGTTTTGCTTACTTTGCCTAGGTACGCGTAAATTGGAGCGAGCAGTTCAGCTAGTTTGGGTATAAAGCGATGATAATAGTTTACCATCCCTATAAAGCCCTGAATTTGGCGGATTGACGAAGGTGTTGGGAATTTCTGAATGCTTTCGACTTTTTCATTTGATGGCGAAATACCATGCTCAGTAACGAGATGACTGAGAAAACTTAATTCAGAAACTCCGAAAACGCATTTTGCTGCATTAATGGTAATTCCATAATCCGATAACCGCTGAAACAACAGTCGGAGATGTTCCTTATGCGTTCCTTATGCAATAAGGACGTCATCTATGTAGATGAACACGAAGTCCAATCCTTGACACACCTGATGCATGAACCTTTGGAACGTTTGGGCTGCGTTCCTTAACATGAAAGGCATTCGCCGAAATTCGAACAACCCAAATGGTGTGGTGATTGCGGTTTTATGAATGTCGGTTTCTGCTACCGGTATTAAATGGTATGCCCTGACGAGGTCAACTTTTGAAAATATTTTGGTACCGTTTAAGTGTGCTGCAAAATTCTGGATATGCGGAATCGGATATCGATCCGGAATAGTAGCTGCATTCAGTTGACGGTAATCCCCGCATGGACGCCACTCATTATTATTCTTTTTGGGCACCATATGTAACGGCGAAGAAACATAAGAAGACGATGGTTGGCATATGCCTAATTCAACCATTAAGTCGAACTCCTTTTTCGCGGCGTCATGGCGAGTAGTGTCGAGACGGCGCGGTTTCGCACAAGGTAACCGGTTTTCGGTCATTATGTGGTGTACCACCGAATGACGAACTTCTTTAAAGTAGTCCGGCGGCTGTGTAAGCTCGGGAAATTGAGATAATATTTCTGAAAACTCGTTCTTGATTACGTTGACTTTAGGCGTCGGCGTGTTGGCGGTAATATTCAACGTATGGATCGAAAGATTTGTAAGTGGATCAATGATTTTTCTATTTTTTAAATCTACGATAAAACCGTACTTCTTTAAAAAATCAGCTCCGATGATAGCTCGATCGATATCCGCTAAAACGAATTCATGAATGAATGCTCTACTTCCCAACCTAACTTTTAGCATTTTGGTGCCGAAAGTATTAATTGCAGTACCATTGGCTGCAGATAAAGAGATGTTTTGGTCTGAAATATTGCGCGATTTGCATGGTAAAACTGACAAATCTGCTCCCGTGTCGATTAAAAATGAAATATTGTTAGTATCGTCACGGATATAAAGGCGGCTTGTAAATTGGTTGACACCGGTAGCCGCAATACGCGGTGTCGTCTTTAGTTTGGGTGGTTCTCTGTTGGTTTTCTTGGACAAGTGCATTTTGTCGCTTTGTCGCCAAACCTTTTATGATACCAACATTGTTCGGTCGTGTATTTACTTGATGATGAACCAGAATGATCCGCGTTTTTACTTGAGCTGCGCTGTTTTCTAGAATTGCTTCTATGTCGCGATCTAAAATTTTTATCGTAATTTACATCGAGTCTTGCGATCATCGCTTCGAGTCGCGATAATCTTTCTTCAACCTTGTTTGTGGTTGTGACTTGCGTTGTCGATTTACTATTGCGCGACATTGGTTTCTCGATAGCAAACAGCGATGCGTTCTGCTGTGCCTCATGTATTTTATCGGCGACGTCTGCTAGTTCGCTAAGCGGTTTTTCGGCGAATGCAGCTAAAGCTATATGAATAACTTGTGGTAATTTTCTTAACCACAAATTTTTCATACTGTCGTCATTAAAAGTTGCACCGGCTAGTTGCTTCATTTGTCGTAATAAATCTGAAGGTTTCTGGTCGCCGATGCCTGCTTTTTCGATTAGGGTTTCGAGGCGTTTTGATTCCGAAACCGAATGCCGTTTAATAAGTTCAGTTTTTATATATTCGTAATTATTGCTAGCTGCCGGATTAGTGAGTATGTCTATTATAGAGTTACACGATTCTGGCGGTAAAGCAGAAATAGTTAAACAGTATTTTGTTTCGTCGCTCGTTATCCGATACGCTTTAAATTGCGCTTCGGCTTGGATAAACCACGTTGTCGGGTTGGTTGGCCAAAACGATGGTAAACGAACGCGGACGGAGGCAATACTCGGTTCGTTATTTGTACCTGTAAGCGTTGTACTGTTCTCAGTAGATGTCTTTGCATCATCAGCATTCATTGTATTTTTTTTTTTTTTTTTTAAAAAAAATTTAATTAAAATAAACAATAATTGAATGTATCTTCTTTATGAAATAAAAAGTTTCAAAAATAGTTCGCTTGACGAGAAAAAAAATAAAATATTAATACTCGTATATTAAATCGTACGTAATATTCGGATGATACCAAAAATATTTAAAAATCGTATGTATTTTTCGGACGGTCCCACAGTAAAAATATTATTTTAAAAATTGAATGTTTTTTTTTTATGTGTGTATGCGATACTTTTTACCAAATTTTTAGAGAGAGCGTGTAAGAGAAATCGAAAGTGTATGTATGCGAAATAAATTTAATTCAGCGATTTTTATATTTATGTATGTATTTCTAATATATCGTTTTATAATGTAAGTATGTGATATATAATTAATAAAAAATTTTGTATATAAGAATATGTATTTTATATATGAAATTAAAATTTATATAATATAATATAGAATATAGAATTTATATAATAATTTTATTAAGAATAAATACTAAATAATTTTAATTTATATAATGCATTAAAAAAATATTATTTTTGTGTATTTGATAAATGCATATGAAATAATTTTAATTCGTTTTTTATTGTTTTTTTTTTCAAAAAAAAAATTTCTAATTTAATTTTAAAAAATTTTAAATTTTATAGTATATTTTTATGATATTCAAAATGATTTAAATTTTAGGTATTTCAATAAATTTACATATCATATATAGAGGTTTTTTTATTATTTAAATTATTATATTAGCGAATTAACAATTGGTATGCAACTATAACGATTAATTAAACCTGTGTATTTTATTATTAATTTTTATAGACAATATTATCAATTTATTAATTTAGATATCAAAAACAAAGATTTTTATTTCAAATATTAATTCATTTAAAAATATTAGCATATGAATTTTTAAATTTTTTTTTTTTTAAAAAATGAAAATAAAGATTTAATTTAAATTAATTTAAGTTTAATTTTAAATTTAATGCGAATGGATTTTTTTTAAATTATATGACTGTACCATTCGTTATTGTTTTTGAATATAAATGTACAAAATAATGAAAAAATTTTACTTGGCGTGATCTTGAATTTTTATATGATGAAGTTGTTCCCTCGCTGATTTTCGATGAATTGATGATCGATGAATCGGGTAACGTTGAATTGGTTCAATGATGACGTAAAATTGTTTAATTTTGATGATCTAATGATAATTTTCTTGATCGACGCAATGTTGACAATGATGACAATTTCCAAATATATTTATAGCTTGGAAACTAATCTTTATATATATGTATATATGAAATTAATTTATATATATATATTATAAATTATAATATATATAGTGGTTTAATAGCGGCACAATGATTTAAGTTTTATTTTTTGGTTTTATACCACAATTTTACCGCGTGTTTTTATTTTACAGGTTAATTTTAATTTTTCCGGCACTAATTGTGGTACTTTTTAAACGTTCGGGGTCACCAGTTGTGGGGATGGTGCGCGTGTTAATTTTTACCAACCTCACTTGTCTTTATTTTTGTCCTGAAGGATCTTATCTTTCATTATATAAAAAAAACTATTTAATTTATGTTAAATTAAATATATAAAATATTATTTATTTAACTTATTTCTTAATGTTATTTATCCAACTTATAATTTTATTTATTATATTTAATATTTAAGTTCATTGTTCCAATTTTTATTTTATTTAACATAAGTAATTTATTTTTATATTTAATATTTATTTACTTTAATATACTATCTTTAATAGTTGTAATTTATTACTTTGACTTATTTAAAACGCACAATTAAATTTATTTCAAATTTGATCGATTTTTTGATCTGAGCACTCTCGTTGCTGACTATAGAATAATGATCTTATCATCTCTTCATTTGCATTTATTATCATTGCAGCAAATAAAAAAATGATATGATTGGGTGGTATGATCGCATCATCCGATTATTAACAAAACAATTAGTTACCGGTACAATAATAATTTTTGTTGTTCAAGAGAATAATTATAAATTAATAAAAATTATTAATTATTGTTGTACCCCGCACTACACTTCTTCCTCATCTAACGTATAAATTCCGAATAATCTTCTTCTTTCAAAAAAATTTAAAACTCTCCTTTTCTTTTCGTAAAAATTTCCACTTACAATGATATATTTATATATGGTCTGATTTTACCGTACTTTATTTTTTTAAAATTAATAATGATGAGTAAGAAAAAGACAACAAATTATAATATTAAATATTTTCAACACACAAATATGTATATGTGTATATTACTTACAGTGACATGACAATCAATATGACAACTTAACAAAACAAAATAAAATAATAAAGCCGTATATACACGATTCCCTTACAACTCTTTGGACTTTGTGTATTATTAAATTACGAATACAATTTATTATTAAATTATATAGCATATTTTTTTTCGTATTTGCCAAAGAACTGAAGATATTCGTATTTTTTTATTATAATGAAAGAAAAAGAAAAGTAATACTAAATGTGTTTCATTTAGATATTGGAAAATACTATTAAATCTGGAGCTTGTAAGGCGTTTTCTACAACTTCAGTTTTAAATATAAATTTTTCATTAACTGATGAACAACATCAAATGCAACAAGTAGCTAGAAAATTCTCTAGAGAAGAAATTATACCTGTAGCTGGTCATCATGATAAAACTGGAGAATATCCTTGGGAAATACTTAAGAAAGCTTGGTCACTTGGTCTTATGAATAGTCATATCCCTCAAGATATTGGTGGATTAGGATTAGATGTTCTTACAGCATGTGTTATGGCAGAAGAAATTGCGTATGGTTTCAAAAAAATATGCATACTTTTCAAAATAGTTATTAAATAGCTAAATAATTTTCAATGGATTTTGAGTATATGTACCAAAAATTATGATGCGGCTTTGATATTTTTGTGATATCCAAGAATTCACAATATTTTTTGGACACATTTAGTTAGGGGAAAATATCTGAAAAAAATTTATGTAAACAATCATAAAATAAGTATATTTTAGAATATGCACTTATAATTTCGATTTTTGTAATTGCAGACTTGAAAAAGAGCAATTTTAAAATAACAGAAATAATAGAAATTTAATAAGTTAATAAGCGAAAGTTATAGCAAAGTTATATAAAAATATTAGAAAACTTACCACAAAAATTACCAAATTAATATTTAATTAAACAAGTACTGGTACTACCTTTAATATTCTCCAATATTTTTTCACAATTATTTTATGAAAATGAAACTAAATTATCTTTATTAAATTTCTAAATTAACAATTATTTTATTAAAATGAAAATAAATTATCTTTAACTTTAAACGCGTGTACGGCTAATTGAAAATAATTTTAAGGTTAATAATTTTTTAAACACACGTTATTGTAAACTTTCTGTTTTATTAGTATTCGTAAAGAATTTTCATAAATATTCCTTAAGAATTTTCATAAATATTCCTAAAGAATTCTTAAGGAATATAAATTCCAGTGTGCATAATTCGGAGTTTGATAATTTTTTCTTACCAATTCCGAAGGTGAGCGAGCGAGAAAGAAGCGTATCAGAGGAAGATGGAAAATCAAAAAAGAAATAATTCAAAATTTAGCAAATGTTTATTTTTTTATTTTCCATCTGCCTCTGATACGCTTCTTTCTCGCTCGCTCACCTTCGGAATTGGTAAGAAAAAATTCTCAAACTCCGAGTTAATCACACTGGGTTGGATTTGATTTATGAAACTCTTTTGTGTAGTGATTTGTGTAGTGATTTATTGTGTAGCGCATAGATAATATATATATACTTCAATAGATGGCCAACTCGCAAATCACAGTAGCAGCGTCACTTAATTTTTGTTGGAAGGCGAACTTAATTTATATTTCTCTCCCCTCCCTCCCGTAACCCTATGCTTTTTTCTTTTTTTTAAAATTATAAATAAAAATAAATAAAATAAAGTAATTTATATTAAATTTTTTATTTTATTAATTTTTCTTGTAACAATTTTTTCTCGCAAAAATATGTCGTGCAGCAACTAGTAATTCTTTTTGTAAATTTGCTGCTTCTTTCGGACATAATTCCATTAAGATTAACATTCATTTGACGACGTGAGGTGCATGGGTTACTACAGCAGCCTGAATAATTATTAAAGTTCTAAACCATAAAGAGAATAATTAGTAAAAAATATTTTTTTTTATGTATAAATTATAATTATAATTACCTTTTCATAAAATGATTAATGATCTAAATATTTTCATAGACTGATCTAAGAATGATGGATACACTAATTTTTGTACAATTACTTCAAAATGTTTACTCAATTCTTGTGCAGCCTTAAGTTTAATTTCGCCTTTTGCTCCCGAATCACCTAATATAGTAACATAACTACGAAAAGTATGCACTTGGTTCACATCGAGCTGAGATGATGCCAATGCAACTGCTGGAATATATCCCGGAAACATATCCTATTTTATATTGCATTTCTCTAAATAGAAAAAATATTATTGTTTTATTATTTGTTTTTCTAAAGCATCACACACGACAAACGTTTTCAAAACAATAAAGCCCGTATTACAGTGGATTGAAAAAATAAAAAAAAAAAAAACTATTTGTGTGACTAACACAGAAATATTTTTCAATGATAGACAACTATAGTATCGTATTAATTAAATAATATTTGGAACCATATGAATAAAAAATTGCATGATTTGTCAAAAAAAATCTAAATTTTTAAAAAAATTGCTCGATTTGTCAAAAAAAATCTACATTTTTTTCGATATTTTTGGACAGAAATGGTTTTGTTGCTACTACACAGCGGCAAATCATTAGCGACATGGAAATTTTCCGGTTTTTTTGGATTTTTTTTGACAGAAATGGTTTGTTTACAATATAGCTTGTTACTCGCACTCATATATTTTTGTATATAAGAAATTTTTTTTCTTTCTGAAAAATATCAATTTACAAGACAATGTCATACGGGCCTTAACAAATTTTTCAAAATGTCAAATGTTGTCAACATAACCTCAAAATATAAAACGACACTAGCGCTGCATCCTTTGCTGCAAATATTATTTAGATCGAATGGGTTTTAAACAGAACCTAAACTACTAAAAGCCGTGTCATTACAATACATGCGCAAAAATTTGTAGTCACAGAAATTATAATATTATACGTCAAAATTAAATGCCGGTAATACAAAGCGCTAAAAGTTCGGAAGAAAAAGTGAAATATAATAGGTAAATAATAATTGTTAAATACCTAAAAGTAGTTAAAAGTGTTATTTAATAATAGTAGATTAAATTAATCTAAAAAAATTGTGCGGGCATTGTGTATTTCTAGTGTAATTTGTGTGATAAAAATTAGCACAAATTCTAACCTAAAAAAAAAAAATTTATTCATATTTTTTTGTTATGTAAATAAAAACACACTATATATTTTGATAGTTTTTAATAATAATTTAATTTTTAATAATCAATAAGTGTGCTAAAAGCAATTTAAATTACCTAGATGTACATAATTAAGTGTATTTTTTTTATTATAAGTTTTTTTGATGGATCTGTGAATATGGAAATGGGGTATTTAAAATTAAATACTTAAAATTGTAAATACAGATGATGAAATTAATTTATATTTAAAAATTATGTTAAATAACTTAAAAATAAATTTTCGTTATCTTATATCACATTTGCGTGGAATTCAAAGAATATTGGTAGAGCATTTTCCTAATTTATATCAACTTTAATGTCGAAACCATCATTAGTTCTTTGGAAAACCTTAATTTATACTATGATGGAACATATTGAAACTTTACAAACATTTATTAAACAATCCACTGAATTAAATAAAAATTCATTTAATTTAGTGGATTGTTTAATTAAATTGATTTTAATGCATCATTATTGTGTCAATATTTCTTTGGAACAAGTTTAATTGAACAAGCTGATAAATTTACAAATTAAATAAATGAAAATCGTACATTAACATCAAATTTATTAAAAACTTTTGGACAAACTAATTTAAATTTGGAGCATAATATAAACGTTTTATGAATGCGTTTTTAGAAATTTCATATTATAGTGGATATTTTGATTTAATTTTATGGTATTATTCACCAGATTCATTAAAAATTGATCATTCACAATTTTCCACAAAATTTATTCATAATTATTTGACAGCAGAAGAATGGATTTTAATTGAACAGAGCGTTGTAAATTTCGGTAAAAAAGAATGTGATATAAATATGAATCGTATATTTTTACAACAAACTAAAACGAAATTGATATTTCAACAACCAGATTTACTGCATGAAGATAAAAATAATCAATTAAATATAAAGAATTTCTTATTAACAAATACTATGGATGATACTGAACAGATCAAAGCATATTTTCTAGATCCTACAAATAATTGGTTAATCAAATATTTAGCAAGGCAACAAAAATATGAAATTTGTGAATTGATTATTTTGGATAGTATTAAGAACAATGATGTAAAAGATTTGATTATTTTTCTAGAAAATCATGAAGTTTTAGAAATTAAAATTTAAGTGTATGTTTTCAATCTAAAAAATCTATTTTACAATTAATTTATTTTCATGAATTAATTAAATCAATTAATCAGAAACAAAAAATAAATACAATTTTAAAAATTATTAATGAGAAAAATGAAAATTATTTAATAAAAAAATATTCTGCAGAAAATATTGAAGGAATTTAATTAAAACATTATATAGAGTAGATTAAGTATTTTGTTTAAACAAATAATTCTTTTTAAACAAATTACACTTTATCTACTTTAAATACTTTAAAAAGCAATTGTGTGCCTTATTCGCAGATCGCAGCACAGATTTTTCATTTTTTCTCAAGAAAAGCAAATTAAAATTAAACATATTTTCAGGATACTTAACAAGAGAATATTGGTTATATTTGTAGGATATTGACACAAATTTCACACTGCCAATTAGGTTTGGTAAAAGGGGCTGTATTTCAGCAATTGAATTGATAACTTATTAAAATTTAATATATAATTTTATTTTCAGATACTTAATGAACATTTTAAACGCATCACATGCTAAATTTTGCGCGCATGTGTTAGTGTGAAATCTTATTTCTCGGCTTGTAAAATAGTGTAGGTTCTGGTTTTAAAGGTTTTCTATGTAACTAATTATACATTGCTGCAACGCACTGCAGAAGATAACGCTGTGATTACACTAGCCATAAATGTCTGATAGAAATGTTAAACATTTCTATCTGAAATTTTTTTTTGACAAGTAAAAAAAACACGCTGGCTATTTGTTGTCAGACATTTCTGTCTAACATTTCATTTGTAATCATGTCGTCAACAAGAAAGCAATTAGCTATAAAAATATTAAAATAAAAATATTTTTAATAATATAGTTATTCACTCCTTAATTAATTAACACTTTAGTTAATCTTTTATTTATTTAGCAGTAAACTAATTTTTTCACTCCAATAATCACCTCAAAGTAATTAAATTTTAAATTTCAGGGGCAAATCTAACATTTTTATCAAATATCGCCATTTGCAAATTAATAAATGTAAAAAAAAATCTTAAAAAAAAATCTGAAAAGTTGTCTAGAGAAAAATCGTGATTTTTCTGTCGAGACAGAAATCCTGTCTGGTTTACACTTGACATTTCGTAGATAGAACATATGTTCTGTCTAAGAAAAAGTCTGGTGTAAACCGCAAGTAAGAAAAAGATAAATTTATGGTTGATATTGTTTAAGTGTTATTTTATGGTTTTAAATTGTTTAAAATGTTAGGTACACTGGTAAGTGATTATTTCTATAATTTATTTTATAAGATTACTATAAGGTCTAAAAAAAGATTACTCTTTGGACTTTGTGTATTATTAAATTACGAATACAATTTATTATTAAATTATATAGCACATTTTTTTTCGTATTTGCCAAAGAACTGAAGATATTCGTATTTTTTTATTATAATGAAAGAAAAAGAAAAGTAATACTAAATGTGTTTCATTAAGATCTTGGAAAATACTATTAAATCTGGAGCTTGTAAGGCGTTTTCTACAACTTCAGTTTTAAATATAAATTTTTCATTAACTGATGAACAACATCAAATGCAACAAGTAGCTAGAAAATTCTCTAGAGAAGAAATTATACCTGTAGCTGGTCATCATGATAAAACTGGAGAATATCCTTGGGAAATACTTAAGAAAGCTTGGTCACTTGGTCTTATGAATGGTCATATCCCTCAAGATATTGGTGGATTAGGATTAGATGTTCTTACAGCATGTGTTATGGCAGAAGAAATTGCGTATGGTTTCAAAAAAATATGCATACTTTTCAAAATAGTTATTAAATAGCTAAACAATTTTCAATGGATTTTGAGTATATGTAACAAAAATTATGATGCGGCTTTGATATTTTTGTGATATCCAAAGATTCACAATATTTTTTGGACACATTTAGTTAGAGGAAAATATCTGAAAAAAATTTATGTAAACAATCATAAAATAAGTATATTTTAGAATATGCACTTATAATTTCGATTTTTGTAATTGCAGACTTGAAAAAGAGCAATTTTAAAATAACAGAAATAATAGAAATTTAATAAGTTAATAATCGAAAGTTATAGCAAAGTTATATAAAAATATTAGAAAATCTACCACAAAAATTACCAAATTAATATTTAATTAAACAAGTACTGGTACTACCTTTAATATTCTCCAATATTTTTTCACAATTATTTTATGAAAATGAAACTAAATTATCTTTATTAAATTTCTAAATTAACAATTATTTTATTAAAATGAAAATAAATTATCTTTAACTTTAAACGCGTGTACGGCTAATTGAAAATAATTTTAAGGTTAATAATTTTTTAAACACACGTTATTGTAAACTTTCTGTTTTATTAGTATTCGTAAAGAATTTTCATAAATATTCCTTAAGAATTTTCATAAATATTCCTAAAGAATTCTTAAGAAATATAAATTCCAGTGTGCATAATTCGGAGTTTGATAATTTTTTCTTACCAATTCCGAAGGTGAGCGAGCGAGAAAGAAGCGTATCAGAGGAAGATGGAAAATCAAAAAAGAAATAATTCAAAATTTAGCAAATGTTTATTTTTTTATTTTCCATCTGCCTCTGATACGCTTCTTTCTCGCTCGCTCACCTTCGGAATTGGTAAGAAAAAATTCTCAAACTCCGAGTTAATCACACTGGGTTGGATTTGATTTATGAAACTCTTTTGTGTAGTGATTTGTGTAGTCATTTATTGTGTAGCGCATAGATAATATATATATACTTCAATAGATGGCCAACTCGCAAATCACAGTAGCAGCGTCACTTAATTTTTGTTGGAAGGCGAACTTAATTTATATTTCTCTCCCCTCCCTCCCGTAACCCTATTCTTTTTTCTTTTTTTTAAAATTATAAATAAAAATAAATAAAATAGAGTAATTTATATTAATTTTTTTATTTTATTAATTTTTCTTGTAACAATTTTTTCTCGCAAAAATATGTCGTGCAGCAACTAGTAATTCTTTTTGTAAATTTGCTGCTTCTTTCGGACATAATTCCATTAAGATTAACATTCATTTGACGACGTGAGGTGCATGGGTTACTACAGCAACCTGAATAATTATTAAAGTTCTAAACCATAAAGAGAATAATTAGTAAAAAATATTTTTTTTTATGTATAAATTATAATTATAATTACCTTTTCATAAAATGATTAATGAACTAAATATTTTCATAGACTGATCTAAGAATGATGGATACACTAATTTTTGTACAATTACTTCAAAATGTTTACTCAATTCTTGTGCAGCCTTAAGTTTAATTTCGCCTTTTGCTCCCGAATCACCTAATATAGTAACATAACTACGAAAAGTATGCACTTGGTTCACATCGAGCTGAGATGATGCCAATGCAACTGCTGGAATATATCCCGCAAACATATCCTATTTTATATTGCATTTCTCTAAATAGAAAAAATATATATATATATATTAAATAATATTAGTTTGATGTTAAATGTGATGTTTTTGTAATGAATAGAGATTAAACAAAAATCACAATTAGAAAATTAAGGTTAGAATTTTAACTACAATAAATAAATATATAATAGAAGTATAAAAATATAATTTTTATTATTCATTTTTTTATAGAACTTACCAATAACTTAATTATATCAAAAATGTTTTAAAATTAAATATTATTGTTTTATTATTCGTTTTTCTAAAGCATCACAAACGACAAACGTTTTCAAAACAATAAAGCCCGTATTACAGTGGATTGAAAAAATCAAAAAAAAAAAAAAAACTATTTGTGTGACTAACACAGAAATATTTTTCAATGATAGACAACTATAGTATCGTATTAATTTTGTCAAATATATTATTTTTTTTATCTGTCAAAGATATTTTTTATTGTTTTGATTTTGAAATAAATTATTGATTAAAAATTAAAATTTTTATATAATATGGCGGCAAATAATATTTGGAACCATATGAAAAAAAAATTGCATGATTTGTCAAAAAAAATCTAAATTTTTAAAAAAATTGCTCGATTTGTCAAAAAAAATCTACATTTTTTTCGATATTTTTGGCCAGAAATGGTTTTGTTGCTACTACACAGCGGCAAATCATTAGCGACATGGAAATTTTCTGGTTTTTTTGGATTTTTTTTTGACAGAAATGGTTTGTTTACAATATAGCTTGTTACTCGCACTCATATATTTTTGTATATAAGAAATTTTACCTCTCGCTCTAAATGGATTCTTTCTGAAAAATATCAATTTACAAGACAATGTCATACGGGCCTTAACAAATTTTTCAAAATGTCAAATGTTGTCAACATAACCTCAAAATATAAAACGACACTAGCGCTGCAAGAATTGAAAGAGGAACTAATATTAATTTAATGGCCATATTCATCGCGTTTTTTAGTTGCGTTTGGGCATCCTTTGCTGCAAATATTATTTAGATCGAATGGGTTTTAAACAGAACCTACACTACTAAAAGCCGTGTCATTACAATACATGCGCAAAAATTTGTAGTCACAGAAATTATAATATTATACGTCAAAATTAAATGCCGGTAATACCAAGCGCTAAAAGTTCGGAAGAAAAAGTGAAATATAATAGGTAAATAATAATTGTTAAATACCTAAAAGTAGTTAAAAGTGTTATTTAATAATAGTAGATTAAATTAATCTAAAAAAATTGTGCGGGCATTGTGTATTTCTAGTGTAATTTGTGTGATAAAAATTAGCACAAATTCTAACCTAAAAAAAAAAAATTTATTCATATTTTTTTGTTATGTAAATAAAAACACACTATATAATTTGATAGTTTTTAATAATAATTTAATTTTTAATAATCAATAAGTGTGCTAAAAGCAATTTAAATTACCTAGATGTACATAATTAAGTGTATTTTTTTTATTATAAGTTTTTTTGATGGATCTGTGAATATGGAAATGAGGTATTTAAAATTAAATACTTAAAATTGTAAATACAGATGATGAAATTAATTTATATTTAAAAATTATGTTAAATAACTTAAAAATAAATTTTCGTTATCTTATATCACATTTGCGTGGAATTCAAAGAATATTGGTAGAGCATTTTCCTAATTTATATCAACTTTAATGTCGAAACCATCATTAGTTCTTTGGAAAACCTTAATTTATACTATGATGGAACATATTGAAACTTTACAAACATTTATTAAACAATCCACTGAATTAAATAAAAATTCATTTAATTTAGTGGATTGTTTAATTAAATTGATTTTAATGCATCATTATTGTGTCAATATTTCTTTGGAACAAGTTTAATTGAACAAGCTGATAAATTTACAAATTAAATAAATGAAAATCGTACATTAAAATCAAATTTATTAAAAACTTTTGGACAAACTAATTTAAATTTGGAGCATAATATAAACGTTTTATGAATGCGTTTTTAGAAATTTCATATTATAGTGGATATTTTGATTTAATTTTATGGTATTATTCACCAGATTCATTAAAAATTGATCATTCACAATTTTCCACAAAATTTATTCATAATTATTTGACAGCAGAAGAATGGATTTTAATTGAACAGAGAGTTGTAAATTTCGGTAAAAAAGAATGTAATATAAATATGAATCGTATATTTTTACAACAAACTAAAACGAAATTGATATTTCAACAACCAGATTTACTGCATGAAGATAAAAATAATCAATTAAATATAAAGAATTTCTTATTAACAAATACTATGGATGATACTGAACAGATCAAAGCATATTTTCTAGATCCTACAAATAATTGGTTAATCAAATATTTAGCAAGGCAACAAAAATATGAAATTTGTGAATTGATTATTTTGGATAGTATTAAGAACAATGATGTAAAAGATTTGATTATTTTTCTAGAAAATCATGAAGTTTTAGAAATTAAAATTTAAGTGTATGTTTTCAATCTAAAAAATCTATTTTACAATTAATTTATTTTCATGAATTAATTAAATCAATTAATCAGAAATAAAAAATAAATACAATTTTAAAAATTATTAATGAGAAAAATGAAAATTATTTAATAAAAAAATATTCTGCAGAAAATATTGAAGGAATTTAATTAAAACATTATATAGAGTAGATTAAGTATTTTGTTTAAACAAATAATTCTTTTTAAACAAATTACACTTTATCTACTTTAAATACTTTAAAAAGCAATTGTGTGCCTTATTCGCAGATCGCAGCACAGATTTTTCATTTTTTCTCAAGAAAACCAAATTAAAATTAAACATATTTTCAGGATACTTCACAAGAGAATATTGGTTATATTTGTAGGATATTGACACAAATTTCACACTGCCAATTAGGTTTGGTAAAAGGGGCTGTATTTCAGCAATTGAATTGATAACTTATTAAAATTTAATATATAATTTTATTTTCAGAT
Organism: Rhamphomyia laevipes; assembly: GCA_963920725.1. Taxonomy (NCBI): domain Eukaryota; kingdom Metazoa; phylum Arthropoda; class Insecta; order Diptera; family Empididae; genus Rhamphomyia; species Rhamphomyia laevipes. Next base: position 50,497,472 of record OY987255.1, on the reverse strand, counting down.
ACTTAATGAACATTTTAAACGCATCACATTAGTGTGAAATCTTATTTCTCGGCTTGTAAAATAGTGTAGGTTCTGGTTTTAAAGGTTTTCTATGTAACTAATTATACATTGCTGTAACGCACTGCAGAAGATAACGCTGTGATTACACTAGCCATAAATGTCTGATAGAAATGTTAAACATTTCTATCTGAAATTTTTTTTTGACAAGTAAAAAAAACACGCTGGCTATTTGTTGTCAGACATTTCTGTCTAACATTTCATTTGTAATCATGTCGTCAACAAGAAAGCAATTAGCTATAAAAATATTAAAATAAAAATATTTTTAATAATATAGTTATTCACTCCTTAATTAATTAACACTTTAGTTAATCTTTTATTTATTTAGCAGTAAACTAATTTTTTCACTCCAATAATCACCTCAAAGTAATTAAATTTTAAATTTCAGGGGCAAATCTAACATTTTTATCAAATATCGCCATTTGCAAATTAATAAATGTAAAAAAAAATCTTAAAAAAAAATCTGAAAAGTTGTCTAGAGAAAAATCGTGATTTTTCTGTCGAGACAGAAATCCTGTCTGGTTTACACTTGACATTTCGTCGATAGAACATATGTTCTGTCTAAGAAAAAGTCTGGTGTAAACCGCAAGTAAGAAAAAGATAAATTTATGGTTGATATTGTTTAAGTGTTATTTTATGGTTTTAAATTGTTTAAAATGTTAGGTACACTGGTAAGTGATTATTTCTATAATTTATTTTATAAGATTACTATAAGGTCTAAAAAAAGATTACTCTTTGGACTTTGTGTATTATTAAATTACGAATACAATTTATTATTAAATTATATAGCATATTTTTTTTCATATTTGCCAAAGAACTGAAGATATTCGTATTTTTTTATTATAATGAAAGAAAAAGAAAAGTAATACTAAATGTGTTTCATTTAGATATTGGAAAATACTATTAAATCTGGAGCTTGTAAGGCGTTTTCTACAACTTCAGTTTTAAATATAAATTTTTCATTAACTGATGAACAACATCAAATGCAACAAGTAGCTAGAAAATTCTCTAGAGAAGAAATTATACCTGTAGCTGGTCATCATGATAAAACTGGAGAATATCCTTGGGAAATACTTAAGAAAGCTTGGTCACTTGGTCTTATGAATGGTCATATCCCTCAAGATATTGGTGGATTAGGATTAGATGTTCTTACAGCATGTGTTATGGCAGAAGAAATTGCGTATGGTTTCAAAAAAATATGCATACTTTTCAAAATAGTTATTAAATAGCTAAATAATTTTCAATGGATTTTGAGTATATGTAACAAAAAATATGATGCGGCTTTGATATTTTTGTGATATCCAAGAATTCACAATATTTTTTGGACACATTTAGTTAGAGGAAAATATCTGAAAAAATTTATGTAAACAATCATAAAATAAGTATATTTTAGAATATGCACTTATAATTTCGATTTTTGTAATTGCAGACTTGAAAAAGAGCAATTTTAAAATAACAGAAATAATAGAAATTTAATAAGTTAATAAGCGAAAGTTATAGCAAAGTTATATAAAAATATTAGAAAACTTACCACAAAAATTACCAAATTAATATTTAATTAAACAAGTACTGGTACTACCTTTAATATTCTCCAATATTTTTTCACAATTATTTTATGAAAATGAAACTAAATTATCTTTATTAAATTTCTAAATTAACAATTATTTTATTAAAATGAAAATAAAATATCTTTAACTTTAAACGCGTGTACGGCTAATTGAAAATAATTTTAAGGTTAATAATTTTTTAAACACACGTTATTGTAAACTTTCTGTTTTATTAGTATTCGTAAAGAATTTTCATAAATATTCCTTAAGAATTTTCATAAATATTCCTAAAGAATTCTTAAGGAATATAAATTCCAGTGTGCATAATTCGGAGTTTGATAATTTTTTCTTACCAATTCCGAAGGTGAGCGAGCGAGAAAGAAGCGTATCAGAGGAAGATGGAAAATCAAAAAAGAAATAATTCAAAATTTAGCAAATGTTTATTTTTTTATTTTCCATCTGCCTCTGATACGCTTCTTTCTCGCTCGCTCACCTTCGGAATTGGTAAGAAAAAATTCTCAAACTCCGAGTTAATCACACTGGGTTGGATTTGATTTATGAAACTCTTTTGTGTAGTGATTTGTGTAGTCATTTATTGTGTAGCGCATAGATAATATATATATACTTCAATAGATGGCCAACTCGCAAATCACAGTAGCAGCGTCACTTAATTTTTGTTGGAAGGCGAACTTAATTTATATTTCTCTCCCCTCCCTCCCGTAACCCTATTCTTTTTTCTTTTTTTTAAAATTATAAATAAAAATAAATAAAATAAAGTAATTTATATTAAATTTTTTATTTTATTAATTTTTCTTGTAACAATTTTTTCTCGCAAAAATATGTCGTGCAGCAACTAGTAATTCTTTTTGTAAATTTGCTGCTTCTTTCGGACATAATTCCATTAAGATTAACATTCATTTGACGACGTGAGGTGCATGGGTTACTACAGCAGCCTGAATAATTATTAAAGTTCTAAACCATAAAGAGAATAATTAGTAAAAAATATTTTTTTTTATGTATAAATTATAATTATAATTACCTTTTCATAAAATGATTAATGATCTAAATATTTTCATAGACTGATCTAAGAATGATGGATACACTAATTTTTGTACAATTACTTCAAAATGTTTACTCAATTCTTGTGCAGCCTTAAGTTTAATTTCGCCTTTTGCTCCCGAATCACCTAATATAGTAACATAACTACGAAAAGTATGCACTTAGTTCACATCGAGCTGAGATGATGCCAATGCAACTGCTGGAATATATCCCGCCAACATATCCTATTTTATATTGCATTTCTCTAAATAGAAAAAATATTATTGTTTTATTATTCGTTTTTCTAAAGCATCACAAACGACAAACGTTTTCAAAACAATAAAGCCCGTATTACAGTGGATTGAAAAAATATAAAAAAAAAAAAAACTATTTGTGTGACTAACACAGAAATATTTTTCAATGATAGACAACTATAGTATCGTATTAATTTTGTCAAATATATTATTTTTTTTATCTGTCAAAGATATATTTTATTGTTTTGATTTTGAAATAAATTATTGATTAAAAATTAAAATTTTTATATAATATGGCGGCAAATAATATTTGGAACCATATGAAAAAAAAATTGCATGATTTGTCAAAAAAAATCTAAATTTTTAAAAAAATTGCTCGATTTGTCAAAAAAAAACTACATTTTTTTCGATATTTTTGGACAGAAATGGTTTTGTTGCTACTACACAGCGGCAAATCATTAGCGACATGGAAATTTTCCGATTTTTTGGATTTTTTTTGACAGAAATGGTTTGTTTACAATATAGCTTGTTACTCGCACTCATATATTTTTGTATATAAGAAATTTTACGTCTCGCTCTAAATGGATTCTTTCTGAAAAATATCAATTTACAAGACAATGTCATACGGGCCTTAACAAATTTTTCAAAATGTCAAATGTTGTCAACATAACCTCAAAAAATAAAACGACACTAGCGCTGCATCCTTTGCTGCAAATATTATTTAGATCGAATGGGTTTTAAACAGAACCTAAACTACTAAAAGCCGTGTCATTACAATACATGCGCAAAAATTTGTAGTCACAGAAATTATAATATACGTCAAAATTAAATGCCGGTAATACCAAGCCCTAAAAGTTCGGAAGAAAAAGTGAAATATAATAGGTAAATAATAATTGTTAAATACCTAAAAGTAGTTAAAAGTGTTATTTAATAATAGTAGATTAAATTAATCTAAAAAAATTGTGCGGGCATTGTGTATTTCTAGTGTAATTTGTGTGATAAAAATTAGCACAAATTCTAACCTAAAAAAAAAAATTTATTCATATTTTTTTGTTATGTAAATAAAAACACACTATATATTTTGATAGTTTTTAATAATAATTTAATTTTTAATAATCAATAAGTGTGCTAAAAGCAATTTAAATTACCTAGATGTACATAATTAAGTGTATTTTTTTTATTATAAGTTTTTTTGATGGATCTGTGAATATGGAAATGAGGTATTTAAAATTAAATACTTAAAATTGTAAATACAGATGATGAAATTAATTTATATTTAAAAAATATGTTAAATAACTTAAAAATAAATTTTCGTTATCTTATATCACATTTGCGTGGAATTCAAAGAATATTGGTAGAGCATTTTCCTAATTTATATCAACTTTAATGTCGAAACCATCATTAGTTCTTTGGAAAACCTTAATTTATACTATGATGGAACATATTGAAACTTTACAAACATTTATTAAACAATCCACTGAATTAAATAAAAATTCATTTAATTTAGTGGATTGTTTAATTAAATTGATTTTAATGCATCATTATTGTGTCAATATTTCTTTGGAACAAGTTTAATTGAACAAACTGATAAATTTACAAATTAAATAAATGAAAATCGTACATTAACAGCAAATTTATTAAAAACTTTTGGACAAACTAATTTAAATTTGGAGCATAATATAAACGTTTTATGAATGCGTTTTTAGAAATTTCATATTATAGTGGATATTTTGATTTAATTTTATGGTATTATGCACCAGATTCATTAAAAATTGATCATTCACAATTTTCCACAAAATTTATTCATAATTATTTGACAGCAGAAGAATGGATTTTAATTGAACAGAGAGTTGTAAATTTCGGTAAAAAAGAATGTAATATAAATATGAATCGTATATTTTTACAACAAACTAAAACGAAATTGATATTTCAACAACCAGATTTACTGCATGAAGATAAAAATAATCAATTAAATATAAAGAATTTCTTATTAACAAATACTATGGATGATACTGAACAGATCAAAGCATATTTTCTAGATCCTACAAATAATTGGTTAATCAAATATTTAGCAAGGCAACAAAAATATGAAATTTGTGAATTGATTATTTTGGATAGTATTAAGAACAATGATGTAAAAGATTTGATTATTTTTCTAGAAAATCATGAAGTTTTAGAAATTAAAATTTAAGTGTATGTTTTCAATCTAAAAAATCTATTTTACAATTAATTTATTTTCATGAATTAATTAAATCAATTAATCAGAAACAAAAAATAAATACAATTTTAAAAATTATTAATGAGAAAAATGAAAATTATTTAATAAAAAAATATTCTGCAGAAAATATTGAAGGAATTTAATTAAAACATTATATAGAGTAGATTAAGTATTTTGTTTAAACAAATAATTCTTTTTAAACAAATTACACTTTATCTACTTTAAATACTTTAAAAAGCAATTGTGTGCCTTATTCGCAGATCGCAGCACAGATTTTTCATTTTTTCTCAAGAAAAGCAAATTAAAATTAAACATATTTTCAGGATACTTCACAAGAGAATATTGGTTATATTTGTAGGATATTGACACAAATTTCACACTGCCAATTAGGTTTGGTAAAAGGGGCTGTATTTCAGCAATTGAATTGATAACTTATTAAAATTTAATATATAATTTTATTTTCAGATACTTAATGAACATTTTAAACGCATCACATGCTAAATTTTGCGCGCATGTGTTAGTGTGAAATCTTATTTCTCGGCTTGTAAAATAGTGTAGGTTCTGGTTTTAAAGGTTTTCTATGTAACTAATTATACATTGCTGCAACGCACTGCAGAAGATAACGCTGTGATTACACTAGCCATAAATGTCTGATAGAAATGTTAAACATTTCTATCTGAAATTTTTTTTTGACAAGTAAAAAAAACACGCTGGCTATTTGTTGTCAGACATTCCTGTCTAACATTTCATTTGTAATCATGTCGTCAACAAGAAAGCAATTAGCTATAAAAATATTAAAATAAAAATATTTTTAATAATATAGTTATTCACTCCTTAATTAATTAACACTTTAGTTAATCTTTTATTTATTTAGCAGTAAACTAATTTTTTCACTCCAATAATCACCTCAAAGTAATTAAATTTTATATTTCAGGGGCAAATCTAACATTTTTATCAAATATCGCCATTTGCAAATTAATAAATGTAAAAAAAAATCTTAAAAAAAAATCTGAAAAGTTGTCTAGAGAAAAAACGTGATTTTTCTGTCGAGACAGAAATCCTGTCTGGTTTACACTTGACATTTCGTAGATAGAACATATGTTCTGTCTAAGAAAAAGTCTGGTGTAAACCGCAAGTAAGAAAAAGATAAATTTATGGTTGATATTGTTTAAGTGTTATTTTATGGTTTTAAATTGTTTAAAATGTTAGGTACACTGGTAAGTGATTATTTCTATAATTTATTTTTATTTATTACTATAAGGTCTAAAAAAAGATTACTCTTTGGAATTTGTGTATTATTAAATTACGAATACAATATATTATTAAATTATATAGCATATTTTTTTTCGTATTTGCCAAAGAACTGAAGATATTCGTATTTTTTTATTATAATGAAAGAAGAAGAAAAGTAATACTAAATGTGTTTCATTTAGATATTGGAAAATACTATTAAATCTGGAGCTTGTAAGGCGTTTTCTACAACTTCAGTTTTAAATATAAATTTTTCATTAACTGATGAACAACATCAAATGCAACAAGTAGCTAGAAAATTCTCTATAGAAGAAATTATACCTGTAGCTGGTCATCATGATAAAACTGGAGAATATCCTTGGGAAATACTTAAGAAAGCTTGGTCACTTGGTCTTATGAATGGTCATATCCCTCAAGATATTGGTGGATTAGGATTAGATGTTCTTACAGCATGTGTTATGGCAGAAGAAATTGCGTATGGTTTCAAAAAAATATGCATACTTTTCAAAATAGTTATTAAATAGCTAAACAATTTTCAATGGATTTTGAGTATATGTAACAAAAATTTTGATGCGGCTTTGATATTTTTGTGATATCCAAAGATTCACAATATTTTTTGGACACATTTAGTTAGAGGAAAATATCTGAAAAAAATTTATGTAAACAATCATAAAATAAGTATATTTTAGAATATGCACTTATAATTTCGATTTTTGTAATTGCAGACTTGAAAAAGAGCAATTTTAAAATAACAGAAATAATAGAAATTTAATAAGTTAATAAGCGAAAGTTATAGCAAAGTTATATAAAAATATTAGAAAACTTACCACAAAAATTACCAAATTAATATTTAATTAAACAAGTACTGGTACTACCTTTAATATTCTCCAATATTTTTTCACAATTATTTTATGAAAATGAAACTAAATTATCTTTATTAAATTTCTAAATTAACAATTATTTTATTAAAATGAAAATAAATTATCTTTAACTTTAAACGCGTGTACGGCTAATTGAAAATAATTTTAAGGTTAATAATTTTTTAAACACAGGTTATTGTAAACTTTCTGTTTTATTAGTATTCGTAAAGAATTTTCATAAATATTCCTTAAGAATTTTCATAAATATTCCTAAAGAATTCTTAAGGAATATAAATTCCAGTGTGCATAATTCGGAGTTTGATAATTTTTTCTTACCAATTCCGAAGGTGAGCGAGCGAGAAAGAAGCGTATCAGAGGAAGATGGAAAATCAAAAAAGAAATAATTCAAAATTTAGCAAATGTTTATTTTTTTATTTTCCATCTGCCTCTGATACGCTTCTTTCTCGCTCGCTCACCTTCGGAATTGGTAAGAAAAAATTCTCAAACTCCGAGTTAATCACACTGGGTTGGATTTGATTTATGAAACTCTTTTGTGTAGTGATTTGTGTAGTCATTTATTGTGTAGCGCATAGATAATATATATATACTTCAATAGATGGCCAACTCGCAAATCACAGTAGCAGCGTCACTTAATTTTTGTTGGAAGGCGAACTTAATTTATATTTCTCTCCCCTCCCTCCCGTAACCCTATTCTTTTTTCTTTTTTTTAAAATTATAAATAAAAATAAATAAAATAAAGTAATTTATATTAAATTTTTTATTTTATTAATTTTTCTTGTAACAATTTTTTCTCGCAAAAATATGTCGTGCAGCAACTAGTAATTCTTTTTGTAAATTTGCTGCTTCTTTCGGACATAATTCCATTAAGATTAACATTCATTTGACGACGTGAGGTGCATGGGTTACTACAGCAGCCTGAATAATTATTAAAGTTCTAAACCATAAAGAGAATAATTAGTAAAAAATATTTTTTTTTATCTATAAATTATAATTATAATTACCTTTTCATAAAATGATTAATGATCTAAATATTTTCATAGACTGATCTAAGAATGATGGATACACTAATTTTTGTACAATTACTTCAAAATGTTTACTCAATTCTTGTGCAGCCTTAAGTTTAATTTCGCCTTTTGCTCCCGAATCACCTAATATAGTAACATAACTACGAAAAGTATGCACTTGGTTCACATCGAGCTGAGATGATGCCAATGCAACTGCTGGAATATATCCCGCAAACATATCCTATTTTATATTGCATTTCTCTAAATAGAAAAAATATATATATATATTAAATAATATTAGTTTGATGTTAAATGTGATGTTTTTGTAATGAATAGAGATTAAACAAAAATCACAATTAGAAAATTAAGGTTAGAATTTTAACTACAATAAATAAATATATAATAGAAGTATAAAAATATAATTTTTATTATTCATTTTTTTTATAGAACTTACCAATAACTTAATTATATCAAAAATGTTTTAAAATTAAATATTATTGTTTTATTATTCGTTTTTCTAAAGCATCACAAACGACAAACGTTTTCAAAACAATAAAGCCCGTATTACGGTGGATTGAAAAAATCAAAAAAAAAAAAAAAAAACTATTTGTGTGACTAACACAGAAATATTTTTCAATGATAGACAACTATAGTATCGTATTAATTTTGTCAAATATATTATTTTTTTTATCTGTCAAAGATATTTTTTATTGTTTTGATTTTGAAATAAATTATTGATTAAAAATTAAAATTTTTATATAATATGGAGGCAAATAATATTTGGAACCATATGAAAAAAAAATTGCATGATTTGTCAAAAAAAATCTAAATTTTTAAAAAAATTGCTCGAATTGTCAAAAAAAATCTACATTTTTTTCGATATTTTTGGACAGAAATGGTTTTGTTGCTACTACACAGCGGCAAATCATTAGCGACATGGAAATTTTCCGGTTTTTTTGGATTTTTTTTGACAGAAATGGTTTGTTTACAATATAGCTTGTTACTCGCACTCATATATTTTTGTATATAAGAAATTTTACCTCTCGCTCTAAATGGATTCTTTCTGAAAAATATCAATTTACAAGACAATGTCATACGGGCCTTAACAAATTTTTCAAAATGTCAAATGTTGTCAACATAACCTCAAAATATAAAACGACACTAGCGCTGCAAGAATTGAAAGAGGAACTAATATTAATTTAATGGCCATATTCATCGCGTTTTTTAGTTGCGTTTGGGCATCCTTTGCTGCAAATATTATTTAGATCGAATGGGTTTTAAACAGAACCTAAACTACTAAAAGCCGTGTCATTACAATACATGCGCAAAAATTTGTAGTCACAGAAATCATAATATTATACGTCAAAATTAAATTCCGGTAATACCAAGCGCTAAAAGTTCGGAAGAAAAAGTGAAATATAATAGGTAAATAATAATTGTTAAATACCTAAAAGTAGTTAAAAGTGTTATTTAATAATAGTAGATTAAATTAATCTAAAAAAATTGTGCGGGCATTGTGTATTTCTAGTGTAATTTGTGTGATAAAAATTAGCACAAATTCTAACCTAAAAAAAAAAAATTTATTCATATTTTTTTGTTATGTAAATAAAAACACACTATATATTTTGATAGTTTTTAATAATAATTTAATTTTTAATAATCAATAAGTGTGCTAAAAGCAATTTAAATTACCTAGATGTACATAATTAAGTGTATTTTTTTTATCATAAGTTTTTTTGATGGATCTGTGAATATGGAAATGAGGTATTTAAAATTAAATACTTAAAATTGTAAATACAGATGATGAAATTAATTTATATTTAAAAATTATGTTAAATAACTTAAAAATAAATTTTCGTTATCTTATATCACATTTGCGTGGAATTCAAAGAATATTGGTAGAGCATTTTCCTAATTTATATCAACTTTAATGTCGAAACCATCATTAGTTCTTTGGAAAACCTTAATTTATACTATGATGGAACATATTGAAACTTTACAAACATTTATTAAACAATCCACTGAATTAAATAAAAATTCATTTAATTTAGTGGATTGTTTAATTAAATTGATTTTAATGCATCATTATTGTGTCAATATTTCTTTGGAACAAGTTTAATTGAACAAGCTGATAAATTTACAAATTAAATAAATGAAAATCGTACATTAACATCAAATTTATTAAAAACTTTTGGACAAACTAATTTAAATTTGGAGCATAATATAAACGTTTTATGAATGCGTTTTTAGAAATTTCATATTATAGTGGATATTTTGATTTAATTTTATGGTATTATTCACCAGATTCATTAAAAATTGATCATTCACAATTTTCCACAAAATTTATTCATAATTATTTGACAGCAGAAGAATGGATTTTAATTGAACAGAGAGTTGTAAATTTCGGTAAAAAAGAATGTAATATAAATATGAATCGTATATTTTTACAACAAACTAAAACGAAATTGATATTTCAACAACCAGATTTACTGCATGAAGATAAAAATAATCAATTAAATATAAAGAATTTCTTATTAACAAATACTATGGATGATACTGAACAGATCAAAGCATATTTTCTAGATCCTACAAATAATTGGTTAATCAAATATTTAGCAAGGCAACAAAAATATGAAATTTGTGAATTGATTATTTTGGATAGTATTAAGAACAATGATGTAAAAGATTTGATTATTTTTATAGAAAATCATGAAGTTTTAGAAATTAAAATTTAAGTGTATGTTTTCAATCTAAAAAATCTATTTTACAATTAATTTATTTTCATGAATTAATTAAATCAATTAATCAGAAACAAAAAATAAATACAATTTTAAAAATTATTAATGAGAAAAATGAAAATTATTTAATAAAAAAATATTCTGCAGAAAATATTGAAGGAATTTTATTAAAACATTATATAGAGTAGATTAAGTATTTTGTTTAAACAAATAATTCTTTTTAAACAAATTACACTTTATCTACTTTAAATACTTTAAAAAGCAATTGTGTGCCTTATTCGCAGATCGCAGCACAGATTTTTCATTTTTCTCAAGAAAAGCAAATTAAAATTAAACATATTTTCAGGATACTTCACAAGAGAATATTGGTTATATTTGTAGGATATTGACACAAATTTCACACTGCCAATTAGATTTGGTAAAAGGGGCTGTATTTCAGCAATTGAATTGATAACTTATTAAAATTTAATATATAATTTTATTTTCAGATACTTAATGAACATTTTAAACGCATCAAATGCTAAATTGATGCTATAAAAATATTAAAATAAAAATATTTTTAATAATATAGTTATTCACTCCTTAATTAATTAACACTTTAGTTAATCTTTTATTTATTTAGCAGTAAACTAATTTTTTCACTCCAATAATCACCTCAAAGTAATTAAATTTTAAATTTCAGGGGCAAATCTAACATTTTTATCAAATATCGCCATTTGCAAATTAATAAATGTAAAAAAAAATCTTAAAAAAAAATCTGAAAAGTTGTCTAGAGAAAAATCGTGATTTTTCTGTCGAGACAGAAATCCTGTCTGGTTTACACTTGACATTTCGTAGATAGAACATATGTTCTGTCTAAGAAAAAGTCTGGTGTAAACCGCAAGTAAGAAAAAGATAAATTTATGGTTGATATTGTTTAAGTGTTATTTTATGGTTTTAAATTGTTTAAAATGTTAGGTACACTGGTAAGTGATTATTTCTATAATTTATTTTATAAGGTCTAAAAAAAGATTACTCTTTGGACTTTGTGTATTATTAAATTACGAATACAATTTATTATTAAATTATATAGCATATTTTTTTTCATATTTGCCAAAGAACTGAAGATATTCGTATTTTTTTATTATAATGAAAGAAAAAGAAAAGTAATACTAAATGTGTTTCATTTAGATATTGGAAAATACTATTAAATCTGGAGCTTGTAAGGCGTTTTCTACAACTTCAGTTTTAAATATAAATTTTTCATTAACTGATGAACAACATCAAATGCAACAAGTAGCCAGAAAATTCTCTAGAGAAGAAATTATACCTGTAGCTGGTCATCATGATAAAACTGGAGAATATCCTTGGGAAATACTTAAGAAAGCTTGGTCACTTGGTCTTATGAATGGTCATATCCCTCAAGATATTGGTGGATTAGGATTAGATGTTCTTACAGCATGTGTTATGGCAGAAGAAATTGCGTATGGTTTCAAAAAAATATGCATACTTTTCAAAATAGTTATTAAATAGCTAAATAATTTTCAATGGATTTTGAGTATATGTAACAAAAATTATGATGCGGCTTTGATATTTTTGTGATATCCAAGAATTCACAATATTTTTTGGACACATTTAGTTAGAGGAAAATATCTGAAAAAAATTTATGTAAACAATCATAAAATAAGTATATTTTAGAATATGCACTTATAATTTCGATTTTTGTAATTGCAGACTTGAAAAAGAGCAATTTTAAAATAACAGAAATAATAGAAATTTAATAAGTTAATAAGCGAAAGTTATAGCAAAGTTATATAAAAATATTAGAAAACTTACCACAAAAATTACCAAATTAATATTTAATTAAACAAGTACTGGTACTACCTTTAATATTCTCCAATATTTTTTCACAATTATTTTATGAAAATGAAACTAAATTATCTTTATTAAATTTCTAAATTAACAATTATTTTATTAAAATGAAAATAAATTATCTTTAACTTTAAACGCGTGTACGGCTAATTGAAAATAATTTTAAGGTTAATAATTTTTTAAACACACGTTATTGTAAACTTTCTGTTTTATTAGTATTCGTAAAGAATTTTCATAAATATTCCTTAAGAATTTTCATAAATATTCCTAAAGAATTCTTAAGGAATATAAATTCCAGTGTGCATAATTCGGAGTTTGATAATTTTTTCTTACCAATTCCGAAGGTGAGCGAGCGAGAAAGAAGCGTATCAGAGGAAGATGGAAAATCAAAAAAGAAATAATTCAAAATTTAGCAAATGTTTATTTTTTTATTTTCCATCTGCCTCTGATACGCTTCTTTCTCGCTCGCTCACCTTCGGAATTGGTAAGAAAAAATTCTCAAACTCCGAGTTATGCACACTGGGTTGGATTTGATTTATGAAACTCTTTTGTGTAGTGATTTGTGTAGTGATTTATTGTGTAGCGCATAGATAATATATATATACTTCAATAGATGGCCAACTCGCAAATCACAGTAGCAGCGTCACTTAATTTTTGTTGGAAGGCGAACTTAATTTATATTTCTCTCCCCTCCCTCCCGTAACCCTATGCTTTTTTCTTTTTTTTAAAATTATAAATAAAAATAAATAAAATAAAGTAATTTATATTAAATTTTTTATTTTATTAATTTTTCTTGTAACAATTTTTTCTCGCAAAAATATGTCGTGCAGCAACTAGTAATTCTTTTTGTAAATTTGCTGCTTCTTTCGGACATAATTCCATTAAGATTAACATTCATTTGACGGCGTGAGGTGCATGGGTTACTACAGCAGCCTGAATAATTATTAAAGTTCTAAACCATAAAACGAATAATTAGTAAAAAATATTTTTTTTTATGTATAAATTATAATTATAATTACCTTTTCATAAAATGATTAATGATCTAAATATTTTCATAGACTGATCTAAGAATGATGGATACACTAATTTTTGTACAATTACTTCAAAATGTTTACTCAATTCTTGTGCAGCCTTAAGTTTAATTTCGCCTTTTGCTCCCGAATCACCTAATATAGTAACATAACTACGAAAAGTATGCACTTGGTTCACATCGAGCTGAGATGATGCCAATGCAACTGCTGGAATATATCCCGCAAACATATCCTATTTTATATTGCATTTCTCTAAATAGAAAAAATATATATATATATTAAATAATATTAGTTTGATGTTAAATGTGATGTTTTTATAATGAATAGAGATTAAACAAAAATCACAATTAGAAAATTAAGGTTAGAATTTTAACTACAATAAATAAATATATAATAGAAGTATAAAAATATAATTTTTATTATTCATTTTTTTATAGAACTTACCAATAACTTAATTATATCAAAAATGTTTTAAAATTAAATATTATTGTTTTATTATTCGTTTTTCTAAAGCATCACAAACGACAAACGTTTTCAAAACAATAAAGCCCGTATTACAGTGGATTGAAAAAATCAAAAAAAAAAAAAACTATTTGTGTGACTAACACAGAAATATTTTTCAATGATAGACAACTATAGTATCGTATTAATTTTGTCAAATATATTATTTTTTTTATCTGTCAAAGATATGTTTTATTGTTTTGATTTTGAAATAAATTATTGATTAAAAATTAAAATTTTTATATAATATGGCGGCAAATAATATTTGGAACCATATGAATAAAAAATTGCATGATTTGTCAAAAAAAATCTAAATTTTTAAAAAAATTGCTCGATTTGTCAAAAAAAATCTACATTTTTTTCGATATTTTTGGACAGAAATGGTTTTGTTGCTACTACACAGCGGCAAATCATTAGCGACATGGAAATTTTCCGGTTTTTTTGGATTTTTTTTTGACAGAAATGGTTTGTTTACAATATAGCTTGTTACTCGCACTCATATATTTTTGTATATAAGAAATTTTACCTCTCGCTCTAAATGGATTCTTTCTGAAAAATATCAATTTACAAGACAATGTCATACGGGCCTTAACAAATTTTTCAAAATGTCAAATGTTGTCAACATAACCTCAAAATATAAAACGACACTAGCGCTGCAAGAATTGAAAGAGGAACTAATATTAATTTAATGGCCATATTCATCGCGTTTTTTAGTTGCGTTTGGGCATCCTTTGCTGCAAATATTATTTAGATCGAATGGGTTTTAAACAGAACCTAAACTACTAAAAGCCGTGTCATTACAATACATGCGCAAAAATTTGTAGTCACAGAAATTATAATATTATACGTCAAAATTAAATTCCGGTAATACCAAGCGCTAAAAGTTCGGAAGAAAAAGTGAAATATAATAGGTAAATAATAATTGTTAAATACCTAAAAGTAGTTAAAAGTGTTATTTAATAATAGTAGATTAAATTAATCTAAAAAAATTGTGCGGGCATTGTGTATTTCTAGTGTAATTTGTGTGATAAAAATTAGCACAAATTGTAACCTAAAAAAAAAAAAAATTTATTCATATTTTTTTGTTATGTAAATAAAAACACACTATATATTTTGATAGTTTTTAATAATAATTTAATTTTTAATAATCAATAAGTGTGCTAAAAGCAATTTAAATTACCTAGGTGTACATAATTAAGTGTATTTTTTTTATTATAAGTTTTTTTGATGGATCTGTGAATATGGAAATGAGGTATTTAAAATTAAATACTTAAAATTGTAAATACAGATGATGAAATTAATTTATATTTAAAAATTATGTTAAATAACTTAAAAATAAATTTTCGTTATCTTATATCACATTTGCGTGGAATTCAAAGAATATTGGTAGAGCATTTTCCTAATTTATATCAACTTTAATGTCGAAACCATCATTAGTTCTTTGGAAAACCTTAATTTATACTATGATGGAACATATTGAAACTTTACAAACATTTATTAAACAATCCACTGAATTAAATAAAAATTCATTTAATTTAGTGGATTGTTTAATTAAAATGATTTTAATGCATCATTATTGTGTCAATATTTCTTTGGAACAAGTTTAATTGAACAAGCTGATAAATTTACAAATTAAATAAATGAAAATCGTACATTAACAGCAAATTTATTAAAAACTTTTGGACAAACTAATTTAAATTTGGAGCATAATATAAACGTTTTATGAATGCGTTTTTAGAAATTTCATATTATAGTGGATATTTTGATTTAATTTTATGGTATTATGCACCAGATTCATTAAAAATTGATCATTCACAATTTTCCACAAAATTTATTCATAATTATTTGACAGCAGAAGAATGGATTTTAATTGAACAGAGAGTTGTAAATTTCGGTAAAAAAGAATGTAATATAAATATGAATCGTATATTTTTAGAACAAACTAAAACGAAATTGATATTTCAACAACCAGATTTACTGCATGAAGATAAAAATAATCAATTAAATATAAAGAATTTCTTATTAACAAATACTATGGATGATACTGAACAGATCAAAGCATATTTTCTAGATCCTACAAATAATTGGTTAATCAAATATTTAGCAAGGCAACAAAAATATGAAATTTGTGAATTGATTATTTTGGATAGTATTAAGAACAATGATGTAAAAGATTTGATTATTTTTCTAGAAAATCATGAAGTTTTAGAAATTAAAATTTAAGTGTATGTTTTCAATCTAAAAAATCTATTTTACAATTAATTTATTTTCATGAATTAATTAAATCAATTAATCAGAAACAAAAAATAAATACAATTTTAAAAATTATTAATGAGAAAAATGAAAATTATTTAATAAAAAAATATTCTGCAGAAAATATTGAAGGAATTTAATTAAAACATTATATAGAGTAGATTAAGTATTTTGTTTAAACAAATAATTCTTTTTAAACAAATTACACTTTATCTACTTTAAATACTTTAAAAAGCAATTGTGTGCCTTATTCGCAGATCGCAGCACAGATTTTTCATTTTTTCTCAAGAAAAGCAAATTAAAATTAAACATATTTTCAGGACACTTCACAAGAGAATATTGGTTATATTTGTAGGATATTGACACAAATTTCACACTGCCAATTAGGTTTGGTAAAAGGGGCTGTATTTCAGCAATTGAATTAATAACTTATTAAAATTTAATATATAATTTTATTTTCAGATACTTAATGAACATTTTAAACGTATCACATTTAAAATGTGGGAAAGGTGGCGCGGGATTTTATTATTATTATAATATTGTTAACAAAAATTGTAAATAAAAAAGATATATATTTGTTATAAAATATAAATAACATGAGTTTTCATTTCATTTCAATACAAAATTTTCATATCAACATATAAACATTTTGTAAAAATGTCTGACTAAATTTTGCGCGCATGTGTTAGTGTGAAATCTTATTTCTCGGCTTGTAAAATAGTGTAGGTTCTGGTTTTAAAGGTTTTCTATGTAACTAATTATACATTGCTGCAACGCACTGCAGAAGATAACGCTGTGATTACACTAGCCATAAATGTCTGATAGAAATGTTACAACATTTCTATCTGAAATTTTTTTTTGACAAGTAAAAAAAACACGCTGGCTATTTGTTGTCAGACATTTCTGTCTAACATTTCATTTGTAATCATGTCGTCAACAAGAAAGCAATTAGCTATAAAAATATTAAAATAAAAATATTTTTAATAATATAGTTATTCACTCCTTAATTAATTAACACTTTAGTTAATCTTTTATTTATTTAGCAGTAAACTAATTTTTTCACTCCAATAATCACCTCAAAGTAATTAAATTTTAAATTTGAGGGGCAAATCTAACATTTTTATCAAATATCGCCATTTGCAAATTAATAAATGTAAAAAAAAATCTTAAAAAAAAATCTGAAAAGTTGTCTAGAGAAAAATCGTGATTTTTCTGTCGAGACAGAAATCCTGTCTGGTTTACACTTAACATTTCGTAGATAGAACATATGTTCTGTCTAAGAAAAAGTCTGGTGTAAACCGCAAGTAAGAAAAAGATAAATTTATGGTTGATATTGTTTAAGTGTTATTTTATGGTTTTAAATTGTTTAAAATGTTAGGTACACTGGTAAGTGATTATTTCTATAATTTATTTTATAAGATTACTATAAGGTCTAAAAAAAGATTACTCTTTGGACTTTGTGTATTATTAAATTACGAATACAATTTATTATTAAATTATATAGCATATTTTTTTTCGTATTTGCCAAAGAACTGAAGATATTCGTATTTTTTTATTATAATGAAAGAAAAAGAAAAGTAATACTAAATGTGTTTCATTTAGATATTGGAAAATACTATTAAATCTGGAGCTTGTAAGGCGTTTTCTACAACTTCAGTTTTAAATATAAATTTTTCATTAACTGATGAACAACATCAAATGCAACAAGTAGCTAGAAAATTCTCTAGAGAAGAAATTATACCTGTAGCTGGTCATCATGATAAAACTGGAGAATATCCTTGGGAAATACTTAAGAAAGCTTGGTCACTTGGTCTTATGAATGGTCATATCCCTCAAGATATTGGTGGATTAGGATTAGATGTTCTTACAGCATGTGTTATGGCAGAAGAAATTGCGTATGGTTTCAAAAAAATATGCATACTTTTCAAAATAGTTATTAAATAGCTAAACAATTTTCAATGGATTTTGAGTATATGTAACAAAAATTATGATGCGGCTTTGATATTTTTGTGATATCCAAAGATTCACAATATTTTTTGGACACATTTAGTTAGAGGAAAATATCTGAAAAAAATTTATGTAAACAATCATAAAATAAGTATATTTTAGAATTATTATTATTATTATTATTTCAAGCTTTACATACTAAATTACAATTTATAGATTATAATTGTTATCTACATACTATGATTAATTGATTAATAAATTCAAATTCAAAAATATATATATTATTTTTGTTAGTATCGAAATTCATTTTTGTTAGTATAATATAGTAAAAGCCTCCCCCTTAGATTTCCACTCAGATTTATTTTTGGCTGTTATCATCCATCGGCTGTCGAAGGTTTGAATTTCATCTCTCCATCGTTTGAACTGACGTCCGGCTCTTCTTTTTTTGCCTCTAGGCACCCATGTTGTTAAACGTTGTGTCCATCTATTATCTGTCATTCTGCATACATGACTTGCCCATCTCCATTTTAGCTCTTTCGACTTTTTTAATACATCTACTATTCTGGTTCTTTGTCTGATGTTTTCATTCCTAATTCTATCTCTGCGACTAATTTTCAGAATAGATCTTTCCATTGCTCGTTGACATACCTGTAGTTTCCTTTTCTCATTTTCTGTTATGCTCCATGTCTGTGCACCATATGTTAGCGTTGGCAGTATTGCTGCATCAAATATGTATTTCTTATTTTTCATATCTGAGTTTGAGTCAATTATTTCTTTTACGCTACGAAATTTGTTCCACCCATTTGTTATTCGACGATCTATTTCTTTTTCACCTCGCTTTACGAAAGTTAGATTTTGTCCGAGATATATATAGCTATCTACATATTCTAGTTTTTCAGAGTCGACTAAGATATCCGCTTTATTAGTACTATTCGTCATTAATTTCGTTTTTTCATTATTTAGATCTAGTCCCACTGTTGAGCATTTTAATTTCAATTGGTTTATCATAATTTCTAGATCGTCATGAGATTCCGAGATTAATGTAATATCGTCTGCAAATCTTAGGTTGTTTAAATTTTCTCCGTCAATAAGTATTCCCTTTTCTTCCCAATCAAGTAGTCTAAAAACCGATTCTAGGACTGCTATAAAAAGTGCTGCTGATAACGGATCGCCTTGCCTCACACCTCTGTGCAGCTTAAATGGCTGCCCTTTCGATTCTAATAGAATGGATGCTTCGTTTTCTTTGTATAATGCCTGTATAATTCTAATATAATTATCTTGTATGCCTTGTTCTTTTAGTGCATTCCATATAGCATAGTGTTCAACAGTATCGAACGCCTTTCTAAAATCTATAAATGCAAAGTATATATTAATTTGATATTCATTACATTTTTCCATTAGCTGATTGATAGTGTGTAGGTGATCGGTTGTTGAAAATCCTGATCTGAAACCTGCTTGATCTCTCGGCTGATTTTCATTTAGTTGGTTTTTGATTCGCCTTAAGATACATTTCGCAAATATTTTATAAATTGTCGATATCAAACTAATAGGACGATAATTATTTACATTACTTTTGCTTCCTTTTTTGTGCAGTAAGATAATTGTTGATTTTGACCATTGTGTTGGTATTTGTTCGGTGTTTAAAACTTCATTAAATATTTTTATTAGGCTTGGTATTATTTCATCTTTTGCTAGTTTTAACATTTCGGCCCAGATACCGTCGCTACCAGCGCTTTTTTCATTTTGGAGCTCGTCAATTGATAAACTTATTTCGGATTTTAAAAATGCTGGTATATCAATGTAATTTTGTAAAATAATTTCTTCATTTCTTGTTGTTTCTGGTAGTTGAGAGGTATACAATTGTTGAAAGAAAGCTGTAGCATCTCGGTTGATTTCTATTCTATTTCGAGATTTTTTACCATTTTTATCCAAATTTGGTATCCAATTTTTTCCTAATGATAGGTTTCTTTTCGCTTTTTTAATTGATTTCGTAGTATCTATTATATTTTTTAAGTTTCTCGATTAGATTGTATATTCTTATGATTGGATTGCATATATTAATGGTAAATAGCACGGCTTCTTTTTTCTATTTTTCTTATTAAAAATTAATTACTGACCTTTGTGCAATCACTTTTTAATACCTTTGATGGCGATCGAATTCTCACAGATAAGTTATTATTATTATTTGATCTTTTCACTATTGCTTCTATCAAGATATTTTAACAATAAAACACATCGGTATTATCTAGTTTCCAAATTTATCTAATTATAATATTTTTATTTTTATTATTTTATGTAATAACTTGTAAATTTTGTAAAATTTCTATGCAGCAAACTCACAACACAACCGGACTCTAGGAAAGTTTCTCTCTCTATTTTAGAATATGCACTTATAATTTCGATTTTTGTAATTGCAGACTTGAAAAAGAGCAATTTTAAAATAACAGAAATAATAGAAATTTAATAAGTTAATAAGCGAAAGTTATAGCAAAGTTATATAAAAATATTAGAAAACTTACCACAAAAATTACCAAATTAATATTTAATTAAACAAGTACTGGTACTACCTTTAATATTCTCCAATATTTTTTCACAATTATTTTATGAAAATGAAACTAAATTATCTTTATTAAATTTCTAAATTAACAATTATTTTATTAAAATGAAAATAAATTATCTTTAACTTTAAACGCGTGTACGGCTAATTGAAAATAATTTTAAGGTTAATAATTTTTTAAACACAGGTTATTGTAAACTTTCTGTTTTATTAGTATTCGTAAAGAATTTTCATAAATATTCCTTAAGAATTTTCATAAATATTCCTAAAGAATTCTTAAGGAATATAAATTCCAGTGTGCATAATTCGGAGTTTGATAATTTTTTCTTACCAATTCCGAAGGTGAGCGAGCGAGAAAGAAGCGTATCAGAGGAAGATGGAAAATCAAAAAAGAAATAATTCAAAATTTAGCAAATGTTTATTTTTTTATTTTCCATCTGCCTCTGATACGCTTCTTTCTCGCTCGCTCACCTTCGGAATTGGTAAGAAAAAATTCTCAAACTCCGAGTTATGCACACTGGGTTGGATTTGATTTATGAAACTCTTTTGTGTAGTGATTTATTGTGTAGCGCATAGATAATATATATATACTTCAATAGATGGCCAACTCGCAAATCACAGTAGCAGCGTCACTTAATTTTTGTTGGAAGGCGAACTTAATTTATATTTCTCTCCCCTCCCTCCCGTAACCCTATTCTTTTTTCTTTTTTTTAAAATTATAAATAAAAATAAATAAAATAAAGTAATTTATATTAAATTTTTTATTTTATTAATTTTTCTTGTAACAATTTTTTCTCGCAAAAATATGTCGTGCAGCAACTAGTAATTCTTTTTGTAAATTTGCTGCTTCTTTCGGACATAATTCCATTAAGATTAACATTCATTTGACGACGTGAGGTGCATGGGTTACTACAGCAGCCTGAATAATTATTAAAGTTCTAAACCATAAAGAGAATAATTAGTAAAAAATATTTTTTTTTATGTATAAATTATAATTATAATTACCTTTTCATAAAATGATTAATGATCTAAATATTTTCATAGACTGATCTAAGAATGATGGATACACTAATTTTTGTACAATTACTTCAAAATGTTTACTCAATTCTTGTGCAGCCTTAAGTTTAATTTCGCCTTTTGCTCCCGAATCACCTAATTGTTGAATATTTTCGGATATTACCTGTACAAAATAATTGCTTATTTGCTTCCTTTAATTCTGATGCTTTTAGATTTCTTTAATGATACTGGATGATGATCCGTTCCACCTATATAATTAATTTTTATCTTTGTGTGGCGGACAATAAAAGACGTGCTTTCAGTTCAATGGTTTTATTCAAAAAAAAAAATATAGACATTTCATATGTCAATCTTAAATCAAATTTTCTTGTTCCACAAAATTGGTGTTGCCAGTACATTTAATAATTTTTACTTAATGTTGCAATTACATCTAACACCCC
Source organism: Rhamphomyia laevipes (assembly GCA_963920725.1). NCBI lineage: Eukaryota > Metazoa > Arthropoda > Insecta > Diptera > Empididae > Rhamphomyia > Rhamphomyia laevipes. The sequence continues at coordinate 50,474,887 of OY987255.1, read as the reverse complement.
TTCTCAACATAAGTTTAAATTTAAAAATTAATACAATATATCCTTAAATACAAATTTTAATTGAATTTAAATTAAATTAAGTTTTCTTACGTGTTTGGCTAACTTTGGTCCATCCAATGGCTTAGTAAGCATGTCTGCTATCATATTTTTAGTAGGACAATAAACGGCTGATACGACTTTCGAGTTAATGTGTTCGTGTATAAATTTATATTTTATGTCGATATGTTTTACACGTTGATGGCAAACTCGATCATTTAACAGCTTAATGCAACCTTGATTGTCTTCGAATAATTTAATTGGAGTTTCTATATTTTGGTCGAAGTCTTTTATTATACGTATTATCCAAATTAGGTCACGAACTGCTTCAGCGAATGCAATGAATTCTGCTTCTGTTGATGATAATGAAACTGATGTTTGTTTTCTGCTTGCCCAGCCAATTAATGCTCCACAGTAAATAAAACAATATCCGGTATTTGATTTTCTGTCGATATGATCTCCAGCCCAGTCAGCATCTACGTAGCCATAAAGATTGTCTTGATTTTCATGGTTTCCCATTTTCAGCTTGATTGACTTAGTAAATTTCAAATACCTGAATACTCTTTTTATTTCATTCCAATCACATTGCCTCGGATCGCTCACTTTTCTTGCCAATATTGATGTCGCTATAGAAATGTCAGGTCTGGTATTGGTTGATAAATAAAGTAGTGAACCAATTGCGCTACGATATATTTCGTGTGCTTCAAAAGGTTCTTGATTCATAGTTTGACTTAAATACCCAGTGTTCATTGGTGTTGATGAGTCTTTGGCATTTTCCAGATTATATTCTCTTAATTTATTTAATATATATTTTTCTTGATTTAAATAAAATATATCATTTTCGTCTCTCGTAAATTGAATTCCTAGGTAATATTGGAGATTACCTAAATTTTTAATTTTTAATTCTTTGTTCATTATCTTTTCAAATGCATCAATCAATTCTAATTTAGTTGAAGCAACTACTATATCATCAACATGATTAGAAATATAAATGTAGTCATTTTTAATTTTCTTTTTAAATAAACATAAATCATTTGTGCTTTGAATATATCCGTTAATATTCATAATGGAATTGAATTTGGAATTCCATTCTTTTGCACCCTGTTTCAAGCCATATAAATTTCTTATAAGTTTACATACCTCATTATTCTCGCCTACAGCAAACCCCTTCGGTTGTTTCATGAAAACTTCATGCGATAGATTACCATTCAGGTATGCTGTTTCAATATCAAAATGTTTAACTTTCATCTTTCTTTGGCCTGCTACGGTAAGTAATATTTTCAATGTTGTTGGGTTAGCTACGGGTGCAAAAACTTCATCATAATCTCGTCCGAATTTTTGAGCAAAACCTTGCGCTACTAAACGCGCTTTAAATTTTACTATATTTCCTTGTTGGTCAGTTTTAGTTTTATATATCCATTTACATCCAATTGCACTTGTATTTGGAGGTAATTTAGTTATTTCCCAGGTTCCGTAACTTTGAAGTGAATTTATTTCTTCTTCCATGGCTTTTTGCCATTTTTCTGAGTTTGGTCCATTACAAGCTTCTTCATATGTTTGTGGATCTTTAATATTTTCTTCTGTTACGTTGTTTATTTCCATTATTAAACGTTTTGCAGGTTTACCTTTGTTTTCTCTGCTGGACCATCTTACAGCTTTTCTTTCGTCGTAAAATTCCCCTTCTGAACCTGTCATCGAATTATCAGTCTGGATTAAATTTTCTTGTTGTATAAAACTTTCTTGTTGACGTAGATTTTCTTCTTCTTCTGTATTTTCAGTTTGTTGTTCTCCTTCTATATTTTCAGTTAGTTCTTCTTCAAAATTTTTATTTTGTTCTTCTTCTATATTTTCAGTTTGTTCTTCTTCTAAATTTTAATTTTGTTCTTCTTCTATATTTTCAGTTTGTTCTTGAAATTTTGTTTGTTGCACATTCAGTTGTTGTTTATTTATTTTGTTTTCTATGAATGTGACGTCACGACTTATTTTAATTTTGTGTGTATTTATATCCAGGAGCCGGTAACCTTTTGTTCCGTTTTCGTAACCTACAAATATTAATTTTTGTGATGTCTCATCTAACTTTTTACGTTCATCTTTAGGTATGTGCACGTATGCTGGTGTTCCGAATATTTGGAAATAATTCAAATTTGGTTTTTTATTGTGCCACATTTCATATGGTGTAACTGTTAAACCTTTAGTTGGTAGACGATTCAGCATGTGATTCGCAGTATTAACTGCTTCGCCCCAATATTGTTTATGCATTCCTGAACTATTAAGCATACAACGTACCATTTCAATTAAAGTCCTATTTTTGCGCTCAGCAACACCATTTTGCTGAGGAGTTTTTGGTACAGTGAATTGTGTTAAAATTCCGTTGTTTTTAAAATAGCTATGTAGTTCAGTTTTCATGTATTCGCCGCCTCTGTCCGATCTAATAACTTTTGGCACTTTTCTGTATTGTGTTTTCATCATTTCTGTGAATTCAATAATTTTTTCTTTGACATCTGATTTGTGTGCTCTAGGCGTAGGAATTTGTAGTGGACCACAAACATCTGTATGTATTAATTCCAACTTTTCATATGTTTTTGTAAAGGATTCTTGAGGAAAAGGATCTCGAGTTTTTTTATTTTGTATACATGTTTCACAAATTTCATAATGGTTGCACTTTATTATATTTAAATCAGATGCTAATTCTGTCATTCTTTTTACATCAGCTAAATTTCTGTGTCCAAATATTTTATGCCATTCATGTATGCATCTTGAATTTTCCTTTTGAATCGTATTGAATGCTTGATGTTTCGCCTTATATATATTATTATTTGCTTTCACAACTATTAAATTTTTACCATCTTTATTGATAAAGCATTTTTCATTTTTGAAGGTTATGTTGCAGCCATTTTTGGTCAGTTTATTAACTGATAATAAATTGCATGTGAGTTCAGGTATATACTGTACATCATTTAATATAAATTTGTTAGATTCTGTTTTGAATTCAATTTTGCCAGTACCTTTTATGGTTAATTCTCTACCATCGGCTACTTTAACAGAATTTTTACTTGATTTGTTTATGATTTTGAATAGTGATTTGTCATTACACATATGTGATGATGCACCAGAATCTACACACCATTCTGAAATATTATTTTGATGGTTTCTGGTGTGAGTTAATAAACAAACATGTGCATCTTCACTATCACTATTATCACTGTTTCTCACTAAATTCGCTTTATTTTGTATTTTATTATTACTTTCATTTTTCTTTTTCCTGACTGCATATTTTCTGCAATCAGTCTTTAGGTGTCCACTTTTTTTACAAAAAAAGCATTTAAATTTATTTTTATTAAAACTGTTGAATTCTTTATCAGTTTTAAAAACTCTTTCGCTACTTTCATTAACTACAATCATGTCTTGACGACGTTTATATTCTTCCAAAAGCTTATTCTTAACCATACTTTTTGTTAAGTCTTCTTCAGCACGTGACTCTAGTGCTGTGATTAATACACTATAACTTTCTGATAAGCTTGATAAATATAAAGCGACCGCAAGAGCATCAGCTAATGGTTCTCCTAATGTAGCTAATTCATCCATACATTCATCCATGGCATTCAAATGTAAAATCATATTACCACCTTCGGGTAAAATCATTCGGCATAATCTTCTTAAAAGCCTGACTTTATTTGATAAAGTTGATTTTTGGTGGTATTCCTTTAATGATTCCCACATCGCTTTTGCTGAAACTTTAGTTTTTACATGGATGATTTGGTTATCCTCGATGAATAGACCAATATGAGCACGTGCTTTTCCGTCTTTTTTATTCCAATTAGATAATTGTACTGCATCTACAGGTGGATTCTCACTCACTACTTGCCATAACTCTTCTTTTATTAGTAATAGCTCCATTTTGTATTTCCATATTTGGTAATTGTCATCGTTTAGCTTCACAATTTGTAATTTCATTGTGTCGGGCATTTTCAGCAATTTTCTTTCTGTACAAAATAATTTATAATTTAGCGTGATAATAATCCTGGGCCCATAACCTGTTGAATATTTTCGGATATTACCTGTACAAAATAATTGCTTATTTGCTTCCTTTAATTCTGATGCTTTTAGATTTCTTTAATGATACTGGATGATGATCCGTTCCACCTATATAATTAATTTTTATCTTTGTGTGGCGGACAATAAAAGACGTGCTTTCAGTTCAATGGTTTTATTCAAAAAAAAAAAATATAGACATTTCATATGTCAATCTTAAATCAAATTTTCTTGTTCCACAAAATTGGTGTTGCCAGTACATTTAATAATTTTTACTTAATGTTGCAATTACATCTAACACTAATATAGTAACATAACTACGAAAAGTATGCACTTGGTTCACATCGAGCTGAGATGATGCCAATGCAACTGCTGGAATATATCCCGCAAACATATCCTATTTTATATTGCATTTCTCTAAATAGAAAAAATATATATATATATTAAATAATATTAGTTTGATGTTAAATGTGATGTTTTTGTAATGAATAGAGATTAAACAAAAATCACAATTAGAAAATTAAGGTTAGAATTTTAACTACAATAAATAAATATAATAGAAGTATAAAAATATAATTTTTATTATTCATTTTTTTATAGAACTTACCAATAACTTAATTATATCAAAAATGTTTTAAAATTAAATATTATTGTTTTATTATTCGTTTTTCTAAAGCATCACAAACGACAAACGTTTTCAAAACAATAAAGCCCGTATTACAGTGGATTGAAAAAATCAAAAAAAAAAAAAAAAACTATTTGTGTGACTAACACAGAAATATTTTTCAATGATAGACAACTATAGTATCGTATTAATTTTGTCAAATATATTATTTTTTTTATCTGTCAAAGATATTTTTTATTGTTTTGATTTTGAAATAAATTATTGATTAAAAATTAAAATTTTTATATAATATGGCGGCAAATAATATTTGGAACCATATGAAAAAAAAATTGCATGATTTGTCAAAAAAAATCTAAATTTTTAAAAGAATTGCTCGATTTGTCAAAAAAAATCTACATTTTTTTCGATATTTTTGTACAGAAATGGTTTTGTTGCTGCTACACAGCGGCAAATCATTAGCGACATGGAAATTTTCCGGTTTTTTTGGATTTTTTTTGACAGAAATGGTTTGTTTACAATATAGCTTGTTACTATATTTTTGTATATAAGAAATTTTACCTCTCGCTCTAAATGGATTCTTTCTGAAAAATATCAATTTACAAGACAATGTCATACGGCCCTTAACAAATTTTTCAAAATGTCAAATGTTGTCAACATAACCTCAAAATATAAAACGACACTAGCGCTGCAAGAATTGAAAGAGGAACTAATATTAATTTAATGGCCATATTCATCGCGTTTTTTAGTTGCGTTTGGGCATCCTTTGCTGCAAATATTATTTAGATCGAATGGGTTTTAAACAGAACCTAAACTACTAAAAGCCGTGTCATTACAATACATGCGCAAAAATTTGTAGTCACAGAAATCATAATATTATACGTCAAAATTAAATTCCGGTAATACCAAGCGCTAAAAGTTCGGAAGAAAAAGTGAAATATAATAGGTAAATAATAATTGTTAAATACCTAAAAGTAGTTAAAAGTGTTATTTAATAATAGTAGATTAAATTAATCTAAAAAAATTGTGCGGGCATTGTGTATTTCTAGTGTAATTTGTGTGATAAAAATTAGCACAAATTCTAACCTAAAAAAAAAAAATTTATTCATATTTTTTTGTTATGTAAATAAAAACACACTATATATTTTGATAGTTTTTAATAATAATTTAATTTTTAATAATCAATAAGTGTGCTAAAAGCAATTTAAATTACCTAGATGTACATAATTAAGTGTATTTTTTTTATTATAAGTTTTTTTGATGGATCTGTGAATATGGAAATGGAATTAAATACTTAAAATTGTAAATACAGATGATGAAATTAATTTATATTTAAAAATTATGTTAAATAACTTAAAAATAAATTTTCGTTATCTTATATCACATTTGCGTGGAATTCAAAGAATATTGGTAGAGCATTTTCCTAATTTATATCAACTTTAATGTCGAAACCATCATTAGTTCTTTGGAAAACCTTAATTTATACTATGATGGAACATATTGAAACTTTACAAACATTTATTAAACAATCCACTGAATTAAATAAAAATTTATTTAATTTAGTGGATTGTTTAATTAAAATGATTTTAATGCATCAATATTGTGTCAATATTTCTTTGGAACAAGTTTAATTGAACAAGCTGATAAATTTACAAATTAAATAAATGAAAATCGTACATTAACATCAAATTTATTAAAAACTTTTGGACAAACTAATTTAAATTTGGAGCATAATATAAACGTTTTATGAATGCGTTTTTAGAAATTTCATATTATAGTGGATATTTTGATTTAATTTTATGGTATTATTCACCAGATTCATTAAATTCATAATTATTTGACAGCAGAAGAATGGATTTTAATTGAACAGAGAGTTGTAAATTTCGGTAAAAAAGAATGTAATACTGCATGAAGATAAAAATAATCAATTAAATATAAAGAATTTCTTATTAACAAATACTATGGATGATACTGAACAGATCAAAGCATATTTTCTAGATCCTACAAATAATTGGTTAATCAAATATTTAGCATGGCAACAAAAATATGAAATTTGTGAATTGATTATTTTGGATAGTATTAAGAACAATGATGTAAAAGATTTGATTATTTTTATAGAAAATCATGAAGTTTTAGAAATTAAAAATTTTAGTTCAAGGTTTTCCAGGATTAAAAAAAAATTAATAAAACACAAAATTGTATTATTTAACACAAACTTATTATTAAAATTTATTTATTACTTTTTAATTATATAATATAAGAGAACGATTTACATAAACGAAATTATAAGTCAATGATAACGATTCGACTGTGCACTTCAGACTGACTGTACTTTATTTCAAACTTAATTATGTTGGTTCTTTTAATATTTGCAACTGCAAGGTTGCAAAAATATCTATGCGCGTGTAAATTAGAATTCTTTATTTTTAGTAATTTATAAAAATGCATAATTGTTGATGTTGCAACAATTATGTAGTTTTTTGTTCTGGGAAAATTAATTTATTTTATTTCTCAAGAATGATATTTGAATTTATATATTTTTTTATTTAAAATAAAAAAAAGAGCGTCAAGGAAATGAAATTTAATATATTATATATTATTTTATTTAAAATAAGTATTATTTTAAATAATATTTTTATTTTTGTTACTAGGTGGTTTTTCTATTATAACACCCCCACCGTTAGTCTGAGGCTCCGACGAAGTTATTACAATATTATTATTTTTTTTCCTTATGATAAAAAATCTTACAATTAAAATTATTACAATGATAACTAATATGATAAACGAATTAATTGATATATTTATAGCATAATCTTGATATTTTTTTGATACAATTTCATTTAACTTTTCTCTATTATTATTTATATTATTTATGTGTATTTCTTCAAGTTTAATTAATTTCATTGTTTTATTTTCTTTTATCATTGTTGTATAATATGGCAATATTACTTTATCGTGTACTTTTACAAAATAGTTTTCATATAAAACGTTATTTATTTTTAACTTACAATCTCTATATTTTATTAAATTACTTCCCGATATACTTATATTTAAATTATTGCAATTCTGATCAATTGACAATGTATTAATATTCTTCGTTACTATAATTCCAGGTACAATTTCTTTAATTTCATCTTTTTCATACTTTTTCATTATACAATGAGCTTCTTTAAAATTAATTATGTTAAAAATACAATCTTTATCTTCAATTTCTATTAAGTTTTTCATTAAATTATCTTTTACATAAGGTTTAAAAATATGATTTTTACTATCAACTAATACTTTATATTCATTTAAGAGTATTACTTTATTTTCTTTATTTGGTATTGGTTCTATTAAAATTTCTGATAGCGTGTTTTCGTTATACTTTGGTATTAAAGTAATAAGTATAATTTGGTCTAAATGAAAAGCTACAACAATTTTAATGTCCTTTAGGGATTGCAGATCAGGTAAAAGATTTAATTCTTCATCTGTAAGAATGTTCTTTGAAAGCATACCTAATTTACTCGTTAATATTATCTGTTCTATATCATCTATATGATTCTTTAATAAATTTATATCATAATTAATGGCATAGAGTCTTTGCATATATTCTACTTCATCTTCTAACAATTTTATTCTATTTTCCGTTTGATGAATATATTTATTTAGATAATCAGAAATATTTTTCTGTTGAAGGTTTATTTGTTTTGTGATATTCTTTATTTGTTGAGATATGTCGTTATTAATACGAACTTGTTTATTATTCTCATACAATAGATTTTTATTATTTTTAACTAATGCGTCTAGTTGTTCTTTTATTTCTACCTCGTCGTCATGATCCATTGTTCCTGCTATATATTTTAATCCTTTACCTAGCATGTCTACCAAACCTCTCGTTTTTCTAATATGTGGTGTAAGTGTATGTATTTTTCTTTCTAATAAATGAAAATTATGTATAATTGTATTGTACATGGCCTGTAATATATTGGCTTTCTTTTCTATAGTTTTGATATTATTGAAAATTAAATTTTTTGTAACTTCGTATTCTGTAATGTTTATCATATGCATAACTTTAGTATATCTTCGAGTAATATATTATATATTTTAATCCTTTACCTAGCATGTCTACCAAACCTCTCGTTTTTCTAATATGTGGTGTAAGTGTATGTATTTTTCTTTCTAATAAATGAAATTTATGTATAATTGTATTGTACATGGCCTGTAATATATTGGCTTTCTTTTCTATAGTTTTGATATTATTGAAAATTAAATTTTTTGTAACTTCGTATTCTGTAATGTTTATCATATGCATAACTTTAGTATATCTTCGATTAATTTTTTTATCTTCTAGTTTTATTGTTACATATCCATTATTATTGTCCAGATTTTGGACTTCTATTACTTGTGACAGGTATAGAGGGAGGATTATTAGAACAAGGGGAATGTTAGCCGAAACATTTTCACCTGGAATAGAAAATTTTCTTTTAGTTTTTTGTTTTTGGGTTTTTGCAGAAATTGTTGGAAAGTTATTATCTTGAAACCTCTTTTTCTTTTTCAAATGGACTTTATAGTATTTTAAACCGTTATCTTTATCTATGATATGATTTTCATCTATTTTTTCAGTGTTTATTTTTCTAAATTTTGCATGGTTTTTCCCTCCCCTAATATCTACAATATAATTTGGACCTGATTCTACTTCAAAATCTTGTCTATTATCATTCAGCTTATTAATAACCTTTTCCTTAATTTTAATTATTCTATCTCTAATGTTAACATATTCCTCATCTTTTATTTTGCCATTATTAAAATCTACAGGTCTTTGATTTCTAATTGAATGAATGGTATTATTGTAGAAATATATAATTTTTAATATTTTTTCCTCTACTGTATCAGTATGTATATTATCATCATGCCTTAAAATTCTCAAATGTTCGTTGATGGTATTATGTAGTCTTTCTATGTCGGCATTAGAAGTGTGGTTGCTACTTGATACAAAATGTATATCTATGTTTTCTTTTTTTAAAAATTCTATTAATGGTATAGCTTTTAGACCTAATTTATTATCTACAACTAGTTTTTCTATCTTTCCAACTACAGATGCATATTGCAAAATAACTCTTTTAAATTCTGTCCAGTTTCTAGCGTTTATTTTAATGGCTTGAGCATATTTCGTAAACTTATCTATAAAAGTAACAAACATATTTTTTCCTAAAGTGTAAAATACGTCTGCATGTACAATTTGATTAGGACGTTCGGGAATTTCTGTAATTTTAAATTTGTGTTTAATTGGTTTCCTATCGTACTTTTATATATTACAAATTTCACAATTGTTTATAAATTTAGATACCCGGTCATATAGTTTTGGATGAAAATATTGCAATTTTAATTCTTTAAAAACTTCTGTAATTCCTCTATGATTATTTTTTAAATGTTCCTTTTCTATTAAGTCTACCAAAATTTCTTCATCTCTAACATCTGCTAATATTTTACTACATCTAATAATTTTCAGATTACCATTTTCTGCAAAGTGATCAAAATAAACTTTTTCTAAAACTTTACAAAATTCTGAATCCACTATTAATATTGCATTTAAAATTTTTGGATTAAAATGGGATTTTAATAATGTGATTGCTGTTTCTTCGTTTAATTCTTTTAGATCTATCATTTTCCTGTCTTTATTAAATACTTTAATATTTTTGATTTTTAGTGAGCCAGAATTTATCCTAGAAATTATTATTTGGTTTTTAAATATATTTAAAGGAGAATTACTTAATGGTATTTCGCGATTTTCTAACTGTTCTGAAATATTTACTTCGATGCGTGATAAGGCATCTGCATTACCATTTTTCACACCTTTCTTATACCTAATTTCATAATCAAATTCAGATAACTTCAATCTCCATCGTACGAGTTTAGAATTTGGTTCTTTTATGGAAAACAACCATTGCAATGGCTTATGATCCGTTTCTATTATAAATTTTCGTCCAAATACATAAGGACGAAAGTATTTTGTTGCCCAAACAACTGCCAATAGTTCTTTCTCTATTGTGCTATAGTGTTGTTCATGGTCATTTAGTGTGCGACTAGCATAACAATTCGGATGTCCACCTTGGGAGAGTACTGCACCAATAGCGAAATTACTCGCATCCGTTGTTATTGTAAAAGTTTTTAGGAAATCGGGATATTTTAAAATTGGTTCACTAATTAGGAGGGTTTTTAACATTTCGAAACTTTTAATATATTCAGGATCATTAATATTAATTTTTTGATCCTTTTTCAAATATTTAGTAATTGGTTTAGCAATTTTTGAGTAGTCTTGAATAAATTTTCTATAATAACCGGTGAGTCCTAGAAATTGTTTGATCTGCTTTGGAGTTTTGGGAATAGGGAAATTTTTTACACAATCAACCTTTTTTGGATGATATACCATCCAAAGTAACAATGTGACCTAAGAATTCGGTTTCTCTCTTAAGAAATTCTGACTTATCTAATTGGACCATTAGTTTGACTTCCCGAAGTCGATTAAATATTTTATTTAATGAATCAATATGTTCTTCCAAACTAGATGAAAAAATAATTATGTCGTCGAGATATACTAAACATATTTTGTTTATGTAATCTCTCAGTACATAGTTCATCAACCTTTGGAATGTGGCTGGGGCTGTCTTCAACCCGAAAGGCATTCGGAGGAATTCGAAGTGCCCGTTTTCGACACTAAAAGCGGTTTTATGGATGTCTTGTTCATCGATTTCAATCTGATGAAATCCTTTTGCAAGATCTAATGTAGTGAAATATTGGCACCTACCCAATTTTCCTAATATGTCATCTATATTGGGAATTGGATATTTGTCATCGATAGTTACCTCATTTAATTTGCGGTAATCGATCACAATGCGCCATTTTACTTTACCGCTGGCGTCCGCCTTCTTCGGGACGATCCAGACGGGTGCCGAATATGGTGAATTACTATACCGAATAATGCCATTTTCTAACATTTCCTGTATTTGTTTCTCGACTTCCTCTTTATGTGCATATGGATATCTATAGGATTTTGCGAATATTGGTACATCATTTGTTGTTCTAATTTTATGTTTGATGACATTAGTAAAACTCAAATTTGAATTATTAGTATAAAAAATTTTGTTATATTTTTTTATTATATTTAAAAGACTTTTTTTTTATTCAACATTTAGGTGGTCTTTACGAATTTGTTCAATAATTGATTTATTTTCAGATTCTTCTATTACGTTAAAATTTTTCTCATCTACTATTTCTGTTTCGAATGGGTTAAAATTAACAACATGGCTGCCATCGCACTCTTTACGTAGCTGTGCCTTCACGGTATAACTATCAACATTATAAATTCCCTCATGCAAGGTAATTTTGCCATCTAAGGACTTCTTTTCTTTAAGATAGGCTAAACCTTCTTTTTGCAAAACAGGGATGGTCGCTTCAAAATCGCCTTTCGTGTTTAATTTAACACTAAAATTTTGTTTATTATTGAAAAATTGAAGTTTTACTTTTTTCTCTTGAGTCTGAAGAGTTTCGTTTTCGTAATCAATTTTCGATTTAAGTGGAATTAAAATATCGTTTCCTATAAGTCCATCATAATACTTATGAAAAGGGAATATGTACATTTCGATTTTCTTTGACGGATTTCCTAATTCTTTAAAAAGAGACATAGTTGCTTTTTCTTTTATTTGGACTTTTTGATTTATTGTCCTTAAAATAATTGTTTTATCTAATGGTTTTCGAACCTCTTGACTACATAATTCGGGATTTATTATTGAATGTGTTGCACCTGAATCTATTATGAATTTTAATATTTTATTTTTATTTTCTACTAGGATATAAGGCAAAGCAATTTCAGGAGTTGTAATTGAAAAATTTGTGAAATTGGTTTCTATGACTTCGTTTGTATTTATGTCCATGGGTTCTGGAGGAGGTAAACGGTTTTGATGACTTTGATAGTTTTGATTATTTGGGTAATTTTGATTATTAGAAAAATGATTTTGTCTGAAAGGATTTTGCTTAAAAGGATTTTCAGGAACTTGTCTTGAAGTTTGTACATAATTTTGTTGTCTGGGATTATTAAAATATCTTTGATTTTGCGAATTATTGTAATTATTAAATTGTTTATTAGTATTTCTTGAAAAATTTTGATCTCTATTAAAATGTCTTACAGGGTGATTCATATTATTTTCGTTTTTATGGGTGAAATTTTCATAATTATTTCTGCTCTTATTGTTATTATTTGAATTAGGAATTTTATTATAATGTTTTGGACTCGAATTTTGATACTTAGGAGAATTTGAATTATTATTATGAGCGTAACCGGCTTCGTAAAGAATATCCATTGCAGATTCTAAACTGTCAGGATTTCTACAATACAATATTGATTTCATTGGTTCTGGAATTTTATTTTTAAATATTGCTAAAGCAGAATTTTTGTTATTCGTTATTGTTTGCTCTTTCGTTTGTAAGTCATCATTTATAGATAATCTAGTTTTCACATTTAATCTCCTTAAATTAATTTTTATTTCGTTATAAAAATCTATACAATTTCCTTTAAATGTCGTACCACGTAATTGGTCGAATAATTCTTCTAGGCTTAATCTATCTGCAAAATTATTTATTAAGATTTCTTTTATTTCCAGCCAACCAGTAACGTGATTATTTATTTCTATTACTTCCCTAGCTTTATTTTTTAGTTTTGATTTTATTAAATCAGAAAATATACTTTGTCCTAGGACTAGGTCATCGTATTTTAACAGAATGGGATGAACTTTGTCGATTAAATTTATGAAATTTTGTAACTCTCTATAGTCGCCAAAAAATTCGCGAAGTTTTTGAAGGTATTTTAATGGATCTATATTGAGGGATAAGGTATTCATGTTTCTTGTAGGAGTATTAGAATTATTGTGCGTGTTATTATTTATTTGCGAAAAAGCACTATCAGAAATATTTTGGTTTCTATTATTATTAATTGTTATTGAATTTACTAATTGCGTTAAATTATCGATATCACTATTGCTCATTGCTTATATTACTAATCATACCTGGTATTTGAAATATTATTGGTTTTTGATGAAAATTCTAGTTGATTCTATTGATGGTGTATTGATGATGTTGTATTGATGATGTTGTATTTTACTTCTTCGTTGTTTCTTGGAGATGTAGATTTTGTTATTTATTTTTGTTTATTTTAGGTTATTTATCTTTCGTTAATTTACTGATAATTTTAGTTTGTTATGTATTGATTTCAATTAATTTTTTTTTATTTATTATTTATTGATTTATATAATGTATATATTTTGAACACTAGTTATTTGGTATTTATTTATTTTAAATTTTTATTTATTAATTTAAATCTTTAAGTTCTTTGGAAAAAAATTTGTTCACTTCAATTGTGAGAAATAAGTGTTAAATAACTATTTTAATTTCTTATTAAAAAAATGTATTTTTCACTCAGTTTTAATTTATAGCTAATAAAAACAATTTATCACTTCTTTTGATAATAATAATATATTAACTATTTTATCCTTCTTTTCACTTCTGTTGATTAAAAGGATATATATATATAATTATATATTTTTGTTTTTAAAATGTTATTTTTGCCACTTCTTTTGACAAAAATTTTCACTTTGATTTTTTTTTTTCAGATATACTATAAAACGTTGAAACGTAAGGATTTTAATAATTTAATTTAATTATTCTTGATATCCTTAGCATATCCTACCGACTGCGCCAATTTTAGTTCAAGGTTTTCCAGGATTAAAAAAAAAATTAATATAACACAAAATTGTATTATTTAACACAAAATTATTATTAAAATTTATTTATTACTTTTTAATTATATAATATAAGAAAACGATTTACATAAACGAAATTATAAGTCAATGATAACGATTCGACTGTGCACTTCAGACTGACTGTACTTTATTTCAAACTTAATTATGTTGGTTCTTTTAATATTTGCAACTGCAAGGTTGCAAAAATATCTATGCGCGTGTAAATTAGAATTCTTTATTTTTAGTAATTTATAAAAATGCATAATTGTTGATGTTGCAACAATTATGTAGTTTTTTGTTGTGGGAAAATTAATTTATTTTATTTCTCAAGAATGATGTTTGAATTTATATATTTTTTTATTTAAAATAAAAAAAAAGAGCGTCAAGGAAATGAAATTTAATATATTATATATTATTTTATTTAAAATAAGTATTATTTTAAATAATATTTTTATTTTTGTTATTAGGTGGTTTTTCTATTATAACAATTAAAATTTAAGTGTATGTTTTCAATCTAAAAAATCTATTTTACAATTAATTTATTTTCATGAATTAATTAAATCAATTAATCAGAAACAAAAAATAAATACAATTTTAAAAATTATTAATGAGAAAAATGAAAATTATTTAATAAAAAAATATTCTGCAGAAAATATTGAAGGAATTTAATTAAAACATTATATAGAGTAGATTAAGTATTTTGTTTAAACAAATAATTCTTTTTAAACAAATTACACTTTATCTACTTTAAATACTTTAAAAAGCAATTGTGTGCCTTATTCGCAGATCGCAGCACAGATTTTTCATTTTTTCTCAAGAAAAGCAAATTAAAATTAAACATATTTTCAGGATACTTCACAAGAGAATATTGGTTATATTTGTAGGATATTGACACAAATTTCACACTGCCAATTAGGTTTGGTAAAAGGGGCTGTATTTCAGCAATTGAATTGATAACTTATTAAAATTTAATATATAATTTTATTTTCAGATACTTAATGAACATTTTAAACGCATCACATTTAAAATGTGGGAAAGGTGGCGCGGGATTCTATTATTATTATAATATTGTTAACAAAAATTGTAAATAAAAAAGATATATATTTGTTATAAAATATAAATAACATGAGTTTTCATTTCATTTCAATACAAAATTTTCATATCAACATATAAACATTTTGTAAAAAAGTCTGACTAAATTTTGCGCGCATGTGTTAGTGTGAAATCTTATTTCTCGGCTTGTAAAATAGTGTAGGTTCTGGTTTTAAAGTTTTTCTATGTAACTAATTATACATTGCTGCAACGCACTGCAGAAGATAACGCTGTGATTACACTAGCCATAAATGTCTGATAGAAATGTTACAACATTTCTATCTGAAATATTTTTTTGACAAGTAAAAAAAACACGCTGGCTATTTGTTGTCAGACATTTCTGTCTAACATTTCATTTGTAATCATGTCGTCAACAAGAAAGCAATTAGCTATAAAAATATTAAAATAAAAATATTTTTAATAATATAGTTATTCACTCCTTAATTAATTAACACTTTAGTTAATCTTTTATTTATTTAGCAGTAAACTAATTTTTTCACTCCAATAATCACCTCAAAGTAATTAAATTTTAAATTTCAGGGGCAAATCTAACATTTTTATCAAATATCGCCATTTGCAAATTAATAAATGTAAAAAAAAATCTTAAAAAAAAATCTGAAAAGTTGTCTAGAGAAAAATCGTGATTTTTCTGTCGAGACAGAAATGCTGTCTGGTTTACACTTGACATTTCGTAGATAGAACATATGTCTAAGAAAAAGTCTGGTGTAAACCGCAAGTAAGAAAAAGATAAATTTATGGTTGATATTGTTTAAGTGTTATTTTATGATTTTATGGTTTTAAATTGTTTAAAATGTTAGGTACACTGGTAAGTGATTATTTCTATAATTTATTTTATAAGATTACTATAAGGTCTAAAAAAAGATTACTCTTTGGACTTTGTGTATTATTAAATTACGAATACAATTTATTATTAAATTATATAGCATATTTTTTTTCGTATTTGCCAAAGAACTGAAGATATTCGTATTTTTTTATTATAATGAAAGAAAAAGAAAAGTAATACTAAATGTGTTTCATTTAGATATTGGAAAATACTATTAAATCTGGAGCTTGTAAGGCGTTTTCTACAACTTCAGTTTTAAATATAAATTTTTCATTAACTGATGAACAACATCAAATGCAACAAGTAGCTAGAAAATTCTCTAGAGAAGAAATTATACCTGTAGCTGGTCATCATGATAAAACTGGAGAATATCCTTGGGAAATACTTAAGAAAGCTTGGTCACTTGGTCTTATGAATGGTCATATCCCTCAATATATTGGTGGATTAGGATTAGATGTTCTTACAGCATGTGTTATGGCAGAAGAAATTGCGTATGGTTTCAAAAAAATATGCATACTTTTCAAAATAGTTATTAAATAGCTAAACAATTTTCAATGGATTTTGAGTATATGTAACAAAAATTATGATGCGGCTTTGATATTTTTGTGATATCCAAAGATTCACAATATTTTTTGGACACATTTAGTTAGAGGAAAATATCTGAAAAAAATTTATGTAAACAATCATAAAATAAGTATATTTTAGAATATGCACTTATAATTTCGATTTTTGTAATTGCAGACTTGAAAAAGAGCAATTTTAAAATAACAGAAATAATAGAAATTTAATAAGTTAATAAGCGAAAGTTATAGCAAAGTTATATAAAAATATTAGAAAACTTACCACAAAAATTACCAAATTAATATTTAATTAAACAAGTACTGGTACTACCTTTAATATTCTCCAATATTTTTTCACAATTATTTTATGAAAATGAAACTAAATTATCTTTATTAAATTTCTAAATTAACAATTATTTTATTAAAATGAAAATAAATTATCTTTAACTTTAAACGCGTGTACGGCTAATTGAAAATAATTTTAAGGTTAATAATTTTTTAAACACACGTTATTGTAAACTTTCTGTTTTATTAGTATTCGTAAAGAATTTTCATAAATATTCCTTAAGAATTTTCATAAATATTCCTAAAAAATTCTTAAGGAATATAAATTCCAGTGTGCATAATTCGGAGTTTGATAATTTTTTCTTACCAATTCCGAAGGTGAGCGAGCGAGAAAGAAGCGTATCAGAGGAAGATGGAAAATCAAAAAAGAAATAATTCAAAATTTAGCAAATGTTTATTTTTTTATTTTCCATCTGCCTCTGATACGCTTCTTTCTCTCTTGCCAACTCGCAAATCACAGTAGCAGCGTCACTTAATTTTTGTTGGAAGGCGAACTTAATTTATATTTCTCTCCCCTCCCTCCCGTAACCCTATTCTTTTTTCTTTTTTTTAAAATTATAAATAAAAATAAATAAAATAAAGTAATTTATATTAAATTTTTTATTTTATTAATTTTTCTTGTAACAATTTTTTCTCGCAAAAATATGTCGTGCAGCAACTAGTAATTCTTTTTGTAAATTTGCTGCTTCTTTCGGACATAATTCCATTAAGATTAACATTCATTTGACGACGTGAGGTGCATGGGTTACTACAGCAGCCTGAATAATTATTAAAGTTCTAAACCATAAAGAAAATAATTAGTAAAAAATATTTTTTTTTATGTATAAATTATAATTATAATTACCTTTTCATAAAATGATTAATGATCTAAATATTTTCATAGACTGATCTAAG
The DNA here is from genome assembly GCA_963920725.1 of Rhamphomyia laevipes. Classification (NCBI taxonomy): domain Eukaryota; kingdom Metazoa; phylum Arthropoda; class Insecta; order Diptera; family Empididae; genus Rhamphomyia; species Rhamphomyia laevipes. The sequence goes on along the minus strand of OY987255.1, from coordinate 50,456,689 downwards.
AATGATGGATACACTAATTTTTGTACAATTACTTCAAAATGTTTACTCAATTCTTGTGCAGCCTTAAGTTTAATTTCGCCTTTTGCTCCCGAATCACCTAATATAGTAACATAACTACGAAAAGTATGCACTTGGTTCACATCGAGCTGAGATGATGCCAATGCAACTGCTGGAATATATCCAGCAAACATATCCTATTTTATATTGCATTTCTCTAAATAGAAAAAATATATATATATTAAATAATATTAGTTTGATGTTAAATGTGATGTTTTTGTAATGAATAGAGATTAAACAAAAATCACAATTAGAAAATTAAGGTTAGAATTTTAACTACAATAAATAAATATAATAGAAGTATAAAAATATAATTTTTATTATTCATTTTTTTATAGAACTTACCAATAACTTAATTATATCAAAAATGTTTTAAAATTAAATATTATTGTTTTATTATTCGTTTTTCTAAAGCATCACAAACGATAAACGATAAAGCCCGTATTACAGTGGATTGAAAAAATCAAAAAAAAAAAAAAACTATTTGTGTGACTAACACAGAAATATTTTTCAATGATAGACAACTATAGTATCGTATTAATTTTGTCAAATATATTATTTTTTTTATCTGTCAAAGATATTTTTTATTGTTTTGATTTTGAAATAAATTATTGATTAAAAATTAAAATTTTTATATAATATGGCGGCAAATAATATTTGGAACCATATGAAAAAAAAATTGCATGATTTGTCAAAAAAAATCTAAATTTTTAAAAAAATTGCTCGATTTGTCAAAAAAAATCTACATTTTTTTCGATATTTTTGTACAGAAATGGTTTTGTTGCTACTACACAGCGGCAAATCATTAGCGACATGGAAATTTTCCGGTTTTTTTGGATTTTTTTTGACAGAAATGGTTTGTTTACAATATAGCTTGTTACTATATTTTTGTATATAAGAAATTTTACCTCTCGCTCTAAATGGATTCTTTCTGAAAAATATCAATTTACAAGACAATGTCATACGGGCCTTAACAAATTTTTCAAAATGTCAAATGTTGTCAACATAACCTCAAAATATAAAACGACACTAGCGCTGCAAGAATTGAAAGAGGAACTAATATTAATTTAATGGCCATATTCATCGCGTTTTTTAGTTGCGTTTGGGCATCCTTTGCTGCAAATATTATTTAGATCGAATGGGTTTTAAACAGAACCTAAACTACTAAAAGCCGTGTCATTACAATACATGCGCAAAAATTTGTAGTCACAGAAATTATAATATTATACGTCAAAATTAAATGCCGGTAATACCAAGCGCTAAAAGTTCGGAAGAAAAAGTGAAATATAATAGGTAAATAATAATTGTTAAATACCTAAAAGTAGTTAAAAGTGTTATTTAATAATAGTAGATTAAATTAATCTAAAAAAATTGTGCGGGCATTGTGTATTTCTAGTGTAATTTGTGTGATAAAAATTAGCACAAATTCTAACCTAAAAAAAAAAAATTTATTCATATTTTTTTGTTATGTAAATAAAAACACACTATATATTTTGATAGTTTTTAATAATAATTTAATTTTTAATAATCAATAAGTGTGCTAAAAGCAATTTAAATTACCTAGATGTACATAATTAAGTGTATTTTTTTTATTATAAGTTTTTTTGATGGATCTGTGAATATGGAAATGAGGTATTTAAAATTAAATACTTAAAATTGTAAATACAGATGATGAAATTAATTTACATTTAAAAATTATGTTAAATAACTTAAAAATAAATTTTCGTTATCTTATATCACATTTGCGTGGAATTCAAAGAATATTGGTAGAGCATTTTCCTAATTTATATCAACTTTAATGTCGAAACCATCATTAGTTCTTTGGAAAACCTTAATTTATACTATGATGGAACATATTGAAACTTTACAAACATTTATTAAACAATCCACTGAATTAAATAAAAATTCATTTAATTTAGTGGATTGTTTAATTAAATTGATTTTAATGCATCATTATTGTGTCAATATTTCTTTGGAACAAGTTTAATTGAACAAGCTGATAAATTTACAAATTAAATAAATGAAAATCGTACATTAACATCAAATTTATTAAAAACTTTTGGACAAACTAATTTAAATTTGGAGCATAATATAAACGTTTTATGAATGCGTTTTTAGAAATTTCATATTATAGTGGATATTTTGATTTAATTTTATGGTATTATTCACCAGATTCATTAAAAATTGATCATTCACAATTTTCCACAAAATTTATTCATAATTATTTGACAGCAGAAGAATGGATTTTAATTGAACAGAGAGTTGTAAATTTCGGTAAAACAGAATGTAATATAAATATGAATCGTATATTTTTACAACAAACTAAAATGAAATTGATATTTCAACAACCAGATTTACTGCATGAAGATAAAAATAATCAATTAAATATAAAGAATTTCTTATTAAAAATACTATGGATGATACTGAACAGATCAAAGCATATTTTCTAGATCCTACAAATAATTGGTTAATCAAATATTTAGCAAGGCAACAAAAATATGAAATTTGTGAATTGATTATTTTGGATAGTATTAAGAACAATGATGTAAAAGATTTGATTATTTTTCTAGAAAATCATGAAGTTTTAGAAATAAAAATTTAAGTGTATGTTTTCAATCTAAAAAATCTATTTTACAATTAATTTATTTTCATGAATTAATTAAATCAATTAATCAGAAACAAAAAATAAATACAATTTTAAAAATTATTAATGAGAAAAATGAAAATTATTTAATAAAAAAATATTCTGCAGAAAATATTGAAGGAATTTAATTAAAACATTATATAGAGTAGATTAAGTATTTTGTTTAAACAAATAATTCTTTTTAAACAAATTACACTTTATCTACTTTAAATACTTTAAAAAGCAATTGTGTGCCTTATTCGCAGATCGCAGCACAGATTTTTCATTTTTTCTCAAGAAAAGCAAATTAAAATTAAACATATTTTCAGGATACTTCACAAGAGAATATTGGTTATATTTGTAGGATATTGACACAAATTTCACACTGCCAATTAGGTTTGGTAAAAGGGGCTGTATTTCAGCAATTGAACTTATTCAAATTTAATATATAATTTTATTTTCAGATACTTAATGAACATTTTAAACGTATCACATTTAAAATGTGGGAAAGGTGGCGCGGGATTTTATTATTATTATAATATTGTTAACAAAAATTGTAAATAAAAAAGATATATATTTGTTATAAAATATAAATAACATGAGTTTTTATTTCATTTCAATACAAAATTTTCATATCAACATATAAACATTTTGTAAAAAAGTCTGACTAAATTTTGCGCGCATGTGTTAGTGTGAAATCTTATTTCTCGGCTTGTAAAATAGTGTAGGTTCTGGTTTTAAAGGTTTTCTATGTAACTAATTATACATTGCTGCAACGCACTGCAGAAGATAACGCTGTGATTGCACTAGCCATAAATGTCTGATAGAAATGTTACAACATTTCTATCTGAATTTTTTTTTTGAGAAGTAAAAAAAACACGCTGGCTATTTGTTGTCAGACATTTCTGTCTAACGTTTCATTTGTAATCATGTCGTCAACAAGAAAGCAATTAGCTATAAAAATATTAAAATAAAAATATTTTGAATAATATAGTTATTCACTCCTTAATTAATTAACACTTTAGTTAATCTTTTATTTATTTAGCAGTAAACTAATTTTTTCACTCCAATAATCACCTCAAAGTAATTAAATTTTAAATTTCAGGGGCAAATCTAACATTTTTATCAAATATCGCCATTTGCAAATTAATAAATGTAAAAAAAAATCTTAAAAAAAAATCTGAAAAGTTGTCTAGAGCAGCGTTTCCCAAAGTTTTTTCACCGCGGCACCCTTTTTGATTTCAAATTTTTGACGGAAACCTATTTACAAAAATCTTAGAATTTTAATATCGGGAATATTAATAAGAGCTATAGTATTACAGAAAATTATAGTATTTATTAAAAAAAAAAAAATCATTCGATTGTTGATTAATAATATGAAAAAAAATAATCTTATGAATGCAAATGTTGCCAGATCTAGTTTTTATATAGTGAATGAAATGGAATTGGCACATATGAAATAGAATGGAAATGCATTTTTGAAGGCAATATAAATGGAATTGAAAAAGAATTTTAAATTCGAGAAATATTTATTAATCTTTATTTATAAATCTTTTTTTTTTATATAAATTATTTATTTACAAAAAGTTCGCGGAACCCTTCTATCAGTCCACGGAACCCACTTTGGGAAACGCTGGTCTAGAGAAAAATCGTGATTTTTCTGTCGAGACAGAAATGCTGTCTGGTTTACACTTGACATTTCGTAGATAGAACATATGTCTAAGAAAAAGTCTGGTGTAAACCGCAAGTAAGAAAAAGATAAATTTATGGTTGATATTGTTTAAGTGTTATTTTATGATTTTATGGTTTTAAATTGTTTAAAATGTTAGGTACACTGGTAAGTGATTATTTCTATAATTTATTTTATAAGATTACTATAAGGTCTAAAAAAAGATTACTCTTTGGACTTTGTGTATTATTAAATTACGAATACAATTTATTATTAAATTATATAGCATATTTTTTTTCGTATTTGCCAAAGAACTGAAGATATTCGTATTTTTTTATTATAATGAAAGAAAAAGAAAAGTAATACTAAATGTGTTTCATTTAGATATTGGAAAATACTATTAAATCTGGAGCTTGTAAGGCGTTTTCTACAACTTCAGTTTTAAATATAAATTTTTCATTAACTGATGAACAACATCAAATGCAACAAGTAGCTAGAAAATTCTCTAGAGAAGAAATTATACCTGTAGCTGGTCATCATGATAAAACTGGAGAATATCCTTGGGAAATACTTAAGAAAGCTTGGTCACTTGGTCTTATGAATGGTCATATCCCTCAAGATATTGGTGGATTAGGATTAGATGTTCTTACAGCATGTGTTATGGCAGAAGAAATTGCGTATGGTTGTACGGGAGTTATGACTGCATTGGAAGCTAGCGGCTTAGGAGTTATTTAATTTAAATTTATATAAATAAATTTAATTTATAATTTTTTTTTTTTTTATAGCAAACACCAGTGATACTTTCGGGAAATGTTGAGCAGCAAAAGAAATATCTCGGTCGTCTTCTGGAAGAACCATTAGTGGCAGCATACTGTGTTACTGAGCCCGGGCAGGTTCTGATGTAAACGGTGTTAAAACACGAGCAGTTAAAAAGGGCGATAAATACATTTTAAATGGTCAGAAAATATGGATTACAAACGGTGGAATTGCGAATTGGTATTTTGTACTTGCGCGTACCGATTCCAATCCTAAAGCATCAGCAGCCAAAGCTTTTACCGGATTTATTGTTGAAAGAGATACTCCTGGTGTGACACCAGGACGAAAAGAAAAAAATATGGGTCAGAGAGCTTCCGATACTAGAGGAATAACATTTGAAGATGTAGTAATACCAAAAGAAAATGTTTTAATTGGAGAAGGCGCTGGATTTAAAATTGCAATGGGTACTTTTGATAAAACACGTCCTCCTGTTGGGGCCGGAAGCCGTTGGATTATCTCAAAGATGTCTAGATGAAGCACTTAAATATTCGCTAGAACGTAAAACTTTTGGAGTACCAATTACTCGTCATCAAGCCGTTTCATTCATGTTAGCAGATATGGCTATGGGGATCGAAACTTCCCGATTGGCTTATAGATGTGCTGCGTGGGAAGTTGATCAAGGTAACTGAAAAAATTGTATAGTAGATTAAAATTATATTAAACACAGAAATATAATATATATAGACAGAATGTCCAATACATTTTCTTCTAATAAAAAGGAAGTCAACATTGAGCCCCTCTTGGAGAGGGCACTGACAGCTATTTTACATAGAAAATGGGGATATTTGAAAATAGTGTTGGTTGCTATATATATAAGAAAATTCCCATTCAATAATTTATTATTTCAAATGAATTTATTTCTACAAATTTTACAAATTACGAATAAAATTTTAAATTTGTATACGATATTGAGATTGAATATGTGTAACCTTATTCAATGCAAATTCAGCATTTTTTATTAATTTAATATGCAAATGCGTTAAATTTAGTTTGAAAAACGTTTTAATTATTCTGAAAACAGTGTAAATATTTACAACAACTTACTTATTATCTTATACTGTCCATGTTTTATATATAAAAACAAATGCGGCAAATTGCCGAATACATACTATCAAATTAAATGCTAAATGAGGGAAATAATTATTATAAATTAACTTTTCTAGCTTTTCTTTTAACGACTATTTATTTTTGAGCGAATTATGCCGTACTTCTTCCGAATTTCTTTATACTTTTGTACTCTACCGCACGTTTTTCCGTAAAAACCAAAAAGGTAAAGTTATTGTGAAAATCCTAAAAAAATCTGTAAGAACAATTAAATAGTAATAGAAGGTAAAAAAAGTTTATTGTAATAGTCAAGTGTAAATTGCATATTTGTAAAACATTTAAATTTAAAACTTTATTAGTGAAGCATATATTCAAATTTAAAGAAATATTGCTCATACATTTGTGTTACGTTGCTGGGTTTATCCAACGAAAATTAGTAAAATTATAGGTGCGACGATTGCTTGAATACTGTTTTTGATTTAGAAAATTCCGTTATCAAAACAAAAATTCAAGGTGTATTATATAACGCACATAAAGTATCACTATTATTGTAAAAATGTCAAAAAATGGGTAATATTCATATAACATATGCAAATAATTTATATGAATACGTAAACAATAGTCTTAATAATAAATATGTATTTCCAAATTTTTTTTGGGGCATTCTATATATGACGATTTATTTGAGAACCATAGACCGTTCCTAATTAAAGCTATTGTCATTGATTATCTTAAAATAAGATTAAATTACGCGGCCAAATGTACAGATTTAAGTTTTCAAAACCGAAATATTAGGCAAAAATTAACTAAAGTTGTGCATTTTATAAGTTAATATTATTGTGCGTGTATTATTGTTTAAGCTTATCTTTCATTTTTTATATTTATAAAATAGTTTTTATAAAAAAAAAAAAAATACTTTTTCATTAAATATTACAGTTTTATTATTCTTGATATAAACTTGAAAAAATATCCCAGAAAAAGGGAACAACATATGGAAGTTTAGTTAAGGTCAAGCTCCATTAGTCTTTTTTAAAAGTCGTCACCACTTTTTTCAAGAAGAAGTTATACAAAAAAGCATGAGTGCGATAGAGACGGAACAACGACTTTTTTCCGAAAAAAAGTCGACAAATCCAACAAAAAAGAAGGTTGTCTCCGAAAAAAAGTCGATGAATCCAACAAAAAAGTCGTTGAATCCAACAAAAATGTACTGTCTCCGAAAAAAAGTCGTTGAATCCAACAAAAAAGATGTTGTATCCGAAAAAAAGTTGATTGTGAACAACTTTTTTTTATTAAAACTTGAATTTTTTTATTAAAATTTTCTGAAATCATAGTTGACGATGTTTTTTTGAAATTTTATTTTTTTGAATGCTGAGAAAATAAATTAATGTTGAATTTTGTTGACCAAAAAAATCAATTTTTTTTTCAAAAATCTCGATTTTTAGCAAGATTTACCCCTCCACTTACCAATACCAATATACTTAGTGTTTGTCCAGAAAAGTATTGAATATTAAATTATAAATTAACTGATTAAAGTTATGGAATGTGCCTTTAGTTGAAATATTTACTTAGCTTTAACTTAAATTCAACTGTCAAACCACACAAATACAAACACAACACAAAAAAAAACCGATCTCGTCGCAAATTTCTTTGAAAACATAAAATCTCAAATTTTTTTATCTAGTCAAAGAATTTTAACATAAAATTAAATTAAAAATAAATTAAAATGTCAAAATGTTTCCGAAATTTCTTACAGTAGTGGGAAATTTCATCTCTGTCTGTACTGTATAATTTTACATGCTATCTCTTTTCATTTTTGCTAGAAAAAAAGTCATCGACTTTTAAAAGACTAATGGAGCTTGACCTTTATGGAAGTTTATTATTCTTGATATAAACTTGAAAAAATATCCCAGAAAAAGGGAACAACATATGGAAGTTTAGTTATGGAAGTTTATTATTCTTGATATAAACTTGAAAAAATATCCCAGAAAAAGTGAACAATATATGGAAGTTTAGTTCGTTTATCTTACTTTTTATGTTGTAGCATAAAAATAATATTCCATGCTGGCTTCACTTTTGAGATATGAGGTTCTGTCTATATACAATTATTATGTCTATGATTAAACACTACATTTTTTTAGGTCGTAGAAATAGCTATTACGCTTCAATAGCAAAATGTCATGCTGCTGATGTGGCTAATAAAATAGCATCCGATGTTGTACAAATATTCGGTGGAAATGGATTTAATTCCGAATATCCTGTAGAAAAACTAATGCGTGACGCTAAAATATATCAGATATACGAGGGAACATCACAAATTCAACGAATGATTATATCACGAAATATGTTTGAAATGATAGACAGATAATAAAACATTTCAAGAAGCAGAAATTATGCTTAAGTTTTAAAGTTATTTATATATGATTTAATTTTATTGCAATATGAGATTTTATTTAAAGGCTGCAACTATAAAACGTTATTTTTATTTTATTTCATAATAATTGTTTTATTTTCCTACAATAAAAACTTAAACACCTATACAATTTTTGCTATTATATATTATATCGATCATTAAAATTTGAGTAGATTACTTTTTGGATTCTAGCATGTCGATATATATTTTTGTTATAGTCCTTTGCTGCAAATATTATTTAGAACAAATGGGTTTTCTATGTAATTACATGGCTGCAACGCACTGCGTTGCGCCGAAGCATGATAGCTCTATTTCTAAAGCTACAGTCACATACTTACGACAAGTTAAGTACCGACAAGTAAAGTAAAGTAGCCTTTCGATTCGTTAAGTAGACTGGTCACATAGCTATCGATCGTAATCGCAAGTATCTGTCAAAAATATTTTGGAGGGATATCGAAAATTTGTTTTCTGTGAATATATTGTTTTCAATTCTTTAATTTAAAGTGAATTTTTATTTATTTTTAATAATTTTAAATGAAAATAAGGAGTATATAAATATATATATAATTGTGTTTAAAAATATAGTTTTTAAAAAGGTATAAAAGTGTATAAAATAAAAAATTATAAGGTATAAAATAGTTTTTAAAAGGTGTTCAAAAATATTGTAATTTTTTTTTTTCTGTAACCAGAATGGATAATTTAAATATTGTCAGTGATTTCGAATTATTCGAAATGTTTGAGCTATTTTTAAATTTGTATGGTTTATATTTATCATATATGGCCATGGAAAAATCCAAAAATAAGAGAAGATGGTGGGTTAGACCTTTAAACCAAGATCGCGATACTTCACAAGCCAGTTATTTCAATACGTTTTTAAAAATGAAATCTATTGATCCGGAAGAATTTTTTTGCCAAACCAGAATGACCAGAAATGTTTATGATTTATTACTAACATTGTTAGAAGAAGATCTAACAAAAAAATCTCTCCGTCCTTCAATAGAGCCAGAATGTAGACTAGCCATAACTTTGTGGTAAGTAAATGAAAATATTAAATGTTACACTTTTATTAATAATTATAAAACTAATTGATATATTTCAAGTTATTTGTCGCAAGGCGTTTCACCAAAATTTTTGGCGTGGTCATTTCGCATGGGAAGAACAACAATACGAAAAATTGTGTTAGAAACATGCGAAACAATTTGGAATGTGCTTTCTCCGATATATGTTACCACACCGATTCACGCTGATTATAAAACCATAAGTGAAGAATTTTGGCAAAAATGGAACATGCCCAACTGTATAGGAGCAATTGATGGAAAACATATTAATATTCAAGCTCCTCCTCGTTCCGGATCAAATTTTTTTAATTATAAAAAAACATTTAGTATTGTTTTGATGGCATCGTGTGATGCAAATTATATTTTTACAGATATTGCGGTTGGTGCATATGGTAGTCAAAGCGATGGTGGTACGTGAATACATTAAAAAATGTATGACTTTTATTAATAATTTATTTGTAGGAATTTTTCGAGAAACAACTTTTGGAAAGCTACTACTGGACGGTTCATTGAACATCCCACAGCCAGGGCTTCTACCAAATAGCAATATAATTTTTCCGCATTACTTTGTTGGCGACGCGGCTTTTCCTTTAAAAAAGCATTTATTGCGGCCATACCCAGGTAATATTAAATTACAATATTGTCCATATATATTTGAATTCTAATTTTTAATTTTAGGAAAATTATTACCAAAGGAAAAGGAAATATTTAACTACAGATTATCTAGAGCGAGGAGAATCATAGAAAATAGTTTTGGAATTTTAGTGGCCCGATTTAAAATTTTAAAACAAACTATGAATTTATTTCCAAAAAATGCTGAAAAAGTTGTACTTGCAAGTATCGCTTTACACAATTTTATTAAATTAAATGATAGTGCACAAAAATATTGTCCACCAAAATATTCCGATTGGGAGGATTCAAACCATGTTTTACATCTTGGTTTGTGGAGACAAGAAAGTGAACCTCTTCTTAATGCGCAATTGGGGTCAAATAATGCATCTAGAGCAGCTTTTGCCTTAAGAGATACTCTTAAGCAATATTTTATGAATGAAGGTAGTGTTCCTTTTCAATATAAAAAATAATTGTGTATTTGTTATTAATATTTCTATTTGTACGGTAGTTTTTTGTAAATATATTTCTAAATTAAATAACTAATTTTAATTTTAATTTAATAAAATAATTTTGTATTGTTTTTTATTACTAAAGTTTTAATCTTTAATTTTGAATTATTTAATTTAACTGTATTATTAATACTAAACATAAAACATGTAAATTAAATATACAAAATATACATTTAAAAAAAATTTTTTTTTATATATCAATAAAAATAAAATAGTTAAAATAATTAAAATAGTGTTGAAATATAAAACTTAATTCTAAATTGTGTTTTATTAAATAATTTTATTACAAGGTAACTATATTACATGTGGTAAGTAATATATGAATATTTTTATCTCTTTGAAGCTCATGCTATCCAAAAATTATTAAAATAACCTGATGAACATTTTATTGCAAGAAGGAAAAATATGTAAATATACTTATCACCATAGATGTGAATATTCAGCGCATAAGAAATAAACAAAAACTTATTTTTTGGTTCTATTTGCAAATTTTTTTTTTATATCACATATATTTTTAATATGAAATTATCATATAGTTTTTCTAACATTGTACTAATTCTAACAGTTCTTTCAAATTAATTTAATTCAATTTATATTTATTATCATTATTACTTTATAAATCACAACCTTATGCAATTATTTCAATACAAAATATATATTCAATAATTCAGTTTACTTTTATAATAATATAAGTTTTCATTAATATTAATATTATAAATTTAACAACATTACTTTTAAAAATTCATTAATTTAATTCAATTATTATAATAATTAATACTTAAAATATTAAATCACAACCTTATGTTTCAATATAAAATTCTAATTTTACTTTTCCAAATTCATTTTAGTTTTATAATATAATATAATTCATTAATTCATTAATACTGATATTTATTTTACATTAAGATCAAACATTTATTTATTATATATTACTGATATTTATTTTTCATTAATAATTATGCATTAAAAGAAACTCATTATTATTTTAAAATAAATTCATATAAAATAGAAGCACCAAAAAATATATTTGAATTTATTTTAAAATAATAATGAGTTTATTTTAATGCATAATGATTAATGAAAAATAAATATCATTTCAGATTACAGAATCAAAAAAATAACCAAGACGAAGAAAATATGCACTTCCACACATTAATAGTAAAAATATCAATATTGTTCTTCTATCAAACCATCAAAAACTTTTGAATTTTTAACAGCCTCAACTGCATATTGAAGCATTAAAATTTTATATTTATCTTTTTCATCTTCATTCATTTTTTTCATTTTAAATCCTATAGTTTGAAGGAAATGCATATCTTCTTCATCTTGGTTATTTTTTTGATTCTGTAATCTATCGGAAAACTTATTTAACGTTTGCAAAAATGCAATTTGAACATCATCAGTTTTTGTTTTTTTTGCCCGTGGTTCTAGAGGCGTAGAAGTACGGCTGGAATCAATTTCGTAATCAAAGCCTAATACCACATCTTCATTTATATTTTCAGCTACCCCTGGCATATCCAAAATGTTGTCCTCCTGCTCTACTTCACTAGAAGTACTATTTTCTATCATCCTAGAATTTTTTTTTATATAGTTTAATTAAAATATAATTAAAAAACAACTGTTAAATTAAATTAAACTAACCTTCTTGGTTTTAAATGGTCATCTAAAAACCCCAATAATGAAAAATTTGCTGATTGCCGGTATGGAATACTGCCTGATCCAGAAGGCTGTTCTAATTTTTTTTTACATATTTTTCTCTAATTGAAGTCCATTTTTTTTTTGCTGAAAGAAAGATAATTTTACAGTTAAAAATAAATATAAAGTCAAATCTTTTACGATCTATAATTTTATGCTTTCTTCCAAGCATTTCCCAAATTTCATCCTTATGCTTCACTAACATATAACTTTTGTGTTGCTTGTTATATAATTCTGGATGATTTCTAACGTCTTCAATCAATTTTTCATCATCCATTCTATTTAAATTTATCTGCCAAGCACAAACTAAATTAAAAAACTGTTATAATATCACTTTTTTATTTAATAATAATGACAAAAACATACTTATTCACTATTTCAATAATTAATTTAGATTCAAATTGTAAAAAAAAAACTATTGTATAAACTATTTATTATAAAAATATTGTAAAAAAATATTAAACACTCAAACTATAAATTTTTCAAATTTAAATTATCTGTCAAACTCAAAAGTTTGGAAAAGTGGAATCGCAAAAGTAGAAATCAATTCAACTCTTTCAATTCCAATCGATTCGAATCGCACTATGTGACCGACCAATCGATTTTCCATACAAATTATATGAAGATGTCAAAATGGCTACTTTACTTAACTTGTCGGTACTTAACTTGTCGGAACTATGTGACTCCCACTTAAATTTTGATGCGCTCCGGCAATGCTGCCACAAGAAAAATTAAAAAAAAGCATCAGACAACTGTGAAGAAAAAAATATTTTTTGTCATTAGTTATTTTATTAGTGATTTGGATTTCTAAAAACAAAAAAAAAAAATAATATTGAAGAAAAAATAATAGATTTTGTTAAGAATAATCCTATGATATATATAATAACAGGAATAAAATTTATAAAAATATTTATCTGAGACAAAAAATTTAATTTCTTTGACAGAAACATGTATGAAAAATATGTTCATGTGTTTGGTATGCTTTGCTGCACGCTTTAAAGCACCAAAAAACGCACATGTATTTCAAGCATTATGGAATAAATGTAGAAATATATATTATCAAAATTTTACAAGTCATCTTACGATGGTAGTGCCATCTGTTTAGAATATTAGGAAATACTATTACATGCATTACGAAATTTTCTGGGATCATATATTCATTTGCGCGAATTTTCAATATATCGATAAAAAATCAAAATTTATTTTTGAAATAAAATAACAAAATAATTTAATCAAAAAGAAATAATTTAATTGAAAAATTACTAATTTAATTCTAATAAATATTATAATACTAATTTGGAAGAACTATTTCAAACCATAACGCAAACCACATCCACATAATATGATCATATAAAACTCAGGACATTTTAAAAGCTTGACCCTGTTCCACATTACATAAAATATCGACATTTAGTAGATTGTTTTAGCTTAGCTTTTGCTATTGCTTGTGATATTATATCGATATTTTAAAATGTACAAAATATAGTCCATCCATCCATCCCTTGGCCTAGAAACCTATATTTTTCTTAACTTTTGATTTTTAAATATTCGTTCTGAAGGAAGTAAATAAAAACATATATTATTTTAAAATACCTATCAGATATTACGCGCTAGTTAGTATACAAATTAAGTTTTTTTTCTTCAAATAATAATTGTTATGGAGTAATATAATAAACAATTACTCTACAAAATAAATTAATATTTTTTGATTGTGTCATCATAACCATGTTTTTTTTTATACTTTTCAAAAGTGGAAGTGAAAATATATAATATATATAATATATATATATATATACATATATATATATATATATATATATATATATATATATATATATATATATATATATATATGTATGTATATGTATAAATAAATAAATGTATTATGATTATTTGGTTGCAATATATATTATTTGTTTGTGCGTTATGAACGAAAGTAATTTTTTTTTCTTCTTAAAATAATTTTATAAAATAAGTATTTTAGGATTTCCAAGATTTTATAAATATACATTTCTTGAAAAATTTAAAGACTAATAGGTATTATAGGTAAAACTTTGGTTAATTCAACAACTGTGTACACTGCGAATTATGTTACTGTTTTAATTAGAAATAACTAAAAGGTAATTTAATTAATTTATATATACTTATATATTTTTTAATAAATTAAAAATAAATATATGTACATATTAGATTTTTTTATCTTAATGTCTCGAAACGAAAAACAATAATTGCCTTGCCAATTTTTTTTTTTGTGTTTGTGTATATATAAATAAAAAAAACTAGTGAAAATACACAGATAACACGAGAACTATGGGAGTATGTGTATCTCGCTTTCTCGCTATAACCAAAATTGTCTATAGAGAGTGTATGTGTTTCATGTGCGCTGTTCTGTCCAATCCATACATTTTATAATATGTATATATATATAATATTTTCGGTTTGTTGTAAAATGATTTTTAATTTTTTTATCTATTCCTTTCCTTCTTTATGTGCAATGTGCTTGGTGGCGTCTGCTTGTTGATGTTGACATTCTCAAGTTCATGAGAATGAAAATTGCGGTTGAACTAAATTTGGGCCTACGTCAAATTTTTTTTGTTAGGCCAACAGAGAACACGCATTTATTGCCTTGCCACTTGCCATAAGAAGTAAAATATTTATATATGTACATTACATATATATAGTATATATATAAATAACATAAACATCTCTTTATATTTACATATTTTACAGTAGAGCGGGCGAATCGTTGCAAACTTCAGACTTTGATTCATTAACTGAAGAAAATAATAAACCATATAAAACTGTGTAAAACAAATATTATTGGTATTATAGGTGGGTCTACTATGAAATTCTGTTAATCAAAATTCATATGATCAAAATTCTGGCTTATCATAATTCTGCCCTTTCAAAAATCTGGCTTTCCGAAATTCTGTCTGTTTAAAATTCTGGCGCGTCAAAATTCTGCTCTTAAATTCTACGAAAAATCATTAGCAGAATTTTTCGTAGAATCTAAGAAACCGTTAGTTAAAAATGTAAAAATTGTCTAGAGTTAACAAAAAAGTAATTCAAACATTCAAAGTACAGAATTAAGTACTTTAAAGCAATATGTGATAAAATTGCTGCAGGAATTTATAGGCCGAATAAAAATAAAAATGCAGTTATAAAAGAACTACGAATTAAAGAAATGCTCACAAAAATAATGTTTTGTCCCACTTAGACGTCATTTCTGGAATAGCAGAGAGTACAAATTTATATTAAATATTAAAGTAAATAATGTACATACTACATATACAAATAATATATTTTGAAAATTACGTTTATTTTGTATTATTCAATTACTTTTCTTTTATTATTTAAAATTTATTGTGTAGATTAAAATAAAGTCAAAATCTACTAACATATAATACCGTATATATTTTTTTATTTAAATTTATCAGAATTATAATATGCCATCATTCAAATCACCCCGAATTATGAAACTCCAGAATTCGTAATCGGCAGAATTTTGAACATGCCGAATTATTTAAAAAAAGCAGAATTTTGATCATATTTGTACATGTACATATATATATATATATATATATATATATATATATATATATATATATATATATATATATATATACTTAATGCAAATATTTAAGCATAATAAGCTTTCTTTATATGTCTTTTTAAATCATTTTAAGATTCTATTTGCTGTATATATGAAATCTTCGAAAACTTCATTACTCGCGGGACCATTCGTACTACCGCAAAATAATGGTGAACTAGTTTTTTTTTTAAATTAAAAAATACAAGAAAAAAATACGTATATGTAGTTTAATTCAATTCATCAGTTTTATCTTTTAAAATATTAATAAATATAAAGAAAGTATAGTTTGGGAAAAGAACAATTTTTAACGAATTATATTAATATTAATTCCAAGAATGACAAATTCAATAAACTTGCAGGAATATAATAAACTTCTATTAAATAATAAATATTTAAATTTATGTTCAATATTTAAATTTAGTTAAACGAATTTTCGGTACTAAAGTTAATATTTTAGAAAAGTAATTTTCAGAACATAATTTAAGTATGCTAATACGTTTTTGAAATTCATGCAAAATTTTAAAAACGATCAGATATTTTTTTTAACTTTTTCTTATTCGAATATTTAGAATAACACCATAACGGCCCATATGATTAAATTCAACTCGGAATTTACCTCGCTATTCGGCTCTTGGTTCGTCTCTCGTCTCGACTCGTAGTATGGAAATGTGGTATGATTGAATTGAAGTCGATTCGCTATCAGGCTATACGTTGCAATAGGTTGCTTATTATTTTGTTTCAATGGCAACACAGCTCATTTTGACATTTATTTTGATGTTTTTTTTAAAATAAAAGTTAAAAATTGTATTAAAAAAATATATATTAACAAATTTGCGTTAAAATAATTTTTAAGATAATTTTTTTTTTAAAAACATCAAATTTTTTTAAAAAACATCAAATCTCACTTTAAAAATAATTTTTAACACCAACTTTTATAAAATCTATAAAACTTTAAAATCTTACTTAAGGGGGAACATACGAAATTTATGGTTTTTTGCTCTTCTTTTCGTCACTTTGTTTCATATAAAACTAATTAATTTTATATAATTTTTTTTTTAATCATAAACTTTGATGTTTTGAGGTGCGCATAACGTTGAGATTTTGTAAATATTTTTAAATTTAAGGACCTAATTTTTAATTTTAAAAATACCATTTTTGCATTTTTGTGTGTTATAAATGACATCATAACTATGTAACAACGAAATCTTTAAACACATTTTTTTTTTAAATTGTTCGTTAAATATTAGAGCTCGGACTAACGTTGCTATTTTTTTAATATTTAGCTAAATTTTCTTAAATTTTAACAATTAGTGTAAAAAACACATATTTTATTGAATTTTAAATAGTTTATATAATATTTAAGCTTTATTACGAGAGAGCTTTCATAATGAGCTTTGCGAAAATTAATGTAATATGTAATGTAAATGTAAAATGGAACTATGTTTTACGGTTTTACATGACTCACATAAATAAGTACAAGAGTAATATTATTTTTAAAAAAACTATATTTGTTTGGAAAAATATATTTTGTGATAATTTATTTTTTGTGAAAAAAATTAATTGTGAAAATAAAATTTTAATTTTGTGTGAATATTTATTAAAAATGCGTGTGTACATCGTGTAATTTTCGTGCTAAAAAAAGAACAACAAAATTTATGAAAACGTAAGTAAATATTTTATTAATTTGCTTATCCTATACTCTTACTTAAAAACAAAAATCAAATTATTATATTGTATATTTTTAGTTTGAAAAACAATTCAAAATTACCAAGTACAAGGCCAATTAAACATCACTGGTAGAAACTATTGTATTTTTGCCATGTGGACTGGTAAAAACTATCCACTAAAATATATTAAAGTAGATAGGGATGATGTATTTTGGGAACAATGCAAACTTAAATTAAAATCATTTTTTTGTGATTGCTATATATTGGAGTTAGCAGATCCACAATATCCTAAAAACATGAAGATTAGAGAAGCTGATTCAATTTTAGGGTGAGTCTTATAAAATAATTTATTAATGATGAACATTAGATTTTATCTTATTTTATTATAGGCCAATTTGAGCTCTATTTCATACCAGTTTATTTTATAATAAAATTCTTTTTTAAATAATTATTATGTATATTGTAATAATATGTACACAAAAAAATACTTAACAAAATAATTTTTAATAATAATAATGTAGTAATATTTTAATAATAATAATATATAAAATAAAATTATATAATGTGGCAACGTTGTAAAAATTCTTTTTTATTTTCAAAAAATATAATTTTGAAATTGTTTTTGATTTACAAAAAATATAATTTTCGCTTTTACGAGTAGTTACGATTACGAAACACGAACAATAAAAAATTGTTGTTATTTTATTATAAATTTTTTCTCAAAATTTAAATAATATAAAAAAGTTTTCTCTCAATTTGAGATAGTGGTGCCATCTAAGGTAATGCTTTCAAAACTGATTCTGATAAAAAAAGTCGTTAAACTGTGCTTTTTTTTCGTATGTTCCGCCTTAATAAAATATACAATCTTTTAATTTTTTTAAAATATTTGTTGCTCGCCCAGAAATTTCTAGCCGAGTAAATTAGCGACTGTTGTCGACATAAATCGAGTCGAGAGCGAGTTCAATCATACCGAATATAGTCCACGGTCATACTGAAATCGACCTATGAAAGTCGTGACGAGGCGAAAGTCGACTTCAATTATGAGGGTCAATATTGTTAAATTTTAATAATAAATAATGCACACTTTATTACCCTCAAATGCAATTTTACAGGTAGTTTCTGATAATATTTCCTACCAGTCAAACTTCCAGAATACATAATTACCTAACTTTGTGTTGAAAATATTTTCTTATTCAACTTGATAAAATATAGTTGGATAATATTAAATGTGTAATTAATTTTTTTAAAGTTGTAAAACAGTGATTCATAACGTTTGATTATGTATTTGAGTTTAGACAAAATGCAAATTTACAACAGTATACTTTTAGGAATACTGTGAAAATTGGAAGATTCTTATACTCTTATACATATTTTAAATTTCAAAGCTGTTATCCCCAGCGGTAAGTAATTTTATAAAATACATATCAAAGATACCGAATTATGTAAAATCAAATATTATATATATACATCATATATATAAAAAATGATCAAGAAATTGCATTACATGTAAATTTGATATCGGGTCGCCATTTTTCCGACCATTTAGACAGGCAAAAAGCTTTTCACACAATTGTCACAAAAATGTAATTTCTCCATACAAAAAAACCTCATAATTATAAAAACATCAGTCCTGCTGTGCGGCTTTTATTTTATTACACAATTATTTTATAGAAATTAGAATTATTATATAAAAATATAATTATATAATTAAATATATTTTAATTTTAATTTTTAGATTTTCTTCTTATCATGAACAACACAAAATAAGATAAACAATTAGAACTATAGTTGAACACACAAAATTTACCAAATTTTGAATAATATATGTCATACTTAGGCCTAAAAAAACGGCATTAAAATTTGTCACTATGCATTCTAATTATCTATTAACAATGGTAGCAACTTCGACGACTTCTTCGGTAATTAATATTAATGCATCACTACCGACTTCTACACAAGAGACAACAATTAGTGATAGTATGGAAAATTCTGCTGTTAATGCTATATCGTTAATTGATACTACAACATTACCTTCGGTATCAACATTACAAACAAATAATAACAGATCAATAATTTTAAATAATGATACAAATTATATTCAATCCAATTCATCATTACATAATACTACAAATTCTAGAATTATAACAATTCAAGATAATAATATAAATTGTGACGATATCATTGATCAACATCATAATAGACATTGCCAACACACACCAGTATCTTCTTTTAATAAAGTCGAACATCAATCAAATATAATAAATGATGGTGAGATTGCTGAATCTTCTACAACAATTAATATTATATCAAATACAAACACAGTATTGAATAATCCATTATTATCAACAATACGAAATAATAATAATTTAAAAATTGTACATTTAAATTCACCAAATATCAATAATTTAAATATAATAACAACACAGATTAATGAAAATAATAATAATAGTCAATCGTTGACATCAACAACATTACATCAAAATCCAAATATTTTACTAAATCATTCAACTACTAATACAATTTTTAGTACAATAAATTGTCAAAGTAATCCTATTTGTCAACAAAATAGTATTTTATCAAATAATAATAATAAATCAAATAATTCTGGTAATGTTTATGATATTTGTCCTGGATTAAATAATAGTAATAATGGAAATACTCATATTAATAGCAGTGGTTTATGTGATAATATTAATTTAAATATGCATAATAACAATAATGCTGTAAATAATAATACTAATATTTTAAGCAGTTCCTCAAATTTAACAATAGCCAGAGATACAGATAATATTTGTAATATTGGACCATCAGGGGCCATAACTCAGTTATATGATAATAGAATTACTACACAGATGAGCGCAGATTCTTTATCATCAACGAGTTCAATTGATTTTGATAATCATAAGCTAATTGATGAAACAGAAGGTAAGTTAATATTATTTTTAAAATAAATATTTAATTTACCTCTTGTGAATATAGGAAATTAAAATACTGTTGTTGTTGCTGCTGTGTCAAGAAAAATAAGAAAAAATTAAATAAATTTAAAGATAAATAAAAATAATAACAATTCATCAGAAAAAAGTAATTAAAGTTAAATAAAAAAATAAATAATCTTTAAAAACAATAGAAGCAAATAATTCAATTAATAAAATATTTTAAATTGTGAGTGGATTTAAAAAAAAATGAGATTTATTTATCATTTCTCACCAGTACATATTATAAAATTTAAAAATTATGAAATTATAATTATAATAATTATTATTAATGAAATTACTTTGACTTGGACAAATTGAAAGTGAAAATCCACTATATGAACCAAAATTGTTATAAAAAAATTGTAAACTGAAGAATGAACTCGAAAATGGTATTTCCACTGCCTTCAAAACACTTTTGACAGCAAATCTAGGCATAACATAAAATATTTTTTGTATGAGCCCATCCACACGTTCCATTTTTACTCGCCTAATTTGGGAGACTAATTAATGAACGTCAAAAATTTCTATCCACACGTAATAAAATTTACTCGCCACTTTTTCGTTCAAGAATTTTGACAACTCGTCGGGTGAGTGCTATTTTGGCCCATACGCCATTTTCGTGTTTTTTAGTTAGACGCATATTCTGGGGGTTTGGAATGCATTCTATCTATCCCTGTACTCCGTTTTCCCATACAATCAGACGTTTTTGAGTTGTAGAGTAGCAACCGTGCTCCATATCGACTTTTTTTACTACAATGTTAGTGCTAAAGGGAGTCATACCCAATTTTTTTCGTATGGAGCAAATTAAGTATGCATTTTTGTAGTATCAAATGCTTATTTCTTAAAAGCGGCATATCCATATGCAGCGCACATAAGGTAAATTGGAAATATATAAAGTTGAGTGCCAGTCTCAGTCTGCTCCATGTATATGTGCTGAGTGTTATTTTGCATGGATATGCGTCATATGTAAATCGAAAATTTTAAGTGCTTATTCGGTCTATATCCGTATGTTAATTGACTATTTTTATTACGCAATTGAAAGATGGAAGAGAAAGGAAGTGGGTATAATGGATTTTCGATTACTTATAAAAATTCCGGAAAGACTGGGGATTGCAAGCCAGTAAATTGATCAAAAAAGTATTACTAATATTCACGTAACCTGAATTAATCATTATTCAAGTGAAGAAATTTGCTAGAACTTTGTTTTAGAATACAAAATTATTTGCAAATTTTTATGCAATATTTTTTGCTTTTGACGAGATTTTCTTATTAAATTTTACGATAATTCTATTATATTTTTTTTATATACAAATTTATTTACTTGAATTACCGATAATTCAAATTCCGTGAAAATTAGTAATGCTGGTTTGTATAATTTAATTTACTGGTTTGTGCAATCCCTAATATAATATTATAAATTCATTCTATAATATTTCAATTCTGGCTGTTGTGTTTATTTATTAAATTATTATTATTTCTAAATTCAGTGGTTAAATAATTTTGTCAACTGGCGAAACATTAAAAAGTATGGAATATCAAACAAAACTACTATATTTAATGTTTACAAAACCGACTACTATTTGTAAAAAAAAATTATGATTTGTCATCAAAATTCTCGAAAGAAAATAAAAAATCGCCTGAAAATTTCTTTCAAGAATATTTTATCTTTCTATAATTTTTTTCTCTCTCTAACATGAATGAAAAAAAAGGAGAAAATATCGTAAGTCAAAATTATCGGGCGATAAATAGAACGTGTGGATGGGCTCTATAGATTCCGAGTGGATATCCTCACTGATAACAAACAAACAAAAACCGGATTCGTAATTTTTTGCCTTAAATTTTATAGTGCTACTAAAATATAAGTGTGTTATTATAGTTCTGTTATTATAATTCTCTAAATTTCATCACAAAAACGTCTGCTTTATTTACTATGGAGCCGTTATATTTTATTTTATGATTAAACAGGGTGGGCCATCATTACTCACCAAGGGATTTAAAAATTTACTAATTTCGAAAAAGATCCTTTACATTTTTTTTTCTCAGAATGAATCAAATTTAAAACAAATATGTAAATTGGGTACTATATTGAATAAAAAATTGTTTTATAGCGATAATTAAGTATATGTATATGGATTTAACTAATTTCTAATAGTTTATTCTACGAAGGCAGATATAATTATAAACTAAAAGTTTAGAAGGATTCCTAAACTCTATTACACTCACACATTTACCTAAATAGTCAAATGAGTTTCGGAGGTCTTAAATAACTGATTAATCTGTTAGATCCTTTAAAACAATATAAATGAAAAAATTCTTACCTATTAAAAGTATTCATCAATCAATGTATATGTAAAGATAGTTACAATAAAAATTGTTATGTGTTCCCAAGCTATTTTTTTTTCAATGTATTTAATTAAAGTAGAATAAAACAAAGTAAATTAAATTAAAACATAAAAGCTGCTAACTTAGGACTAACTCAAGACTAGTTGGTTAAAACAATGCTTTGTAATAAAATTCAGGAATGTATCATTCCAAAAATGTGTTTAAAATTCTGTATATCGGGGGAGATTTGGAATGTATATCATTTTATTCTGAAACTTTACCTAAGATCAAATTTTACCAGCATCAGCTACTATATTTACATCAAGCAAAGCTATATACCTTTTTTTTCAAATAGGGTAACAATTATTATAATCGTATTATGATGATAGTAAGAGGAGAATACAATGAATAATATGTATGTATAGAAAAATTGTCAAAAAAGCCACAGATTTATCGTAAATATACGCAAACATACTGAATTGTTTACTCTTTACAGACTTTTCTACATTTGAATAAAAATTTGTTGAGAAAAAGGATTTTCTCAAAAAGAAGTTTGATTTTCACTAATCTGCAAAATACATTTGCAGCTATAAAAAATATAAATATCTTAAACAAAAAATTGATATAGTAATAAATTTGACACGTATTCCGAATTCCGATATAGGAAAGAATAAAAAGTGAGAATTGAGATACTTTCTTATATATAATCAGGCTCTAATGTCAAATAAATTATTTTGGGAATTTATTATTATTTTATAAGTCATAAGAAGTTATTTTTTACCCACTTTTTTTATTTTGATTACATAAGACGATTTTTTTTAAATTATTTATATTTTATTTCAAATTACTTTTTATTTTATTTTGATATTCAATTGTATGCGGATGCGACACTCGTATCTTTTTTTTCTTAAGTTTTTAATATCTATCTCTTTCCAGTTCTCTGCAGCAGATTAGTCATTCATTACTGAATATGACAATATCCAACTGCAGTGAAAATCAGCGATACTCTAAGAAGGCGTGCTGCAATAAAATAGAACCAATAGAAATAAAATACAATTCAGCTTTATTGCCCTATTACTGGAAATCAAAGCCTTGATTGTTGGCTTAATTTCTCAGCAGAATAGAAAATAAATCCGAACGTTTAATATTATTTAACAATTTAATATTATCAAAAAAATAATATTTTATTTAATATAATTACAGAATACACCATTTTTATTCTAACGTATTTTGTATTTACAATGAGCAATATGTACAATAAGAATTTGTTTAAATATACGGTTAGCCGCACCGTGTACCCGCTCTAGGCCCGTACAGCGCTCGCGATTTCGCTCATACCGGGCTGCATTGGCGCCCAATACATATTAAAATTGTTATCAAAAAAAATATTTTATGTAATAAAATACCATTTTTATACTTACGTATTCAGCATGAGCAATATATACAAAATATACAGTTATAGAAAATGTTCTATCCATTATTTAAATAAGTGCGGGGCTGTTTGTTGTCCCAATTATCAATAATTCTGCATATTATTGCGGACGACAAATATTGAAATGGAAAGTCTTACTCAATACTACTATATCAATGTTAATTAATAGAAATATATTTATATTTAATATTACAAATTTTTGGTTGACTTTCTTTCTCATATTACATAAATAATAAATCGGCTTTATTTTCAATTTTATCAACATAATTTCGTGCATTTGGCTTTATATTTCAATAGGTAATAAAGCAGAATTGGGGTTGATTACTTTTGGTTCTTTTTCACTCTACCCTCCAAGAAATATTATTTATATTACCTTACTGATTTTTTTTGTTTATTTAATTATTGTGTGTTGTTGGCTTTTGACGATCCATCTATATTTTTTTCTCGTATTTTTTTTAAAGAAAGTTCGTAACAACATAAAGAAAAAATATTTTTTCAACTTTCATTACCTCACACCCACACCACAGTTATTCCATAACACCCTATATTTCATAATTATTAATAGCGTACCCAACGAATTAGACAATATTACATATAATGTAATATGGAGGGAGCATAAATGTTCCATCTCTTTTTAACTCATAGTAAATTTCATATATAAAAAAAAAATTTTATGAAGCCGTGAAAAATTACTTCCTTTTCTTCTGCTCGCCAACCTGTCAAAATCAAATCGTCTACCGAATTCTTAAAAACCTCATATGCCATTTTCATATTTATTGACTATTGAATTAGGTACTTGAATATATGGATAGGAGCATAATTAAATCTGATAAAAAGTTTTTACTAATCGTAAAAATTAAAATTAAATTATTGTGTGCACTCTTTTTTTGATAATTAGATAAATTTTAGTCGAAACTGAGTTGATGTCGTATGGATCTGTTCAAAACTCATCCGACGAAATTTCTTGTCAAAATATCAGCTGATAATTTTTATACCAAGGTCGGTTCTTTTTTATTTAGTCTATTAATTTTTATAGTGTTTTCAAGATATAATTATTTTATATTTTTCTATGTAAATATATTTATGTAAATTAAATTTTACTACTTTGTTATGAGGAATATTAGTAGTTCTTTTTTTCGCTTAACTCTTTTTATTAACCTTTAATTTCAATTTTATTTTTATTTTTTGTTGCTGGAGGTAAAAGACATATTTGATGCATCTGTAGTTATTTTGTTATAATTTAAATATCAAGAAGGAAAACGCATTTTAATACTTTTCTACAAATAATATTCAGTATTTTTTATTTTTTATTTACTTTTTTCAAATTTTTTTACATATTGAATTATTATATATAAATAATTCCATAATTCCATAGGCCCGGATTAAAATAAAAACCTAGTCCGTCGCTTATTACAAATTTTTAAATTTTGACAGGTTGGTTAGCAAAAAAGCGAGACGACTATACCCGGCGTGGCTTCAATTTTTTATCTTTATGCTCCATCCATATATTCTATATCGTTGAGTGTACCCGTATTTATGTTACCTTTATGCTTGAATTAGATGTTCGTATTTTTGCTGCACGGCAACGCATGTGTTGATTGATAGTCAATTAGATACTTGTGCGCCCGCCTGTGCAACAATTTACGACATTTTAATATTTGTTGTAAAATAATAACAAATATTAGTGTTTATTAGTGTATTTTATTGTGTTTATAAAATTGTTGACAAATCAGCAAAAATTATTGTCAAACTGATTTTTTTTTATTTTTAAGATGGTAAATTTAACTCCTGCCTTGTGACAGCACTGCCGCCGCACGGCAAAATTAGAATTAGAGATATCATGCGGGAACGCACCGCATTCGTTAACACAGTACGTTGTCATCTAATCGGTTACATAAGAATCTATGGTTTCTAATTTTGCCGCACGGCAAAACTAACTAAAAAACGAACATCTAATTCCAGCATTATGTTGTTTTTCTGTGTATATATGTATTTTTTTTTTAGTTCACAATTTTTTGCTTTCACTTTTTAAATCAATTTAAATACGAGGGCTGTTCGAAATACTGTCGGCTGTATACACTTATTTCAACGTTTTTCTAGTAATTGTAGGCCACATAACTAATACCCTAGAGCCTAGAGTATATATATATATAGAGTCCTCACGCCTCAAATAATTATGTTTCAAGCTTTCGACACCAGCCAATATTGAAACCATTGGCGCTAGCATTGGTATGAATATCGGGTGGTGCACATTGAAACCATTGGTATGAATATCGGGTGGTGCATCTCTCTCATATTATTTTTTTTCCTTTTCTAAAATCTTTTTTTTTTCCTTTTCTAAAATTTTATTTACTTTTCGAATAGGAAATGTTCATTAAAAATATATTTTCCATCACGTCTAACACAAAACATATTTCACTAAACAAATCATAAAACTATAAATAAATTGCAAGGTGTTATTAACACCTATAAAATGAAATATTTATTATAAAATGAAATATTTCACTATAAAATGAAATATTTATTTTTCATTTTACTATATAATTTTTCACAAAATAAACACTTTACTTCAATATTGTTATAGTTAGTTTTATAGGAATTTAAAAAATCGAATGTTTTTTTTTATAATCATTATAAAATATTTGTGATTAATAAATTTTCTTTATTTTTGTAATCAAAATTTTAATTGAATCAATAATTTTTACTTATAAATTTATTTGTTAACATATAGTAGAACACATAAATAAATTAATGACACCAAGGCACAATCATTTCAATTTCAATTTTATTTATTGCCTTTATTTGCTAGATTATAATTTTCATATTAATAAACTTTATAGTGTTTAAGGATATCCTTTGCAACTACAACATTATTTCTTAAATTTTATATTATAATAAAGTAATATTTTTAGATAATTTTTAATTTCAAAGGAAAAATGGCAAAAAACCCTATAATTTTATTTATAATTTTTTTGTATTTTTTATTTTACTTAACCGAAAGACTTATACCTAAAGACGGAAACAAACGAATATATGCTTTATATATGCAAATCTCTAATAAGCATATTTGTTGAATTAGAACATTTATAATTAAAAGTAGTTAAATATTTTTGAATTAAATCATAGATAAATTTTGCATTTGAAATGTTATGTAACTTTCTAATTGAATAATAATAAGGTAAATTATTTAAAAGTTTCAAAATTTGATTCTGTTTGACTTGCATACGTTTTATATGAGTTATTGCACACTTTCCCCATACTTCGCAACCAAATAGCATTACACATTGAAAAATTTGTTTGAATATAATTATTTTATTTTCAATATTAAGTTTTGATTTTCGGTGTATTAAGGGGTAAAGTAATCTGTTGCATTTTTCTATAGTTTTGTCAATATGTGTTCTGTATATAAGTTTTTTGTCAACGTGTATACCTAAATATTTTATTGTAGTTTCCCACGGAATGTCTATCCCGTTAAAATGGATATTTTGATTTGGGATTAAGGAAGGTTTTCTGTTTCTTGTGAAGAAGATTGCTTGAGTTTTTTCCGTATTTATTATAATTTTCCATTTATAATAATAATTTTTGACTTTTTCAAGATCGTCTTCTAAGTTTAATATAATTTTATTTGGATCTATTTCTGAACATAACGTAGTGTATCATCTGCACTGCATATAAACCAATATCACAATTTTTTAGTTTAGGAAAATCTTATATGTAAATATTATATAAAATCGGTGATATAACAGATCCTTGTGGGGTACCAGCACTGATATTAAACTTGCTACTCTTTGTATCATTCAATATAACAACAAAACTCCTTGATTTTAAAAAATCTTTAATTGTTTTAAATAAGTACACAGGGAAATTAAACATTTTTAACTTATAAACTAGTCCATCATGCCAGACGGAGTCGAAAGCTTTTTCAACATCTAAAGTTACCATCCCTGTCGATTTTTTACATGTGAAGTTTTTTCTAACTATTTTATTTATTCTCATAACTTGGTGGCTAATCGAATAAGAGGAACGGAAACCAAATTGTTCCGCAGGATATTATTTTCATCCACAAAGCTTTATATCCTATCTTTCAGACACTTTTCAAATATTTTACTTAACGAACTAAGTAAACTGATTGGCCTATAACTGGATGGATCTGATTTGTTTTTATTACGCTTGGCTATAGGAGTAATTGATGAAGTTTTCCAAACTTGTGAAACATAACCAATTTAAGCAAGCATTAAGAATATTACAGAAATATATAAGAGCTTTTTTTTTTCAAAAAATTTTAATAAAATATTTTTAATTTGGTCTGATCCAGGAGATTTTCTATTTTTACTTAGACGGATATGTCTTTTAATTTCTTTGACAGTAATACGTTTAAATGAATCAATTTTCTGTCTTTCTACTTCATACACTGTATCAGATATAAGTTTTTCAGTTTGTACGTCACTATAGTTTAACGTAAGATTTATCTAACATATCAACTTAAAATTTTTCCTAAGAATTAACCTGCAACGGTTTTTCCGTTGCAGGTTTTCATTAATTGTGGGAAATTCCCTTCATTTATGCATTTTTTGATTTTGTGTTAATAAGAAAGGTTTTTTATATTTTTGAATTTAATAGATACATATTCAGTTATCAAGTAGAGCGGTTATTAGTGATAATATATAAAATATTTAGAAATTAAAAAATAAGTAAATTTGAAAATAGATTTATAATTCTTTAGTAGTGCCAAAAGGTAAGTTCCTTAAAAATAATATTTTTCGATAAACTCGTAACATTGTTATTATTTTATTTTTATGTGTGCTTATTTCATTTTATTCCAAAAAAATAATTAAAAAAAAGTGTTTAAAATTGTTTATGTATAGAAGTACTATACCAAAGACGCTCTAATATTAAGATGGACAGTAATATATTTTTACATTATTTTTTATTAAAAACTGAGGAGGGTCTTTAGCCAAAAAAACAGCTTTGCAATAAATATGGTTTGAGAAGAATAATTATTATATATATGGTTTTGATATTAGATATTTCAATGTGCTTTTTAACACAAAATATTTTTTATTTTCGGTAAATTTTTTTCGTTATATATTTTTAGAAAGGGATAAAAAACATGTTGAGAAAGAGGAAAGAAATATAAAATATATTTTATAATATTGAACCATATATGCGTCTTTAACCTATATTGTTTCTTCTTGCATTTTTTGTTTTGTTTTTTTTTTTTTCACAAGAAATTTTCAAGACCAACTTTTTCAATTTATTTTTGAAAAATTTAATTTTCATATTTTAGAATTTTAAGTTTTTATGGAATCAATTAAGAGTGTTTTGTGACGGACTTTGAAGTAAAAAAAATTTACTTCGATTTGATTTGTTGAGGTCGGCACTCTATATGACTACATAGGACCCTGAAATT
Source organism: Rhamphomyia laevipes (assembly GCA_963920725.1). Lineage (NCBI taxonomy): Eukaryota > Metazoa > Arthropoda > Insecta > Diptera > Empididae > Rhamphomyia > Rhamphomyia laevipes. The sequence goes on along the minus strand of OY987255.1, from coordinate 50,426,798 downwards.
GTATGGGATTACTTAGGTGAAGGGGGTAATGTGTAAGGTCTCGTTTGTAGTATCAAATTAAAACCCTTATTGGGCAGAATATGAAATGAATCTGAAAAAATCATTAATTTTGGTAATATAAAACAAACATATCTGATATTTCATATGAAAAATTGAAAATGCCATCACTATTTATGTAAATATTATGTAATATATTATGCAAAATATTACTAACTAACTACGAGTTATCTGGTACCCCTAATTTATATAATTTTTATATAGTTATAGAATTTGTATGTATATGTATTGCAAAAATTTATTTGTGTATAGCGCGAAATAGTTTTCTATATTTATTTTCATATTTCATTCAATCTGCTAATTAGGGGTACCAGATAACTCGTAGTTAGTTAGTAATATTTTGCATAATATATTACAACATAATATTTACATAAATAGTGATGGCATTTTCAGTTTTTCATATGAAATATCAGATATGTTTGTTTTTATATTACCAAAATTAATGATTTTTTTTCAGATTCATTTCATACTCTGCCAAATAAGGGTTTTTAATTTGATACTACAAACGAGACCTTACACCTTACCCTCTTCACCTAAGTAATCCCATACAATTTCAGGGTCCTATGTAGTCATATAGAGTGCCGACCTCAACAAATCAAATCGAAGTAAATTTTTTTTTACTTCAAAGTCCGTCA
>OY987255.1:50390792-50425906 GCA_963920725.1 Rhamphomyia laevipes | reverse complement strand
AGGCTTTAGGTTGTCAAATATAAACTTAATCACATCATGCGTTAAAAATTAACATTATAACTTTTTAGGATTGTCATTATTTCAAAATAAATTCTTAGTTTTGCGTTTTGCCAATTCTTTAAGGTCGGTAGCATCCAACAGCCCTCGTACCTATTTTATTTAAATATTATTCAAATCCGGAAAGTGTGTCAATCTGAGAAATCCGAGAAATTTTTTATTTTTTTCTCTTATTTTACACACTACCTCAAAATATAAACTTTACCAAAACCTCCGATAGTGTATAAATACAAGCCGTGTACATCATCAGCGCACTAATACTATTACACACCGTGGTAGTCCGACAAATTTATATGAGCGACAAATTTATATGAGTTTTTGTATTATTTTTTAAATAAAAAGTAATAAAAATCATAATTTTATTTAAAAAAATACTTTATTAGACTTTATTTTTATATGATAAATATTTACATATGAGAATATAATAATAATTAATACGCTTTTTTTGGAAATGATTTAATATAAGTACCATCAGAGGGTTTTGGAACCAATGATTGATTTTGCATTGATAAGAAATAAAAACACAATATCATCATTTGATACTTAAAAAAAGCGTATAAACCCCTGAAAAAAATAAAGTAATTAAAATAATATTAAAAATTCTATTGATGACCTGAGCTTCATCTTTTTTTTTTTTAAGTTTAAGACAGTCATTCATTGTTTCTTTTATTTTCCAAAATAAATCTATAGAATTTTTTAAAAAAAATATTAGATATTAATTATATAAAGTAAATTTTAACTATAAAAAAATCAAATAATTTGTCGTTTTGTTTCACGATTTTCTAATGTTATCATTAGGCTACTACTATTTGTCATTAAATATATCTATTCTAAGTACTAAATCTACTATATGATCAAGTTTAATACTAATTGAACTATCATAATGATTTGTTGTTATAAAATGAACAACTGTTGTATTTAATTTTGTGTAAAAAAATCTTGTTATATTACTGGATTTTGGAATAATCCATTCAATTTGATTATCTTTAGCCGTGGCACTGGTTCAGTTAAATTTTTATTATAATGTGATAAACCAAATTGTGCAATTTGTGTTGGATAAAAATATCCGTATCTTTCTCATTGTGTATTAATTGGTACACCCTCAGCAGCACTAACACATTTTACACGATCTCGAACCTCTACATTATAATTTTCAAAATACATAAAAAGTCCTCTTGGATCATAACGTCCTTTAGGTATATTAATTTTTGAATTACTATGTGACCAATTAAATTGGTTGGCCTAGATTGAAAATCCTTATCACGAAAATGGACTCTACAAACAGATGAGCAACCAGTTGGCTGCCAATCTGCTCTGTGTATAGCATTAATCCATTTTTGCCTCATTTCAACATTTTTTGGGAAACTAAATGTCGAAACAGTTTCAGATGTTGAAAAGTAATTGGATTTGCAACCTGGCACAACGCAATTACGAGGCATTGTCTTTATTGCACGAATAAAAAATTTAATTATAAAATAAAACTATTTATTGCACTAAATTTTTTTTCTATGTTTGTAAACAAAAACAACGCCGATGTTGTGCTTTTTGTTTACAATAAAAAATAAATTCACTTTAAAACTGCAAAATCTTAATATTATTTTATATTGCACTTATTTGCACTCACTTTAATTACATTTATTTATTTATTAAATTAAGTTTTCCGCGATATTATATTGGTAATTTTATTTTTTATTTGAGACGTCAAAAATATTAATTGTATCGACCGGCCATTTTAATGAAACTATCGCAGTACCAGAAAAATTCTCTAAATTTATGTGCACGGCTTGTAGGAACTAACACTATCGAAGGTTTTGACTACTCAATTATTAGTCATGTAATTTTAAAATGGATTTATTCCATTTTATATTTTTTAAAGGTTCTGATGTAATTATTTTTGCCTTTACGTAACATGTTTAATAATAAGCGTAAGCGCGATTGCTTTAATAATATTCAGTCGTATTCATACCTATAGAATAATCATAAAATAAAAACATTATTAAAATGAAATATTCTTTTTCAGTGATAGTGTAAAAAAAACATCAGCTTTCCTCTGTCTAGGCTTTAATTCGTTTTATTATTTACGTGCTAAAGAATAATGATACGAAGTAGGTATTTGGTGCAATATGTTTGAGTAAAAAACATTTTATTTTTAAATTATTAAAGTTTTAAAAAAAAATGTTATATAACATAAAATGCATGTTAGTAGGTCACCCAATAACCCTGAACTAGATTTCAAAAATTTGCTTTTTATTTATTTTAAAAAACTACGTCATCACAATCATTTTTTAACCCTCCAACTCTCACATTTGGTATGATATAATAAAGTGTACTCCTATAAACTAAATAACTTGACAACAATATATCTATATATTGAATTACATTTGATCTTATATGTTTAACCTAATTTTTTTAACAATTTTGAAAATTCAGTACAAAGTATATTATAATTATACAACTTGTTATTCTGTGTTTAATAAATATTATTTCAAAAATTACTTATTAATTTATAATTTTTTACTGACGTTACGATTGATTAATTCCGTACATATACGTACTCAGAAACTTGCTCACTTAAGGTAGGTGAGGAGTTATTATTCAACATTTATTTATACATATTTTTTTTTATCTCATTTTAGTTTCTTTGAATTTTCTAAGTTTGGTTTTGGTATTGTTTTAATATTTGTTGAAACACGTTATTTCCATATTTCTTTCATATTTTGGGGATGTTATCATGTATATAGGCTGTGGTTTATATTACTTCCCAAGACCTTGCTAACCGGGAAATTTAGAATATAAAATCATGCTGGAAATATTTTACAATCAATTTCAAGTTCGTATATTTCCTTAACTCTAGTGTTCATAATTATTTTTTAATATTTGCTCAGAAATTTTAGTGTTTAAGATTTTTTAAACACTAAATAAGTTTTTCACCTCTTTTTAACATGTAATAAATTTGATATATCAAAAAAATTGGTTATAAAGTCATGAAAAAAATTCTCAACATAATCTTGAGGAAAAAACCTAATGACAACGTATGTGTATCAAAATTTTATTGAAATTGGATAATATTTACCATATAATCTAGATCTAGAATATATGAAATATTAATGGGAAATTTTAGTATGGGCCCACTAAAACTACTAAACTCTACCTTCGTCAACATATACGTAATCACGAATCTAACCTGTGTATCAAATTTAATTGAAATCGGATATTTACCTATGATCTAGATTCTAGATCTAAAACATATAATGTAATAATCGGAAATTTTAATATGGCCCGCCTAAAGCTTCTAACTATCTTGGTTAACAGGTTAACACATGCGTAATGAGAATGACGAATATAATCTGTAGAACATATGAAATATTCTGTGGAAACTAAGCTGCTCATGTATTAGTTTCGATGAAGCCGCTAAAGCTACCGGCTACAAATTAATTAGTTAATTAAGTCAACAACCTGTGTGTGATAATTACTGTATGATGTAGACTGTAGAGTGTAGAGCATTGAATTTATGAAATATAATTAGAATTGAACTTGTACCCATTGAACTACCATTCGGTGGTGGCATATTCCACTTTGGTTGAAGGATATTATTGAAAAATTCTTTATTTTTCTGGAGTTTTGTTTTTTTAGTTTAATTTGGTTATCTAAGTCAATGAGATAATACTCATTGACATTGACACGATACGCAAACGCAATACGAAGAAAAGTCAATTAGTGTGCACTTCGTACTTCGTAGAAAATTCATAAGCTGTTAAGATCAGTATGGTCTAAAAACTTTTGGAAAATCGTTTATCCCACTTTTAGAATTTTGGTAACATTACAGTAACATGAAATGTGGAAATTAAACGAATTCATTCCGCAAAAGATAAAAGCCATTTTTACATAGGATATAGAGTAAATAAATTAGCAATTCGTTGGCTCTTGTAATACTAGAATAATATTTAAAATTTTAAAATAGCGGATTTTTATCACATTGGTAATTATTACCAAATATAGTACTTTCATTAAGTTATAGCGCTTTCTTTGAGTTTTAAATATGGGATTTTTGTGTTAAAACATGGGATTTACCATTTAAAAATATTACAGTACTTACATTTAGTTTTCAAGTGATTTGTCTTAATTTTGATAAACATTTTTCTTATATGCGTATAATTTATTCAATCCGCGTGGATTTGTAATTCTTAAAATTTAAAAAAAGGTGGCTTTAGGTCAACCGATTACAACCCCAATTCGTTGGCTCTTGTAATACTAGAATAATATTTAAAATTTTAAAATAGAGGATTTTTATCACATTGGTAATAATTACCAAATATAGTACTTTCATTAAGTTATAGTGCTTTCTTTGAGTTTTAAATATGGGATTTTTGTGTTAAAACATGGGATTTACCATTTAAAAATATTACAGTACTTACATTTAGTTTTCAAGTGATTTGTCTTAATTTTGATAAACATTTTTCTTATATGCTTATAATTTATTCAATACAGAATAGATAACTGCAAAATTAAGTTAATTTTATTTATTATCACTAAATTTTATTTTATAATGTCTCATGAAATTTGTATTGTAAAATCTAATAAGGGAGGTGAAAAATTATTTTTGAATGGTTTCGGCTACCATCTAAAAAGAAAAGTAGAAAATAAATATTCGTGGTCATGCGAAAAAAGAAAAAGATTAACTTGTAATTCGTTATTAATCACTCAAAAAATTGAGACCGAACATAAATTGTGCAGGGGACCTTCGAATCATAGCCATGAGCCCAATAGTAGCGCGTTGGATATTCAAAAAGTAAATATAAATGTTAAAGAATTTGCAGAAATGGGCACCTCGGCACCTTCCACCTTAATTCGTACAGCAACTATGGGTTGTCCCGAACAATCCAGGGTTTATTTACCAAACAAAAATGCTTTGAAAAAAAAAATTCAGAGAGTTCGGGGCCCTAATTTCACAGAACCCAATATTTTGGAAGACATTCTTATTCCAGAACATTTAAAATTTTTAGAAGGCGAAGAATTCGTTCTATCTGAAAAAGATTACAAAAGAGAAAAAATTATTATTTTAGGCACACGCAGCACTTTAAAAGTTTTAGGGCAAGCAAAATGCTGGCTAATGGACGGTACTTTTTATATTGTACCTACAATAATGCGTCAATTTTTCACCATTCATGGCCTAGTATATGGTCAAGTAATACCATTAATATTTATTCTAATGTCCTCCAAATCAGAAGAAGCATATTTTGAGGCTTTTATAGAGCTCTTTAAAATAGCATGTAATTTTGAAATTTGTCTTAATCCAGTGAAAATAGTTACAGATTTTGAAAAGGCAATTGGTAATGCTATTAAACAATTTGTTCCTAATGCTTAACATAAAGCATGTTTATTTCATTTAAGCCAAATTATTTGGCGTAAAGTCCAGGCTGAAGGCTTAGCAACGCGTTATGGTACTGATGAAACCTTCAGTCTAAATATAAGAATGCTGAAAAGTTTAGCTTTCGTAAAAACTGGTGACGTTCCGACATATTTTAAAACACTATATAAAAATCTTGATGAACCGGGAAAAAAAATGCTACGTGGTTTCAAGAAAATTACATTGGAATTGGAAAACATAGGAAACCCAGGTATAAGCCCGATTTTTGGAGCGTTGGTGATTGCATAGAAGAAAATTTTCCTCGCACACAAAATAGTGCAGAACCGTGGCATCGACGAATGAAAGTTTTAGTTGGGATAAAAAATGCGGGTTTATATAAACTAATACTTGAAATAAGAAATGAAGTTGTTATGGTCAAAACAACTATAGAAAAAATAAATATGGGAATACATATACCAATTAAAAGGAAAAATTTGGAAAGGCGGCAAAATTTAAAATCAATTTTAAGGTGGTATGATGAAACCGATATTATGGATTTCCTAAAAGGTGTAGCCTTAAATATTTCATCATTTTAATATTTTATCATTTTATTTATATTTAACTACATATTATATTATTATATTTTGAATTATGTTTATGTTTCATTATTACATATTTTTCTCTTTATTTTTACAAATTGAATTATAATTTAAGTTTTTTTTTTTTTTTAATGTAAAGAAAAAAAAGCAATAAAACTAAAAACTTGAGTTTGCTTATATAACATATTTTCCTTTTTATTTTTGCATACTTATTTGAATTAAAGAAAAACCAAAAATTATAAAAAAAAAACTACAATAAAAAATTGAGCTATTGACCCACTATGTCCCTGTGCTGGTACGACAAGAAATCCCCCAAAAATCCCCCATTGCAATAATTGTGGATTTTGTCTTGGGGGATTTCGTCTCTGGGGTATTTTATACTTGGTGCATTATATCTTGGGGGATTTTGTCCGAAAACATATTTTTTTCAATGGGGGATTTTGTCCAGGGGGATTTTAGACTGAGGGAATTTAGGGTGCTCCCATCACATCAGTTTATTATTATTTACAAAATCTTAATAGTAAGCTTGTTGGAAAAGTAATAAATTATCCAAGCGTCACTTATAACTTTGGTTTATTTAATATAAATTTTCAAAGTCAGAAGATAAAAATATAAGTATATATACACAGAGTTTTCTCAAATCAGTTTAAACATTTTTTATTTTTTAAATAATATCAACAACCCCAAACAATATAATTTTTATTTGATTTATATATTGATCTAATGATACACAATTTTTTTTTTTTTAATTCAATTTATTACATTTTTTTTTATTTATGGTTAAATGTTAAAACAAATTTTCAGTGCAATAGAGTAAAAGCATATATATATATATATATATATATATATATAATACATAAACAATGTCAGTCATGGTTACTGTGTTAGTATGTCAATGTCTACAACTCCCCAACGTAAATTATTTATATAAATATGTTTTATTATGTATATACAATATATATATATTTTACACAATAAAATACAACAAAAATTAAAAAATATATAAATTATAATAATTATAGCAAATTTTGCAAACATAATAAAATCCGAAGTAATGTATTTATTATTTTTTGGTAAATAAAAAAACTGATTGTTACAAAAAACAAAATGTTTAGGAATATTTTTGTCCATGAACTAAAAATTATAATTACATTTTCATAATTTTGATACAGCATATTATGATGTTTTAAATACAGAATATGATAGACTTTCATTTTTATATTTTAAAATATAGTTTAAAAAAGTAAATTATTAAATAATTTAATTATTACCATTTACATATGTATTACCATTACCTAATTGATAATTTTTGTATCATAGAGTTTGTTTAAAGAAAATTTATTGATAATAATTAAAGCAGAGGCGTGCTAACTTATTAAGCGCTATGTGCTAATATAATTAAGCGCTTTTTTTCATTTGTTTAAATATACATTATTTTACATATTGATACAATATGTTTCTTTTATTAAATTTAGCTTTATTTGAATTTAAAAAAAGATATGTACATTATTTTTATAATATTAGGTATATCATTAAACTTTTTTCGACATTGGAATTTGAACCGGCCCGGCATAGCTTTGTGATATATGGCTCTCTCTTAAATATAATTCAATTGAAGGTATATTTTAATTTCTAATACATATTTTTAATTTCTAATACTATTACATTAACTTCTATAGTTAGCTGTGAAGATTGTCTATGTCTATGCTATACAAACAATACACTTTCATTATTAATTGTTATTATAATTTTATAATGTGACGAGAAGATTAATAACTATTAAATTGTTACAATAATTTTGTTAATTAATATATTTTATTTACGGTGTGAACTAATACTACTCTTTTCTTTCTTTAAAATAAGATTATTGTTTACTATTTTAACTGTGAACAATTACGATCCCATTTACAATATCATAGAAAGTGTTCAATCTTCTCGCGTTTGTCTCCGCACCCTTTAAAATTCGGATCGCCCGTATCTTAAAAGCGTGATCTCTTAACATTGAGTGCACTGTTAAGAGTGCGGTCGCTCAAAAGTTTTCAAACATCCCTCGTATATGTACTATAAATAATTTTATTGGGGTCGCGACCCATACTTTGAAAATAGATGATCTTTTTGACAAAATGTGACGAATAAACTTAAAATGTAAAAATTAATAAAATAAATTGATTGTGAAAATTTTATTTTTCTACTGTGTTGTTAATAAGGTAATTCTGATTTCAATTGTTTTAAATACACAATAGTCGTGAACCAACTATCTTATATTTTGTTATCCGGTTAATTCCTCGTACACAATTACTGCATTAAGATCGACTTCTTTCACTGCAACCTGCAACTAAATTATATATTCTTTTTTATAACTGTATAAACCTATAAACCAGTTAATTGCAAAAGTAATTAACAGAACTACATTGAATTACTAAATATTGTTTCAGTACTTCGAAGTACTTCATTGAAGTACAGATTTTTGAGAATTATTGGAATGCACGAAAATAATGCATTAATTGTTGTTAAAATAATGCATTTCAAGTATTTTATACTTGAAATTTTTCAATATGACAATACAATACTGCATTAAAGTAATTCAAATGAAGTAACAGTTGCAGTAATTCGAAGTACTTCATTGAAGTACAGAATAATTCAAAAAATATTTCAAAGTATGTAATTACAGATTTTTGAGAATTATTGGAATGGAATGCACCAAAGTAGCGCATTAATTTAATGTTGTAAAAATAATGCATTACGACAGAATTATATAAGGTATTTTATACTTGCAATTTTTCAATATGACAATATAGTACTGCATTAAAGTAATTCAAATGAAGTAACTGTTGCTGAAGTAATGATGTTGATGTATATTAACAAAATAATGCATTATTTAACAACTCTGCAACTTATATAAATACATATATGTTGTATTATATACAATTTTATAAATTATGCAGGACAAACCTCTACAAATAAAATTTAACTTTCAATTAATTGTAATTTCCAAATACTTGTAACTGCGCAGACAATTCCAAGTTCAGCACTCGTTATTAAATTTTCTACCACGCGTTTTATTTTGTTATCGTTATCTTTAATTTTTCTAAATTTTGATTACTAAATTCCATTTTTTACAAAATTATTCTTCCAATTTGTTAATCATTGTCATACCTTCAAATATTACTTCGTTAATAATTTAATAATTATATATACCGACAATAATATATATATACCAACTAAGCGGTTTACAAATAGCCGGAATAAGAGAGGATCCAAATAAAACTTCGGTAGAAATATTGAACTATCCTGAAACGTTATCCCCATGCCATATATTGCAGAAAATTTGTCGTATATTGGCATGAAAATTTGTCGTATATTGGTTTGTTCAAATTATTTTATTTCAAAAATAATAATTAATTAAGAATTTTTTGTTGGCACAGATTGCATTTTTTATTTTTATTGGAAGTGCAAGTGCTAGCCATACGCTTTATAAATATATATATACAATACAATACGGTATACATATATATATACGGTATATTATATATATATATATATATATATACGGTATATTATATATATATATATATATACGGTATATTATATATATATATATATATATATATATATATATATATATATATATATGTTTGAATATTTTGTTAACTAGGTTAATTATTCAATTTTCAATTTTATTTATTGCCTTAATTTGCTAGATTATAATTTTAAACTTTATAGTGTTTTAGGATATCCTTTGCAACTACAACATTATTTCTTAAATTATATATTAATATTTTTAGATAATTTTTAATTTCAAAGGATATAATATAATTATTATATTATCTTATTACAAAAAAAATAGAAGTACAAAATTAATATATGTATGTATATGTACATATATTTCAAGCCTGCGCAACACAGTAATGAAATAACACAAAATTTATTGAGGTATGGACAGGGTTAAACTTTATCAAACATAATAATTTTATTATTCAACCATATATTTTCAATGAAGTTAAGTATATGTATATATAAACTTAAACATATATATTTGCTTGCAATAAATCGCTGTTGAAAATGTTTCATATCCAAATCATTCCTAAATTCAGCTGGTGCTGGTGTACAATTCAGCGACATTTTAATAGTTTAATACTATAAATTTAAAATATGTATAGAATAAATTAATGTATATATGTGTGTGTGTTTGAATAAAATATAAATACACATACAAAGTTTATTAACTCCTCTTCTATGTGCAGCAAATAAATGTGTGGCTAAATACATTTATATTATATATTGGCTTTTTTTTGGGCTTAAAATGCAATAATAATGTTGTTTATAAAAATATGGTATGCTACATACTGTGCTACATAGATAAATTACGAGTACAACAGGCAACAGCATAATATATGAAATAATTATTACCTCTCTCATTTTATTTCCTTTTTTAAATATCAGTGGCACTGACATAGTTCCCAAACTCCCAGGTTTAACCCAGACCTACTACACAAGGTTATTATGCAATTTAAATTATAATAATTTCAAAAAAAATATTTATTTTCAAAATAAATATTCCGCAGCAGAACACGCCCATTAAGTAGATTATAAAGCAACTTAAGTTAATTTTTGACTATTCGTTTAGTTTCTTTAAAAATAGGAGAATATTTTAAAAGTAATCATTTGAGTTGGTCATATTTCCAGAAAAGTTATGATCTAATAAAATTTTATGATACAGAGAATTTTGACACTTAAGTTACGTGTACGATTACAAAAATGAAAACAGTAAACCTATTTGTACTAACATCTCCTAGAACCGCTAATACGAAATGCACACAGTTCCACTTGGGTTTTGTCGTCGACTACTCCAGTTAATCCGCCAACTGTAAATAAAAATACAAACCCTAATGCTCATAAAAGGGTGGAGAATAAAATAATTGAGATCCATGTAAAGTAGCTTATCAACTAAAAAATTTATTTTCCTGTAGAGGTAGAGCAATAGTTATTGTAGCAGATGTGAAATAAGCTCGTATATCTACATATACATATACCAATATGTAGTATGCTCAAACAATAAATCCTAATAAACCAATAGCTAATATAGCATAAATTATTCCTGGAGATCCAAAGGGTTCCTTTTTACCACATTCTTGAGTAATAATATGAGAAATTATTTCAAATCCTTCAAAAATTAAAATATAAACTACAGGGTGTCCCATGAATCACAATAAATGTTGGTGGTTGGGTCAAAAAATGAGGTATTTAAATTTCGATTTGTTAATGTTTTTTCAAGTGTACCTATAAGGAAAATTTAAAAATAATTTATTTTAACATTTGAATTCAATCTCGTACACATGTTAATTTCGTGACGATGTTTGTGTATTGTGTCTGCCGAATTTGGGATACATATCTTCCATTAGGTGTCTTTTACGTGTTAAGAAAAGTTTGTATTAGTAAGTAGTCCACTAGTTTCAGCTAAATTATAATTATGTATAAAGTATTTTTCAAAATATACGAGGGTTGCTTAAAAACTTAAAAGCAACGTCGAAAATATAGTTGTTAAACAAATATTTCTATATATTTTTATAAGATGATACAAAATAAATTTCATTTAAATCCGTCAATTTATTTGTTGTTGATCTGCTGTTTTAATTTGACTTCTCATTGATTTTTTTTAAATGAAAAAATTGAATATGGTGCAGTGATAATATTCTTTGTTTTGTAAAGTTTATAAACAACAGAAACTCATGCGAAGATGCTAAACGCTAAACGTATTTAAACAATCAGCTGCTTAATTTTCAGTCACAGGTGGACTTCATAATTTAAACGTGATCGTATACAAACATTGAAAACTATCCACGCTGTGCATTTACTATTCAGATTAAAATACATTTTTAAAAAAAGCGCAATCCAAAAACACAAAGCTTTTTATTATGTTGTTGCACGTTCTTAAAAGTGGACAGTCAATGGATGAATGTCCTTGGCCTACTAACACAAATTTTTTGTATGTCAGGTATAATTTTTTTTTATTGTAATACATCTACATATTATATTATACATATAATATATTTTTCTATATACATATATACTTTTTAATTGAAAATTAAAGTGCTTGTTATAGTATATTACTTTGCTTATCAGCATTATAATTACTGCGATATATACAGAATTTATATTTTAAATTATTAAAAAAGCGATGCTAAATTATTTTTAAAAAAAATAAATAAAAAAAACTTTTTTTAAAAATACTTTCCTTTATAAATCGTATAATGTGACTAAAAACTAATAAATAAGAATACTAAAATTATATAATTTTATATTCTTGTATCTAGAGTTTCAGTAATGGTCAATTGTAGTAGGGTTAACTGCAAGCGTACAAGATTAGAGATTAAGTAAAGGTAAATTATAGTAAAAGGGAAGTAGACCCCTTATAGTATATGAAGAGATCTTGTGAGAATTAACAGAATTTATCAGAATCAATGATATTTAAAAATATTTTAAGTTTTAGTCAGAAACTGTAGAATTTTTATATTGTTAGTATATGTATATATTATATATAATATATATATATATATATATATATATTTGAGCGGTTAGTAATAAATAGCTCTAACTCCACGAAAAGTTACTTATGCCACTTGCAAAATTAACGGCTCATATATATATATATATTCATATACAATATTTTTATATATATACATATTATGTATATTATATTTTTTTATTTTGGCCCCATATGGCCCTCTTTACCTGAAACTTTACCCAACGAGTTGTACTCGTTGAGACCTTTAATTTCATACCCTACATGATTTTTATTATTTTTGGCCCCATTTTCAAGCCCCCCACATGACCGTTGTTACCCTAAATACTACCATTACTTGCCCCATAAATATCTGTTCTTCCAGACCTTTAATTTGATACCCCATATGTTTTTTTTAATTTTTGACCCCATTTTTTGGGGTCCCACATGGTACTCTTTACCCGAAACACTACACAACCAGATATACCCATCAATACCTTTAATTTGATACCCCATATGACTTTTTGAAAATATTTATTGAATTGTAAATTCAATAAAAGGAAAGTAAAAACAATTTATTTATAATTAATATTTTGCAAAAGTGAAGATTCTTCGCAATTATGTAAATGCTTATTACATTTTAAATGAAAAATATTTATTATGGTGTTATTTTTACATAAATTTGTCTAATTTGCAATTATATTATTATATGTCTTATTTTTAAGAGATTTGTTCAAAAATTTGATTTCATTTCCTTGTCAATAGATATGTCATATGTATATGTAATTCCTAAAAAAAGTGCATTTAGTCATTTACGACATTATTTATATTTTTGAACAAATTAGCTTATTGCTGATTGTGAATAGTATTTTAACATTATTTTAAAAATTATAATTTAAACACGCATAAAACTTCCAATTTTAAAATAATATAGTGTAACGATAATAAAAAAATTTAATCAAAACCATATTATATATAAACATACACACATTTATATAGGTTTTTCACTTCTAATTCAAGTTTTTTCATTTCAAATTCAATTTTTTTCATTTCAAATTAAATTTTTTTCATTTCAAATTCAATGTTTTTCATTTCAAATTCAATTTTTTTCATTTCAAATTCAATATTTGAAAATAAATTGATAATTATTTTTAAATTTTTTAAACTGAAGAAAGTAACTATTTTAAAACAAAACAAGAAAGATAAAATGTTAATGTTAATGTTAACTTATGTTTTTAATTTTTGGTTATAGCCAGTTTACCAATATATTTGTTTAGTTTAAAAATATACTTAGTTTCTTCTGTTTAAAATTTTATAAAATATCAATTTATTTTTAAATATTGAATTTGAAATGAAAAAAATTGAATTTGAAATGAAAAACATTGAATTTGAAATGAAAAAAATTGAATTTGAAATGAAAAAAATTGAATTTGAAATGAAAAAACTTGAATTTGAAGTGAAAAACCTATATACATATGTATATATAGGTATATATATTTATGCATATATGTACATATTGTTTGGTTCTTTTTTATTATCGTTACATACCAATAGTATCGTTAAAATACTATTCACAATCAGCAATAAGCTAATTTGCTTAGTAATATTTTATTTAAATAAAATAAAATATAAAATTATATATCAATTTTAAAAGCTTTAAACGATTATAACAATGACAGTTTGTCGTCTGTGGTGGTATATATTATATATAATATAATAAATTATAAATTAATTTGAGCAATTTATACAAAATCATCTTAGTATATATTAAAGGAGAAATCCTCTTTTTCCATATAAATTTTGACGTTTCGTTAAAAATAGTTCATAAAACAGTACAAGGTTGTCTATTCTTTAGTTGATTGTTATAAAATTGATTTGCTTCTGGATTACAATTTGGTATTCTTAAAACAAATTCTTATAAAAGATGTGTTTGTTGACAACACTATAACGAGAGTGGTGAAATAGTTTGTATTAATAATAAAAAATAAATAAATAATTTTTTTGCACAGATTTTTATTAATTGTATATAAAAATAAATAAATACACAATATAGCCACTTTGGATGCTTGCTGGACTTTTTCCATCGATCTGATGCAGAATAGGCATCAGACATTTTCAATGTACGGCAGTAAAGGATTTATGATAATTACTTTCGAATACCCGAATAATTCATTAAACCATTAAGTTTTTTATCTAAAATTTGAGTAGGATCATAACATAATTTAATTTTCCCCAATTGTAATTAATTACACAATTTGTAATTAATTTGATAATTTAAACCCTTCGTTATTTATAACTTGATCCCTATCATTGCTATAAGGAACGATATATAATAAGGAGAGGTAGATTTTAAGAATAAGGTGGTTCAAGATCTGTCGTCAAATCAGAAATTAAAACCTTTTTTTTTTATTTGCAATTGTACAACGTCAAAGTTTACATTCCAAATTAATGTTCTGTAATTGCTAATGTAAATTTATATTTTTACTTTTTAAAGCTTTATTTGTGAGAGTTGGACAGTTACGATGTTACGAAACACTTTACATAAGTATTCGCGGAGTATTCACTTTGCACCGCGAACATGTAGCACCGTGAATAAGTACACCGCGAATGTATAGAATTTAATTAGAATTATTTTATTTTACTGATTTCAATTTTTTTGGATAATTTGTAATAACCTTTTGGTTATCTATATATTTTAAAATGCACCCGATTGTTACCCCACTGACTTTTCACTGCACGGGACACATCGTGCAAAATTATTGGAATCAATAGAAATATGGAAAGTTCTACAATCCACATCACAAACT
This sequence comes from Rhamphomyia laevipes, assembly GCA_963920725.1. Taxonomy (NCBI): domain Eukaryota; kingdom Metazoa; phylum Arthropoda; class Insecta; order Diptera; family Empididae; genus Rhamphomyia; species Rhamphomyia laevipes. The sequence continues at coordinate 50,410,594 of OY987255.1, read as the reverse complement.
GTCTTGATAAAGAGACATTGAACAACACATTACATATTTCTCTATACCAAAAATTCTACCGTGTAGAGATCCTAATTTAGATAATACAACGCTTTGTAAGACTGTATCTTTACTCACTCTAGCCATGAACTATATCGTTAGAGCACTACGTACTACACAACTACACTCCGTTCAAATCGAGACATATTGTAGTAATGAACATAAAAATTGTATGAAAAACGTAAAGACTGCTATTTATAAAAATAATTATTTTATTTTATATTTTCATATATGTATGTAGGTATATTATGTATAATTTTTTTTAACATAATTCAAATTAAACTTGTTTAATATTTCGCATATCAAATTTAATAAAAGTACAGCCACACTACCCATACCAAGTCTCTTTTGACGGTGAAAGTGTTCCTTTTTGTATACTTGCTTTGTGAACTCATCCGCAGATTTTATGAAATCATTTACAATCTGAATTCTGAATAAAATGATTATGTTGTAATAGTTATTAAGCCCAACCAGTTTTAAATAAAGCACTTTCGTTCAAATTTTTGAGAGGAAATCAGACAGTGTTTTGTAGTAGTAGTGTATTATGTTATGTACACATATAAATTATTACGAAATTCGGTAAATTTATTTATATAACCATCAACAAGCAAGACAACGTATAGTTATGTGTATGTGTTTTGTAAGTGTGGTGTCTATATTATTTTACTCTTAATTGGTAAACGTGTAACTAACTATTTTTTAAGTCGATTCAGATTTTAAGTAAATGAAATAATAAGATTTGCAAATTTTATTTTAACATGTTCACTGTCCGAATAAACGATTCTGGGGGTCCCAGTTTAACTATAAAATACTTGGAATTGCAGTAAATAATTTTTATAAATATATTATAAAATATTAATTTGAAAGAGTTGTTTATAATTTATTTGAATAGTTACTTCATTATTAATCTTCTGTATCATTATTATACAATGTCGGCATACAAATATGAATTTGTATATATACATATATGAGTTTACTGCATTATTTATTTTCGCTTAAACATAAATACATATTTCAATATTTTGCTAATGTATAATAACAATTAATAAAAATATTGATGCAATACACTTACCTCATTCCCCAACTAAACAAAAATAACAAATTTAAAAATTCAAATGATAAAAGTTTAGAGCTTTTATTATGCTGACATATATTTTATTATGCTATATTTATATGTATTGTATCTATTGCATTGATTACTTAAATTATGTCACTGTTACTAGGTTAATCGGTCAAGGACTTTCCAGCTTTAAACAAATTATATTTTCTTTCATATTCTATTTTTGTTTGTTAATCACGTTGTTTTGTTCGAATACATATATACGAATATATGCTTTTGAATTCTGAGTTTTTTGAAATTGTATACATACATAAAATAAGCTAAATAAATTGTAATAACTTATATTTTGTCATTTTTTGTTTATCTTAATAAAGAAATATTAATAAATTAATCTCGTCGTACCTATTATATCTCGTCATCTAAAATTAATATTTCCAAATTTCCATGCCAATTGAATTTCGCAGGCGGCAACGGACGAATATCGTCGAATGTAATTTTCTGGTGGTGTTTAAAAACAGAATTTAGTAGATAGATGGATAGATAGAAAGGCGGAATTATACTTCAATTAGGTCCATTGTAATCCCCATGTAGAATTTTGTAACTTAAAAAATAGTTAATATATTATTCCTCCACATCTATAGGAGGATCACAAGAGCAGTTTTATATTATGCTACAATCAGAGTGTAGTATATGATATTATTGTTTGAGTAATGAAACCTAAACAATTTTAAAATAAATTTAAGTCATTTAAATCGATTTTTTCAAGTGCTGTTGTTATACTGTCTAAAATTTAATTTTAAATTTTTAGAATTCATATGGAAATATATTAAAGATTTTGGTAGGTAATGATTTAAAAGTTATATATTATATAAACTTACTTGCATAATGGTGTGCTTCTACTAAATTGTATTAATGTTGAAATTAAAAGGTGTCTTATTAGGTATATTCGTATATTTCCAATTGGAACAAACAGTAGGTATCTAATACATAAATACATAATTTAAAAGCGTCGATGTGACGCATTTTTTTATTTCCAAAAGAGAATAAAAAATATCTTTATTAACAAAATAAGCTTTACTTTTAAATGACACAAATAAGCCAAAATATCTATAGTTACTTTTGTTTTAAGTTCAATTACATCATAAACCTTGTATATAAAATATAATATATATTAGCTTACCCATTTCTATATTTTTTATTATATACCTACATTATTTAATAATAATTCATTATGTGAATATATTGAGAAACAACAAAACATTCATTTTGACTTTCCTTTTATTGAATTTCTCACCTGGGCATAGCTCCTAAACGGATTTAATGATTTAGCTGAAATTTGGAACTTAAGCTCGTGTTATCACCCATTCGGTGCCACATAATTTTCAAGGCCCAGCGAGGGGGCGAGGGGTTGGGCCTATTTTCAAAAAAGTTATGTGGGGTATCAAATTAAAGGTATTAATGAGTACGTCACGTTGGGTAATGTTTCGAATAACTAGGACCATGTGGGGCCTCCAAAAAATGGGACCAAAAATTAAAAAAATCATGTGGTGTATCAAATTAAAGGTCTGGAAGAACAGATATTTTTGTGGGAAGTAATTGTAGTATTTAGGGCAACAAGAGTCATGTGGGGACCTGGAAAATTAGGCCAAAAATAATAAACATTATGTGGGGTATAAAATTAAAGTACTCGATGAGTATCTCTCGTTGGGTAATGTTTCAGGTAAAGAGGGCCATATGGGGCAAAAAAAAAAAAAAATATACATATGTATATATAAAAATATATATATATGAGCCGTTAATTTTGCAAGTAAGCATAAGTGATTTTTCGCATTTACACGGAAGTTTTTACTTTCCTTTTATTGAATTCACAATTCATGTTTTCCTCACCTGGGCATAGCTCCTAAACGGCTTTACCGATTTAACTCAAATTTGAAACTTAAGCTCGTGTTATTAATCACTCGGTGCTTTAATAACTTTTATGGCCCTCCGAGGGGGCGGGGGGTTGGGCCTATTTTCTAAAAAGTCATGTGGGGTATCAAATTAAAGGTCTTGATGAGTACATCTCGTTGGGTAGTGTTTCTGGCAACTAGGACCTAGTGGGGCCCCCCAAAAATGGGGCCCAAAATGAAAAAAAAATCATGAAAGGTATCAAATTAAAGGTCTGGAAGAGTAGATATCTTTGGGGTCAGTAAAGGAAGTGTTTGGGGGCAACGCGGGTCATGTGGGGCCTGAAATTATTATTAATTTCCTTTTATTAAATTTACAATTCATATTTTCCTCACCTGGGCATAGCTCCTAAACGGCTCAACCGATTTAACGCAAATTTGGAACTTAAGCTCCAGCGTTTACCCAGTCGGTGCCACATAATTTTCAGGGCCCGGCGAGGGGGCGGGGGGTTGGACCTATTTTCAAAAAAGTCATGTGGGTGGGGTATCAAATTAAAGGTCTTGATGAGTACATCTCGATGGGTAGTGTTTCGGGTAACTAGGACCATGTGAGGTCCCCAAAAAAATGGGGCCTATTTTTAAAGAAATCATGTGGGGTATCAAATTAAGGGTATTGATGAGTACATCACGTTGGGTAATGTTTCGGGTAACTGGGACCAAGTAGGCCCCCAAAAAATTGGGTCAAAAATGGAAAAAAATCATATGGGCATCAAATTAAAGGTCTGGAAGAACAGATATTTTTGTGGCAAGTAATTGTAGTATTTGGGGCAACAAGAACCATGTGGGGGCCTGGAAAATGGGGCCCAAAAAATCATGTGGGGTATGAAATTAAAAGTCTCGATGAGTACATCTGGTTGGGTAATGTTTCAGGTAAAGAGCGCCATACGGGGCCAAAAAATAAAAAAATATGCAAATGTATATATAAAAATATTTATATATGAGCCGTTAATTTTGCAAGTGACTTTTCGCGAAACATGAGTTAGAGCTATTTATTATTAACCGCTCAAGTATATATTTTTTACTATAATATGTTATATTATAGTAAAAATATATAAACAATATAAAAATTCTACAGTTTTTAGTCGAACAAATATATTGTGTAAAACTTAAAATATTTGACCGACTAAAAAGTATGAAATAATAAATAAATAAAAAAAAACATTTTTTAAAAATACTTTCCTTTATAAATAGTAATATGCGACTAAAAACTAATAAATAAAACTAAAATTATATAATCTTTCGTTCTTGTATCTAGAGTTTCAGTAATGGTCAATTGTAGTAGGGTTAACTGCAAACGTACTAGATTAGAGATTCAGTAAAGGTAAAGTATAGTAAAAGGGAAGTAGACCCCTTATAAATATCATTCTGATAAATTATTAATTCTCATAATTAATTTTGATCAGTTATACTTCCCTTTATAAAGGGTCTACTTCCCTTTTACTATACTTTACCTTTACTGAATCTCTAATCTAGTACGTTTGCAGTTAACCCTACTACAATTGACCATTACTGAAACTCTAGATACAAGAACGAAAGATTATATAATTTTAGTATTATTTATTAGTTTTTAGTCGCATATTACTATTTATAAAGGAAAGTATTTTAAAAAAATGTTTTTTTTATTTATTTATTTTTTTATTATTATTATACTTTACTTTTATTGAATTTACAAATCATGTTTTCCTCACCTGGGCATAGCTCCTAAACGGCTTTAACGATTTAGCTGAAATTTGGAACTTAAGCTCGTGTTATCACCCATTCGGTGCCACATAATTTTCAAGGCCCAGCGAGCGGGCGAGGGGTTGGACCTATTTTCAAAAAAGTCATGTGGGGTATCAAATTAAAGGTATTAATGAGTACGTCACGTTGGGTAATGTTTCGAATAACTAGGACCATGTGGGGCCCCAAAAAAATGGGACCAAAAATGAAAAAAATCATGTGGTGTATCAAATAAAAGGTCTGGAAGAGTAGATATCTTTGGGGCAAGTAATGGTAGTGTTCGGGGCAACGTAGGTCATGTGGGGGCCTGAAAAATTAGTAATGTGGAGGCCTGAAAATTTCATATTTTCTTCACCTAAGCATACCGCCTAAACGGGTGTACCGATTTGGAACTTCAGCTCGTCCTATGACTCATTTGGCACCACATAATTTACAAGGCCGGACGATGGGGCATGTGAGGGTGCCTACTTTCAAAATAGTCATGTGGGGTATCAAATTAAAGGTATTGATGAGTACATCACGTTGGGTATTGTTTCGGGTAAGTAGGACCATGTGGGCCACAAATAAAAAAAATCATATAGGGTATCAAATTAAAGGTCTGGAAGAAAAGATATTTTTGGGGCAAGTAATTGTAGGGCAACAAGAGTCATGTGGGAGCCTGGAAAATGGGGTCAAAAATATGGGGCCATATGGGGCCCCCAAAAATAAAAATATATATATATGTATGTACATATATATAAAAATATATATATATATGAGCCGTTAATTTTGCAAGTTGCATAAATGACTTCGCGAAACATGAGTTAGAGCTATTTATTATTAACCGTTCAAATATATATATATATATATATATATATATTATATATATACATATACCGTATATATATATATATATAATATATATACTATTGTATGTATATATATATATTATAGTAAATATATATAAACAATATAAAAATTCTACAGTTTCTGACTAAAACTTAAAATATTTGACCGACTAAAAAGTATGAAATAAAAAATAAATAAAATAAAAACATTTTTTAAAAATACTTTCCATTATAGTAATATGCGATTAAAAACTTATAAATAAGAATATACTAAAATTATATAATCTTACATTCTTGTATCTAGACTCTAGAGTTTCAGTAATGGTCAATTGCAGTAGGGTTAACCGTATATATAATCGTGAAGCTTTGTCTTTGCTTTCGTTTATTTTTCTAATTATACTACATGCAAGTAAGCTTTCATGCAACAGCGTATGTTAAACTTTTATGTACATACATATAAAATACGTGTATGTTGTATGTATTATTACTACAAAAATATTTTTTATAATGTACATAGTTTAGAAAATTGTATAAGCTCATACAGTTTTGTACATAGTTTTGTAATATTGATTTTCTACTATTATTTAATAATATGTATATATATGTAGTTTAGTTGTATGCGACACACTTTTTTTCGAAAGCTTTTAATGTGTTTATTTCACAATAAGCTTTGTCCTTGGCACAGTTAGCGCCTGAATGTACGCAAATAATTGTTTTACTATGAATTGTGTATTTCTGATGCTGCTGTTATTTTTTAATCCCTAATGCCATTGTTGTTTTATGCTGTTTTAAATTAAATCATTTGAATAACAATAAAGTATAAAATATAAAAAAAAAAAATTAATAATTTAGATACATATATGTATGTACATATATATTTTACATTTCGAACTCAGGAACAAAAGTATTGTAGTAGAAATTTATTTATTTTTATTTATTTATTTATTTTTATTTATTTATTTATTTATTCTCAAAAAGAGCAATAATGCTCGTATAGAGTGTATATTATAATAATTGATTTCCTTTGAATTTTTTTAATATTATATTTAGGTCTCCAAAAATAACAATTTTCGGAAATCTATATGACAGACATCTCTGTATAATATAGACTTCCAAGAAACAATCTATTGCTAATATATTAAATCGGAACTTAATATCAGGCCTCTGAATCGGCGCGCCACCATACACAAAAGTGAAGGAGTATTAGTATAAATTGCTCTGATAATTCCTCATATGGCAAAACAAATAGCTACATAAGCAAATTTAAATAACAACAAATACATACTTCATTTTAGCAAAATTTGTCGTCCCTATGCTATTATGGATAGGTCCCAAACACTGTCCCGTCTCTGCGAGTTTACTTTAAAATGGAAATGGTTTTATATTTATTACTTCAAAAATATCTTTGTATCATTTTCTGATTAAATTAGTTGTTTTTTAAATTGTATGGAGGATTAGAATTAGAAACATGTAAGGGCTGTGACACAGATACCACTGCGGCAAATGATAGGGCTTTTGTAGTACCCTTAAATCATGGAGGTCACCAGAGAAGCTCAAACTATTTATGAATAGTTTTTCAAAAATAATACAATTAATCATTTTTGATATATAATTTCACAAATTTTTAAGGTTACATTATAACCCGTCACGTAATAACGGTTAATAAGAGAAAGTGAATTTAATATGTATATGTATTATGTTATGTTGCAAACTAACTGGAAATGTGCCCAAACTTTAATGTATTTGATAATTTATAGGCAGTCTGCACTATAATTAAAAAATGTTTTAAGCAGGCCCGGTTCTAGTAGTTTTCTGTGTGAAGACGCGATGTGAATTTGCCGCCCAATAATTAAAAATGTTGTAATTTTTAAATTGAAATAAAATAGAAAAACACTGAATATCTGAACATGTTACATATATTTGTATTTTAATTAGAAAAATTAAACAAAAACAAAATAAATAAAAATTCAGTTTATAAAAAATAAAAAACAATAAAACAAATATTAATTAAAAGTGAATTTTTCTCGCTTTTAATTCTCCAAAATCCTTAACCAAATCTTCCAGGTCTAATTGATCAGCAATTTCTTTTTCTATGGAAATCGTTCAGCTTTGAAAAACTTCTTTCAGTATTAGCAACTGTGACTGGTAACGGTAGCAGTATATGCGAAGTGCTATCGACAGGTTGGAGACTACTTCAACAAATTTAAACGTGTAAATATATATGTTAACACACTTTTTGGATCGATTTTCAAAGTAAAACAAAAAACATTTTATTTTTCTTGTTGAAATTGACAAAAAAAAATAGAAAATGCCGCCATTGAAAAGAGCCGCCATCGGCGGTCGCCGACGTCGTTTACGCTTAAAACCGGGCCTGGTTTTAAGGTTTCAATTTGTTTATTTTCGTTTAGGATCCCTAGCAGGTCTAGAAACGTAATAATATTATATTTGTATTGAGGTGAGGTATGTATGATTTTGTCCCATTTTTTTGACATTCAATTCGCAATAGATCTTTGGAAGAAAAAGTTCGAAGATCGCATTATTTCTCGTAGAAGAGGAGTGAATTGGCCACCAAGATCGTGCGATTTGACACCGTTGGATTTTTTTTTTTTGGGGTTTTCTGAAATCGAAAGTGTACAGTAATAATCCCACAACAATTCAATAGCTTAAAAACAACATTATTGAGCAGATTTCAACCATTGACAACAGTTTTTTCAACAACGTGATTCAGAATTTTGGTAAAAGATTGGGAGCCTGCCGCGCCAGTAGGGGGACCACTTGGCCGACATAATTTTTCATTATTAACCGGAACCTATTTGTAATAAATTAAAATAAAAATATATTTAATATTTAAAAAAGTCTTTTTTTACTAAAATTAAAATGATATCTCAATTTTGAACACCCTTTATTATTAGCTTAAAGCAAAAAAAACAATCACGATTTAAACGTTCCCGCCAGAGTGTATATATACTTACGTAAAACACATTTTTTATACAAAATATATAGTATAGCTAGTAATCAAACAAACGAAAGTGATATCTTAACAAAATTGGCCAAGTGCAGTAGGCCATACGTATCTAAAAAAAAAGTGGGTCAACTACATATAAATTAACAAGTTTTATTAGATTTGTGCTGATAGAAACATATACATTTAAATTGGTACATACACAATACTGAACTTCTACATAAACATTCATGTGTAACAAAAAAATAAAAATAAACATGTACATACCAAGAGAACAAAATATCATAATTGTTTTGGGAGTGTAGCTCTCTTACTAATGCGCAATTTACTTGAGTTTTATTAGAATATAAAGGAGAAGGAGAACTTCAAATTTTAAAGTTTTTATTTTCATTTTTTTTTTTAGCTTTTTATTACAAAACTGAGTGGTTTTTTGAAACGCATCGAAAATTATTGATATACATATATTAAATTCATATTAATAAAAAAGTTAATATTGATTATGAAATAAAATTAAACGTAATCGCTATTAAATATACATACTTATAATTCGATATACAGGATGCCCATTAACTTCGGGAGGTGATTGCGCATGACAAAATACGAAAAAAAATCGTTCTACAGGGGCTGGTCTAAAATGCACCGTTACCGAGATACAGGGTGAGTAATTATTTTAAAAAAAAATTACAATTTTACATAAATGGCAAAATCTCGCAAACTATTTAATCAAGATTCTTTAATTTCTTTAAAAAAAATCCAACTTTGAGATACTTAATTTGCACATTGGCAACACTTAATATCATCAAAATAAAGCTACGACACGTGACGAAATTAAAGAATCTTGATTAAATAGTTTGCGGGATTTTGCCATTTATGTAAAACTGTAAAAAAGATTTTTTTAAAAAATGAATCACCGTGTATCTCGGTAACGGTGCATTTTAGACACCCTCTGTAGAACGATTTTTTTCGTTTTTCGTTATGCCCAATCACCAGTGTTAATGCACTCGTAGCGCGGGAACCCTATATATATAATTTTCCCAGATATAGTATATAACTTATTTTTCAATAGCCAATTATCTAAAAAATTTGTTAAAACTTATAATTTGAATTCAATTCGCTGTGTGGCAAGTGGCACCGTCCTATTGAAACCACATATTCTCTACGTCCAAATCATCAATTTCCCGCTACAAAAAGATTCGGATCATCTCCCTGTAGCGATTTCCATTGACCGTAATCGCATTTCCATTTGCGTTTTCAAAAAAATATGGTTCGATGATTCCTCCTGACCACAAACCACACCAAACCGTAACTTTTTGCGGATGTAATGGTTGCTCTAAGATAATCTAAGATAACCCTTGGATTCTCTTCACCCCAAATTCGGCAATTTTGTTTATTGACGTAGCCATTGAGCTGGAAATGAGCGAGCCAGTAGGGGGGCCACTTGGCCGACATAATTTTTTATTTTTCATTATTAACCGGAACCTATTTGTAATAAATTAAAATAAAAATATATTTAATATTTTTTTAAAAAAAGTTTTTTTTTATTAAAATTAAAATGATACCTCAATTTTGAACACCCTTTATAATGTATATTAGGTATTTTTTTAGAAATATTAGGGCGGTTTATTTTGTATACACAAATTGTGTAATGAAATGTTGGCAAACAAAATAATTGTTCAACATTTTTAATTTCGCGTCTTTTATATTATTTTTAATTCCGAATTGAATCATTAAGTATGCCCCAAACTATTAGTATGATTAACAAAAGTAAACATTACTAGGGACTATGACTAAAGTCGTGAAAGTGCAAAAGAATATTTACTAGGGACTAGGATCAAAGTGCCTTTTAATTTCTCGTCAGATTATTTAGCACTTGTTCTACAATCAAATTTCTTTATTTTTTTTAAAGATAATGAAGCACTTCATGAATTAAAAAAAAATGTAACAAAACATTTAATTTAGTTTTCCTATGGAGGATGAGAATCATAACTTACTATGTATACCAGCAAAGCGCGATATATGATAATATCATGCGAAAATACTCACACTATTCGCCCAGCGATATATAATTCGCTGTATGGTAACTTCATTTACATATATTAAAATCAATTATACTTAGGTTGTCATGAGATTAAAAGGTTTGTCGCTTTTCGCTTGTCTAATCTAAAAATACACTTTCTTAAACCTAACAATATTATGTAAATTAATACTGGGGATGATAAACATTTTTTTTTTTATTTAAACTATATACATATGTATATGTGTTTTATTGAATCTTTCTGTAAGAAATTGACAATAATGAACAAATTTAAACTTTATATAAGTGTTTACAAATCTTACTATACTAAATGATATAGAAACTAGACCATTGAATAGTTATCCTTATTTCTAGCGCTGACTAGCAATCCTGATACAATACTACAGTTTTGTTTTTAAGTCGGCTTGTTGTTGAAATGTTGAGTAAGTTTCTTGCATTATAGTTAGAGTGTAGTATTAATCTTTCAGAATAACGATTGTTATATTTCTTAATGACATCCTTAACTAGTGGTATCAGTAGATCCTTATGTAAGTTTTTATTTTTAATATACCACGGGGCATTTGTAATTATACGCAGGATTTTAGACTGGATTCTTTGGATAATTTCAATATTACTGGATGATGCAGATTTTTATAACTGACATCCGTATGTACAAATCGGTTTAATAATTACATTAAAAATTAGGATCTTGTTATCAAGTGTTAGTGTTGACTTTTTATTACCTATTAACCATTGTATACATACTACGTATATTTAGCTTTAATTTTATTTGTTCTCTTTTAGCTTCTATGTGCTTTTTCCATGTTAATCTTCTGTCAAGGTGAACTCCTAGATATTTGACTGAATTATTTTGAGATATAAGTACGTTGTTTAAATATACAGGAGGACACGTTCCATTTTTTTTCTTCAAATCCCTTTCTAATTAGTGCAGCTAATCTATGTACTTGTTCTATGGTACTGTGACCAGATCGGAAACCAAATTGGTGGGATGGAATTACTCCTCTTCTATTGATTTCTGGCATTATTTTTTGGACGACAATCTTTTCAAAAACCTTAGATAGCGAAGAAAGAAGACTTATTGGTCTATAAGATTCAACTTTGGTAGCATCTTTACCAGGCTTATGAATCATTGTGATGGTTGAAACTTTCCATTGTGATGGAAAGTAACCTAATCTGAATATGGCATTGAATAAATATGGGAGGTGAAGAAATGCGATACTAGGAATTTCTTTTAGCATTTTGGTAGTAATTTCATCATGTCCTGGAGCTTTTTTGTTTTGTAATTGCTGGATCGTACTATGTACAAGTGTGTTTTTAATTCTAATTGGTCTAAAACTTGATTGAGGATTGTTAATAGGTGGTAAAGGTGATGACATACCACTATTATTAGGTTTGAAAACATCTTCTAAATGCTCAGCAAAAATGTTGGCTTTTTATTCGTCACTCCTTGCCCAATTACCGTTTTTTTTGGATGGTGGGATGCTCATGTAATTGCGGTCTTTTTAGTGCTCTTGTGGCTTTCCATAACGATTATTTTTTTCAGAAGTAGGTGAGACTTCAAGAAGATACTTTTGAAATTTTGTTTGCGTTGACTCTGTAAGTAACATTTTTAGCTTTCTAGTTGCTTGATCTAATAACATCTTTGCTGCAGGGGATCTCGATTCTTGCCACTTTCTTCGTAATCTCCTATTATCTGCTAGAGCCTGTTCTATATACGGTCTAGTTATTTTTAGTTCACTTGTTTGAATCCGTGGAGTTTGTTCCATTACGTTTTAATAGAATTTTTGTATTAATATGTGAGCTCATGTTTTTTATAGTTTATCCAGTTTCTTTTATTATTTGTTAAAAATGTAATGTTATTCCCAGTAATAGTTTCCGCTTTGTATTCTAAGATGATAGGTATGAATGATCAGATGATAGGTCATTGTTGGATTATGATGTTATTTTTCCCCTGTTGATGTTTTTTGTGACTGCAAAATCGATTAAGTCTGGAATTTTTTTATTATCTGGAATTTTAGTAGGCCAGATTAAGTCTGGAATTTTGTTTATTAAAGTTGGTTTACCGCATGAAGAAATATCATAACCATTGTCTGTGATTACCTACATTAATTGTCTGTCGCGTGGTGTTGTTATTCGTGATCCCCAGAAGGGGTGCTTGGCATTAAAGTCTCCCGCTGCAATAAATTTATGACCCAAGCTCGTAAAGTATTTATTTATTTCTTCATTCTTCCGCAGAAATCGATTTACTTGGTGGTCAGTACACTGAGGAAACTACCAATTTATCATTTCTAAGTATATTACGTCATAAAGTTTTGGATTATTTATAATTAATAGAATAGCTGTTATGATTTTAACACCCCTACCGCTACCCGTATTTAACAATATAAAAAACTGTATTATTCTCAGTGACAAAGGTGTACAATAAAATTATATTAAAGCCAGTTTTATATTACTGGCTGCAATTTTTCCCGAGGAAAATAATTATCAATGAGTAAAACGCGATTCCGCTTTTTTATATAATTTTTTTTTTTTAAATTCTTCAAAAATATGTATAGATTTAATTAAAAAAAAAAAAAATATTTTTAATATTTATTTAGCTATAATTCCTATAAATTTTTTATTCTTTCCTAGGCGCATTTTTCTTATTTTTCTGTGGGCGCATTTGACCGAACCGAATAGATATATGATATTCGGAAACTAGAAATATATTTTTACTACTATCACAGATTAAATTTTTCAAATATTAAATAAAATTTTTCGAGCAAATATTTTTTTGAGCAAATGTTTGTCGACCACAACTTGTTCGAGAAAATGTTTTTCGTTGATCTACTGTTCAACAACATTTATGTATATAGTTTATGCATTTCCGGTACGATCAATTGTTTCGGTAACATTTGTTAACATTAGTAAAAGCAATTAGATTGTGGTCTTCATGTTCGGTTCGGTTCGGATATTTTAAAAACTATTTTTTGTTTGTTATTATAAAGACCACGATATTTGGATTTCAGCAAAACATTTTGTTCTATTTCAAACCGTTACAGATATTTACCTCATTAAGTGGCTCAGATTCAAAATTTTAAATTATTTCCAAGCTTATTGATGCAATATCCATTCTTTATTTAAATTCATGCATCCAAAAAAAATCAGTGTTCATTTGTTCAATTTCCAAATCAACATCGATCTATATTTTCCAATAAATATAGTATATAATGTTTTATTTTATAAACTATTTTATAATTGTAAATATTAACTATTTTCCAGCAAATTGTTTCAAGTCATTGAACACTTAAAAACTGGGCTGACAAATTATTAAATTCTGAAATACGTATATGTATAGTAAGTATAATATGTATGTCAAATATAACACTCAGGTTTCATTAAGGCTGTTAATTATGATTTTGCATTCGTTCAATTATTTTGGTGTTTAATTTTCCAATTTTGTGTTTTGTTCGTGGCAAGTAGCTCCAAAACACATTAAGTCTAGAACTGGAAAGTACTATATTCTTTATAATATTTTTTAAATTTTACTTTTTTTTAGAAAAATGTTATAATGAAAACAAAACCCCTTCAGTAACTTATTATGACACATCCTGTTAGAATCCATCCTGTAGTAACATGTTCTACTTTATAAGTATATAAGTATACTTTATAAGCATATTATAATCAGATAATCAAATTTAAGTTATGAAATATTGTAATACAAATTATGAAATATTGTAATTTGCCAACGTTTGCAAATATGCAAATTACAATATTTCGTTTTCACGATCAACGCGACTCTGTTACTTCTATAGGATATTAGAAAATGGTCGAGTATGTTTATGTATTAAAAATTTTACATTATAATTATTTATAGTTTGGTGTTACTGGAAAAAAATATTAGTTTCAATATAAAATAATTTAAATTTATTATTATTGCACATACATATATAGTTTTCAATCCCTACAAGTTCTTTTTACTAATTTCAATTTACTACACAGGTAGAAATTATTTATTAGTGGTAGGAAGAGGTATAAGTTTTGATTTATACAATATATCTGTAACTAAATTTTTCAATAAAATTTACACTATGACTTATCGTTTATTTTTATTTTTATGCGTAAATGTTCTTAGATTTTTAAAATCAGATTACTTACAGTCTCAATTATATATCCAGTTTTAAGAAAGTTTAACAATAATCAGTTATTATATGTATATGCAAAATAATCAAGTTTTTTTTTCATGTAACCACCACCTTGGTCAAGATTTATTATCTTTATAAAGCTGCAATCTGATCAACCCATATAAAAAGTCATTATGCATGTGTTTAAAGTGTCAGCTCAGATAGTAAGAACGTAAATACACCATCATATGAAATATAAATGGTTGTACTTGTAATTGATCAGATAACTAAAATAAGCATATAAAAAAAATCAATTAAAATTTGATTATTCACATGTTTTTAATGTTAAAAAAATAATTGTACGGTAATTACTGCGGAAATCGTAAGGTATTTTTTATTTTTGTATTACACTTTTTTAGGATTTTAATGATATTTGGACGGTAAAGTAAGCACGAAAATATTTATTTGGTAGCCTTTGTTAAATTAATTTTAACTGATTTATTCTCATATTTGTAATTATTCATATTGCAAAAATAACATTTGATTTTTGTTAATAATATGACATATATATATACTCAAGGTTCATTTTTATATATCCATCCAAAAAAATAGAATATTATTTATTATACATTATATATACATATTTTTCTTTTTTCGATACTCGTTTAGCGTTAACCAAAAAAGGTTACTTTGTGATGAAGAGCAAAAAAAAAAATGTAACTTAAACTTCTAACATCTAGGTCTAAGGGGCACTAATGTTTACAAATCGATATACCAACAAAATGTAATTTTATTCTCTCGTCTCTATATGTATTATAATAGTTTTTGGTAGAACTATGTTCCAAATAAAATTTTAGTTTTTCTAATTTTGACAATTCTACCAAAAAGTTATTTGTTTGGTTGGTTGCATTGAATATGGAGTTGCCAAAAGCCATCAAGTGCTAAGGCCGCTTGAGGTTGTTGCACTCCTAACTTAAGATTAGAGTTACAGTACATCGACCCATGCATGTACTTCTCTTATAAATGAAATCAAACTGACCGGCTTCACTTTACCCACAGATTTGTCATAAAATAATATTCCATTCCCAGTATATCAGTTTCAGGGGGGGGGGGGGGGTTGCGGGTGGCAGTGGCAAAGAAGATGCTTTAAAGATTCGTTACCGTCAATACCGGGATACATTAGAGCCACTGGTTTGTTCATACGTAGAATGCACTTTATTTTTTATGAACATGATTTACTTCAAAAAAAATTTGTGTAATAACTCGTACTGCTTCCCACAGTGTAATTTTAGTAATTTCCTAATTTTTAAAATTAGTCTGATTATATTCAATAAATTTAAATTTATTTACCGAACAGTCTGTCGGTTTAACTATAAACAAGAAAATTATATATATGTATATAAAAGTTTAGGATTTAGATTTTTTTAAATGTATTTTATTATTATATCTTCGTATATTGCATAAGTCCTTCTTAACTGAAATACAATGCATAATTATCTCATTTAACAGCGGGTATTATATGTTATTAGAGTTGAAAGAACTTTCGACAAATCTGTCAACAAACATAAATTTAATCAATCATGAGACTTTTTTTAATATATATTATATATCAATTGCACTTTTTGTGAAAAATAATTTAATTATATGTATATACTAATACCATGTTCACACTTGAGCCTATACCCTGGTTATAGAGCTATATCATAATATAAACGTGATATTGATTTATTTTTCCATACAAAAAATTTGTCATTCTATATTGTAATATCCGTATACCCACTTCGAAATGAGGGATTGACTGAACAAGGTATAAGAAAATATCGATTCATTTGCAATATTTCGATATTATTGATCATATTTCAATAAATTACCCATACACAACAATTGTCAATCTTGTCAATCAAATCACCTATGATATTTCAATTTTGGCATAGTATATTATTAGAATCATTAATTTTAATTTTAATTTTTTTTTTGCAATTATTTTATTTTCAATACCAGCTGATTTTGAAACTTAATGTCAAAATATATTAAGTATTTTCAGTGTAAACACCCTTTTTTATACCAGGGGTATAGAAGCCCATAACCAGGGTATAGAATCTAAGTGTGAACATGGTATTATAATGTTAAAAATATTATGTGCATAGTAAATATAAAATCCATTTTTTTCATGATATACTGTTAAGTATTTGTTGTATAGTAAGAGGGTATTTATAAGGTATCGTTGATGCAGGATTTTCGCTATATATAAAGTCATAAATATTGTTTCTCAACCCAACAATGACTTTAAAAGGCAAAATATTTATATAATAAAAATTTATTTACGATACTTAGAATAACTATTTGTATAAACTTTGTGGAAAATATTTTCGAATATAAACTAGATATTGGTGCAATATAATTTTTTTTTTATTTTCGGGGAAAAGAAAGTATTCAATGCACAGGTAGAAAATTCAATTTTGTTTTTTATTGTTTTATAATGATATTGCCTAAATTATTTTGGGTTTTTCAAAATAAAATGTATATGTATATGAAATATTTTTAGAAAACCAAGTATAAAATTACAATATACATACTATAGAATAGAGCAACTGAATTAATATAATACATACACATGTCAATATTATGTAATTACACAACACACCATAAAGTAAATTATTATAACCATAATGAAACTTTCCGTTAATTTTTTATTTACTAGGGAATAGGCTATGTGGGAGCGAAAAATAAATAGAAAATATTTCAATGTAATGCATTTAAATTTAAAATATATAGATGAGTAGCATTCCATTCAAAATGCAAAGTAATGAAATTACTTGAAAACTTAAAACAAATTAGCGAACAATTTCTGCGTTACTTCTGACAATTCCGATTCATTGTTTTTATTTATCACATCATGGAGTTGTTATTCTGTATTCATTATTAGCATACGCGTTCCAGGTGCACACAGCAATATCGTATAATTGTTGAGCCGATTTGTTTCAAATTTCATTCGGTCCATAACTAAGTTTTTATATTATATATAGATATGTATATGAAATTTAGTACACAATAGTTTTGTTTTCTGGAACTTGAGTTATACTATATATTTATTTATCAATATTTAAGAAGTTAGGTAAGGTCAAAAGGTGTATTTTAAATTTTACAGAGCACGACTTATATAAGTAACCTCTATAATATAAAAAACCTAAAAGAACAGAAAACTCGTAATTATGTTCAATGGTTATTTATGTCTAATAGTGGTTTGTAATCAACAGTACACATTTGTAATAAGAAGTGCTTTGTACAAAGCACTGCTTGCAATATATTTCAGTAACATTTCAGATGAATATATAGACAATGTTGAAAGAACATATTTATGCTGCCAGCATAATATTCAGAATATACATAAAATTAACTTGTGTACAAATTTCGTTTAAATACATAAAGCAACCTCTGGGCCAAATTGCATTAATACAGAAAACTACTTTAACCCAAAGTCTTATAGACACCAACTATTGTGCTACATTATAGACACCAAATCGTGTGCTGTAATTCGGTAATAATTACATGCTGTCTAGACTAGATTCTAGAGTATATAATCAAATACTTCCACTAAAGCTACCGTGTTTCAGGAGCTCTAACTATATGACAAAGCCAACCTGTGTTTAAAATGTCATTCAAATCGTGTGGCAAATTTTATTCGAATAAGATAATAACTAAACTACTAAACACTTCAGAAAACGTGAAATTGTGAAATATAAATCAGAAATTTTAGTATGGATCCACTAAAGCTACGGCCCTCAAAATTGGCAAGCATAGCACTAGCATAAACCAACCTGTATATTAAAATTCATTAAGAGCTGAGTTATAAAGTTTATTCTTATCATAGGATTTATATATTATAATTATATTAAATAGATTAATCATAACCAAAAAATTTCATTTGCCACAAATATTATTTAAATGGTTAATGTCTGTCTAATGATAATTTAATGTTTAGAATTTGTTAAGGCTCGACATTTAAGTAAGTTGTGGAACGACATATGAATGATATTGATCTATTGACACATTTTTAAGTTAAGAACTAAAATATGAACTAATTTTTTCTTTTAACATCGAATTAATATCGCCCAAGAAAGCTGAAACAAAAATAACTAAACAATTTTTTCTTCTAAATTAATCTGAAAATAACGTAGTAGTTCCTAAATCTTAATATTTTATTAAATTAATTAATATCATAATAAAAATATGTTTTTAATAAATAGAACTAAAATCTTAACTGATAATTCAAATTTTTTGTTATTTATAACGAAACTCTTCTTTATTTAAAATGAAAGACTAAAACCATCTCGATGTTGACAATTAAACGTGGTCGTTAGTACAAAGAACAGCTCCACCTCCACCTGATGTGTTCTAAGTCTCCTAACCTAATAAATCTCCAAAACAAAAATAGTTATTACTATAACTATTCTATAATGCTATATAAATGCTAGACTTGGTATAGTGTAGTTAAATAAAACCAAAAATAAAAACTATGACGTAAATAAGTTTAGAATTTTAAAAATAAGTGCATAAAAATATTTATAAAAACAAAAATTTATAAATTCCAAAATAAAATAAAATCAAAAGCTTTTATATACATACTAAAAAGTAGGTTAGTGGGCCGTCGTGAATTAAAATACTTGTATCGCTTACCGCCCATTAAGACTTGTATCTCCCACTTCAAATAATATTTCAAAATTATACATATTCATACTATATAAAAATATATTAAATGCACTTGTACAAATTTTAAATAAATGGAGTAAATTTAAAAGTAATAATACCAAAAAAAACCTAATAGTTACGAAACACTCGTACATCAACTCAATATAATGATTTCAAAAAGATTCTCTGTAAAGCTATATAACAGCAGGAGTGAACAAAATATAAGTTTGTTGATGATTTATGGATTACACATAAACATATGTATATATTTAATATCGAGAAATACAATGAAATAAAGAGAATCCCGAAATCTTTATTATGATTATATTAAAAGTTTATATGTGTGTATATAAAAAATATATTTACAAAAAATTAAATAAAAAATACCAATAACAAAATATTGTGTATGGCTTTAATCCAGG
>OY987255.1:50347125-50390592 GCA_963920725.1 Rhamphomyia laevipes | reverse complement strand
CACCCGCTCCCTCGCTGGACCTTTAAAATTATGTGGCACCGAATGGGTCAGAACACGAGCTTAAGTTCCAAATTTCAGTTAAATCGGTAAAGCCGTTTAGGAGCTATGCCCAGGTGAGGAAAACATGAATTGTAAATTCAATAAAAGGGAAATAATAATAAATTCAGGCCCCCACATGACCCGCGTTGTCCCAAACACTTCCATTACTTGCCCCAAAGATATCGACTCTTCCAGACCTTTAATTTGATACGCCACATGATTTTTTTCATCTTTGGACCCATTTTGTGGAGGCCCCACATTGTCCTAGTTGCCCGGAACACTACCCAACGAGATGTACTCATCAAGACCTTTAATTTGATAACCCACATGACTTTTTAGAAAATAGGGCCAACCCCTTCCCCCTCTCCGGGCCATGAAAGTTATTAAAGTAGCGAATGCTTAATAACACGAGCTTAAGTTGCAAATTTACGTTTAGGAGCTATGCCCAGGTGAGGAAAACATGAATTGTAAATTCAATAAAAGGAAAGTAAAAATGGATATAAGTGGCGCACTACTTAAATGACATACATCTTAACTACCCAACAGATTACAATCCAGGAAAATCATTTCAACTTATTGTTTTACATTCGATGTTATTAAAAAATAATATAAAAGTTTAATTCATCTCAAATAAAATAAAATTAAATAAAGATAGTAGACAAACGAGAGTTAGTAAAATATTAGTGGAATATTCGCATTGTACCGAATATGGCCGTAATTCGTAATGAGCCTGTTAATAGATATAGCAAGTTTTTCAAAAAAATTACCATTTACTCATCCTCAATAATAAAATATTCTTGAAAAAAAAGCTTAATACCTTAATACACCGTATTGCTTCTTCATTACCCCTTAATAGCCTCATATTATGCTCTATATATATAGTTAATTATACATATAAGAAATAAATAAATTATGTATATTTAGAATCTTTAAATTTTTAATTTTTGACAAAACATAATTTATAATTTGATTTTATTACAAATAAGTAATATTTTAAGTCTTTATATAATTGTTAAGTAGATTTAATTAAATTGTAATACCTTGTTTTATTAAATAAATAAATAAATATCAAATAATTGTTTTATAATGCTAATTATTATATGATTACGCATACGCATTTCTCTAATATACAACACCAGTTTTCTTGGTCATAAATTGTGACAAGCACCTTTTTGGTTTTTGTTGTGCGGTTGTGCTATTTGAAAATAATCTACAATTTTAACAAATTATTATGAATTCTTCTTTTAAATTACAATAATAAATTAATGATAATTAAATTCACCATTAGGCCAGTACCTATATATAAATTGAAAATTTTAATAACATTTTAAATATCTCTTATATACATATGTATATAGTTTCAAATTTTATAAAATAAAATTTATTTAAATTTTCCCCAATCTATATACATATATAAAAATACAAATTATACTCAAATATTTTTCGTTTTTTTATTAAGATATTTATAGGTCTCTCTTATTTAACATAGACCTGAATCACAAAAGTAGGCCACAACACTTTCACTTATTACACGATTGACGATTCTCGTCGAGTTCGAGTCGCGTCAAGCTAATTTTTAGCTTGTAAACAATAAGAGAGAAAAAAAAATTTCACAACATAAAAAGCAAAAGTATATTTTTTGAAGAATTATAGCTAAATATATGTATTAATGTATATATGTATATGTCATTTATATTTATTTATACGATACCTTCTATAAATGCGTAATATTGAAAGTAAAAGTGTTTTTCTTTTTGTATTTGTAAATTTACTCATTACAAAATTAAAAAAGCCGCGCATCTTTATTTAAGAAATTGTGTGTAACAATATTTTAATACTGTAACATTTTTGTACCTTTGTAATCTTATTCACCGAATTTAATAAAAAAAGAGCTGCTATAAGGGGAGCAGATCATTTGTAGTTATGTTCAACAATGATGTGTAGAGTGTAGGTAACAATATTTTTGTAACAAACAGTGGTTTGTTAAAAACATGTTTATCAAAAATGTATTTTACCAAGATTCGGAATTTAAATAAGGATTTATGGTTTGTACCCATAAATCCTTATTAGATCACACAAACAAATTTAATTTTAATCGGATAATTACAGATAATTACGGATAATTAATTTAATTTTAATCGGATAATTCTAGATAACATGAAATATAAATAGGAAGCGTGTAACCATTACGGTTACGGGCCCACGATTAATAGACACAAACTAAATAACTAAACCAACTTGTGTAATTAATATCAATAAATTCGAATGAAAATTACTATGCTCTAGTTTAGATCTAGATATAACATATATACATACATATATTCTCAAATATATTTAAGAAACTAAACGGCACATATATTTCGTCTTTATAATCAGATCAAACTACCAACTGTGACAATACCAACATGTGTCAAATACTATTCAAATCGGGTATCAATTACTGTATGGTGCATATATAGTTAATTAGTTAGAAGGGAGATTAGTAGGTAATTTTCTGGCCCATAAGTGTCATATGTATACTCAACATTATCATTCTCTTCAAATCCTTTGAAGAGAACCTACCCTATCCCTATCAGAATGCATATCATTAGTCGAAAATCGCTTCCGTTTAATAATAGAAGTATTCTTGCGTTCTTAAGATTCCGTATAAGTATAACATTATAATGTTTTACACCATCACAAGCCACCCACCACCACCCAAATTCTTTTCTGTATTAAGGAGAAACCCTTAATACAGTTGGTACTATCTTTTTGATTCTAAACAACTGAATTCTCTCGACTTCAATATCGCCATAAATTGAGTTATTGGTCACCAAAATGCTTCTTTATTCACTCTAAACCAATTATATTATATCCGAAAAAATATGTAAGATTATGAATACGTATAGTAAATACAAAAATACAATTTATATGTCGGTTAATTCATAAAATAGATTATTTATTATATTAGGATTATGTTAATTTAATTATTTATTGGACGGTTTATTAACAAAATATATTTTTTATTTTCTTGAAGGTTTAAAACATGAAGTGATGAAGTACAAGGTTTCTTTCACTGTTATTATACATATTGTATTATTATTTAAAGAAGAAATCATTAGTACTTAGTATTTCAATAACATAAACATAATATTTTTGAATAAATTGATATTTCATATTTTGATTGAATACTTATAACAAATCACTTTAGAAAATACTACTCCTGATTTTTTTCCGTTTTCGAATCTCCGCCCTTGGAACCATTGGTTTAGGCTTTCTCCATTTTTTAAATTTAATCACAACAATTTAATTTCTCATAAAATAATCCTGTAATTTTAGTATGGGAAATTTAAAAGATCTTGTATTATATATAATTTATTATATTTAAAACACTCAAAATAACGACGCCTTTCGGTACTTCTGTCAAGTTTTACAATTATAGATTGGGAATATTATAATATGAAAGATTTATTTTATTCTTATATATTTCAATTGATTCGATTTTAGATTTGATCTGTTCTATTTAAAATATGTAACAACGAGTTACGAGCACATGATAATTAATTGTTTACCCTAAGAGAATATGTTGCTCATGTTATGGAAGAGTCCTAAATGTCAAATTTCCAGCTATATTTGCTTCCAGGAAATTTAGTAAAGTTTATAATTTTCTAAATTAAATATATTGATAAACATGGGATTATTTATTTATAGATTCGATCTAACAAACTAGTTTTTCATACATTTCAAACTTATTAACTAACTGACATTTCAGAAAATAATAGAAAAAGAATGTTTAGTTCAACATTTTATTTGGGACGCTTTTAATCACTTCATATTCTATAACTGCATCACATTTTATCACAAACCAACACGTTTCCTGCACCGCATATGATGTTCTGTATTCAAATGTCAAAAATAATTTCAATTTTTGATTTCACCGTATTGGAGATGCATTAAGGATTAAGGTATTAATTAAATGAATCAATGTGTTTATTATTATATCCTTTGCTATAGTATATTGATCGGTACAAATACGAAAATCCGTGAAGGTTTGATGTTCTCAGGACAGAATTAGGGCCATTGTACTATTAAATAAACAAAAAAGAAATTTGTATGTAATGATAATGATGTCAAAATTTAAAATTGGTGTATGATTGATTTAGTTTTGGAAATTCCAAAGTTTTTATTACACACATTGTATTTTTCAGATGTTTAGATGATTTTGTATATTTTGGTGGTACATTCCTCAAATATTCTGGTCTATTATTTGAAAAATAAATAATAGTACAAAATGGAAAAATCAAATATATCTTATTAAATTAAAAATAATAAATTTGAATGAATATTTTTAATATTATTTCCAATTGGTTGGTTGGTTTACAAGGGGTGACGGATTCAAAGTCCCTCGCGCACTTGAGCCTATTGGCCCGTTGTAGCCCCCCCCAGTCGACGGCCGATTAAAATTCTAGCACGTCGACCCATCCGACAGATCTGACGAATGAGTTAACCTTAGCCGGCTTAAAGGTACCTGCTTCTATCAAGTCTGTCAAGAAATGATAATCTAGATGTTTTAACCGTTTATTACGTACCGCAGGGCATCGGCATAGGAGGTGCTCTATAGTTTCATCAACCTCACCACACCCTATGCAACAGGATTCTGCTGATAGGCCTAACCGAGAAGCATGTTTTCTCAAGAGAATATGTCCTGTTGCAATGCCCGTGAAGAGTTTAATCGATGGTTTGGTCATGGAAAGGATTTTATTCGTTTTCTTAGAATTAAGGGTTCCCCAGAATAGTTTGGTGTGTGTACACCCTACCGAGTTTTGCCATCTAAGTAAATATGTGTCTTGTACCCAGGTCGCAATTAAATATTTTGTGAGTTTTAGAGGGTAGCCAATTATTACAGTATCTACGGCAGTGGGATTTGAATTGGCTCCTTGACGTGCCAGTTCATCTGCCCTTTCATTACCTTCGATTGATCTATGACCGGGTGACCAGAGGAGTTTAACTATGTTACGGCTTCCTAGTATATTTAGATTTGTTTTGCAAATCTTAACAAGCTTCGAGTCGGTAGAAGTTTTCTCCAAAGCCTTCAGCGCAGCTTGCCTGTCTGAGCAGAGGACAACTGTAGGTTCAATAAGGTTTTTATCGTTTAGAATTTCTACTGCTTTATTGATTGCAGTTAATTCTGCTAGAAAAATCGAGGTATGTTCTTCACGGTTTAGAGTTAGATTTATATCTAAGTCTGCCGAGTAGGTACCCGCACAACAGCCTGTTATCATTTTAGATCCATCTGTGTAGATCGTAGATCCGTTCCTAGGAATTGGATTACCATTTTCCCATTCCCTTCTCGACGGTATTCTTACTTTATATTTGTTCCCGAAAATAAGTTCCGCTGTTTGTCTGTCGCATTCTGAGTCAAGCTGACAACCTGCCGACCTTGATTACCTTGAGAATATCACAATGCGGAACGTTAGGATTCGTTTTTTTCAAGAGTCCGTTAAGACTTAGCCGTAAGGCGGTATTAGCCGCTAACTTTTTCACATGTATATCAATCGGTTGTATATATAGAATAGCTCCAAGGGCATTTGTTGGAGTACTTCTAAGTGCACCTGTGATGCCCATACAATATTGACATTGTACTTTTTTATAAATCTTGTATTTTGTTACTGTTTCCATTGATTTCCACCAGACTAGTGCTCCATATGTAACTATTGGTCTAATTACACACGTGTAAATCCAGTGGATTACCTCATTTTTTACCTATCGCGCTTCTACATGTCCAAAAGATTCTAATGGCTTTGGAAGCACGTTCGTTTAAATGTTGTCCAGAGGAGTTTTTTTTTATCAAAAATGACACCAAGAAATTTAACCTGCTCTACCATAGTTAGGGTAGTATTGTCGATTTTTGGTAGTATAAGGCTGGGACTCCTTCTTTTCCGAGTGAAGAGACAAAGCTCAGTTTTATCCGTATTTACTCTCAGTCCGTTCTTTGTTGCCCAGCTAACAACAATGAATATCGCACTTCCAATTTCCATTTAACTTATAAATTTTTATCATAATATTAAAAATCCAATTTTTACTTAATTTACTTATTATGGATATATGTACATATATCCATAATATGTACTTATTATGGATATATGTACATATACTGTTTTACAAAAATTACATAATTTTTTTATAGATGAAATCGAAAGTCAACTCAAAAATTTTATTTATATTTACTTTTTTATGGTGGTTAGGTTCGCAGTAAAATTATTTACGGACAAGAATATTTTTGCTTGTATTATTATTAGATGTGGTGTTTATTGGTGTCATCTTGGTTCATCTGCTTATTTTACTATATCGTGTTTCGCGAATATTGCGTGATGTGTGTATGACGCTTAAACATGGTTTAAACAAAAAGACGTAAACTACAAGCCCTCTCAATGTTGTGTGTTGTTGTTATTATATTAAAAAAACGGCTGATACTCTTTGCGCTTTTTGCTGCTGTGTTGTGTATAGTTTTTTCTTGAAATCCGAATTGAATGTTATAATCTTGGCAATATTTGCAATGTCAAGATTTTTAATGCAAAATTTAATTTATACAAATAAAATATTCATTTAAAAATAGTTATAGCTTTACATACTGCGAAACAATCAGTAAGCCTGTATGTACTTGCTGCTGCCAGCATAGTAAATTCAATTTATGAACATATGTATACTATACATACATTTTTTCAACAATATTATTTTTTAAATTTTAATTTTTGTTGTAAAGTTATATAAATTTTTGTAATTTATGTTTTAGTATATGTCTGGATTTCATTGTAGTATTATCTCTATATGCAGTAATTATATGACTTGTTATACTTATTACAAATTTTGGACTTGTAATTATTAAATGGTTTTTATATATAATTTTAAACCCCGTTATGGGTGCAATCCACTCACTCACCATACTAAATTCACTTTTATGATAAACCAACCGTACCATTTAAATCTATAAATTTATTCATTTTGACATTAACACTAGAATGCAAAGACAAACAATTTAAGATCATTTTTTTATCAATTAGTGTATTAAAGCATTAAAGGTAAAGTAGGTATATACATATTTATACATAATATACAAGTATCGTAATGGTTGAAACTACATATATTTTACGAAACACAGCCTTCGGAAAGTTTAAATAAATAAAATACTAAATATGAAATAAAAAATCATAGTCAGTATATACATACTAACTACTACCCAATTTTATCAACATTCTGACTATTAAAATTCAATACAAAATGTTGTGAATAATGCAGGGTGGGAATACACATTTATTAAAAGGCCATTCCATTAGTTTTAGCGTCACATTATTTTAGAGTGGTAGGGATGGCACCCACGTGATAACAATAGAGGATTAAAATAGTTATATAACACAATTTAAAATGATTCAATAATTTTAAAACAGGCTTTTTAAACATTACCTTGCCACCTTGCACTGCTGGCATAATAAAAATTTTAATATAGTATCTGTGTTTGAATATATATTTTAAGCAATATAGTATACAATACACTGTTTTTATGTAAAATGGATTAATTTAGTTGACCT
This sequence comes from Rhamphomyia laevipes, assembly GCA_963920725.1. Classification (NCBI taxonomy): domain Eukaryota; kingdom Metazoa; phylum Arthropoda; class Insecta; order Diptera; family Empididae; genus Rhamphomyia; species Rhamphomyia laevipes. Next base: position 50,382,988 of record OY987255.1, on the reverse strand, counting down.
AGTTATATTTTAAAATTTTGCAATTTTGTCATACATACTATGAATATGGAAAACCTTTTAAGTTGCACTAATATGAGTGTAGTTTTTTGAATTAATATTGAGGTAGTAAAATAGGTTTTTCCAGCATTTATTACTTAACTCTCTTTAAAAATATGTATATTCTGATAAACTATTATTTTGTAATACCTTTGTGTCCTATTTCATGAATAGAGCCAATCCGGCCAATACGAATAACACAAACAGCTTGATATAATTATAAACACAATCAATGAAACAATCTGGAATTGAAATATATGTGCATATATTTATATTAAAGGACTTTTCGATGTAATAATGTACACAAAAAATGTAGGAAATTTGTTAATGTATGTACAATACAAAATAGCTTTCTAATATATGTTACAATTGGTTTTTGTTGGTATTAAGGCTTCAATTATGTGTGATTGTGATTATGTATACTACCCTTTCCCGATGTATAGTTGTGAAAGAAAGATTTGTTCTTTTGTTTAATCAAATTGATATTAAGTCGTTTTAAATGTTAACAAAACAAATTCATAAAATTATATAAAAAAATTTTAAAAAAAATTAACGAATATATAATTGGAGGGCATGCGCAATACACAAAGAGGTCACCACCATCCAACAAAATTTATGTGAAGTAATGAAATTTTTATTGATGTAGATGTAGCACATTTATAAAAATTTTTACAAGGTACATACAATAATTTTTAACGACAAATATTACCTATTTTATTTTTTAATTGTACAAAAAAGTAAGACTTTGTGTCGTTTATTTTGAAAATTATACAAGCGTATAAAAATGTTTTATATGGTATGTACATGTATATATCCATGCATACGCATATAAAAACAAATCAACAAGAAAGCTTTTAATAATTTTGATCCATATCTACACAAAAAAAGCTTATTTTCACAAAAAGCTAAAATTATGTATTCTTTTTTTCTGTTTCCAATATAGCACTAAACACACACATACACACCCACCCAAAACAACAACAAACTACGTCGCATACTATATATTTTGTGTTGCTCTCTCTTCTTCTAGTGTCATTCATAGTCATATACATATATCTGGCGGCAGGCATGGGTTTATTAATTTTGTTGTTGCTGGCTTTGTTTCTGCTGAGTTTTTGTGAAAATGGGTTTTTTGGTGGTAGATTTTTATTATTTTGGTTTTTCAAGTTTGTTGTTTTTATATTTTATTTTTAATAGTTATATTTTTTTTTTGGTACGGTACCAGTAGTAAGCGTATTCGTATTCTAGTATTCACTTCACTTTTCCAAGTTAGTCAATCGTTGTCCGTATTCGCCGCTACTCGTGTTTTAAATTTTTTCTCGGTACTAACGAAATTTAATAATAATAATAAAAAAAGCATATTATATTAATAAATTTTATTAAAGTAATTTTTGTGAAATATAATATTTTTCAATATTTTTACTACAAAATCAAAAAAAAAAAAAATATTAAAAAATTAAAAATAATAATTTAAATTAAAATTTAATTAAATATTGATAACGGGCAAAATACATTTTCATTTTCGTGTTTTGTTATTTTTAAAATAGGTACCTAAAAATTAATATAAAAAAAAATTATGCAATATCTCAACAACCAAAGGATTATGAATATTGCATAAAATTTAATTTTGATTAAAGTAATATTTTTTAAATATAAAATATAATATGTATAAATAATTATGAGAAAATTTATTTTAGTTTTTTTTTCTGTTGGTGTTCAATTTTTATAACGTTATAATTATAATATTTTTTTTTTCGATATATTCTATTAACTAAGGAATATATATATACATACATAACATATATATATAAAAAAGAATATTATATAGAAAAATATATATATTATTACATTCGTAATTAATGTTTTAATACTCAATTCGAATTCATTCATTTAAAGAAGAGGATACTGTACTGCCTTCTTATTTAGAAAAATTGCACAAAGTTAACAACAAATTATTTGTAAATGAAAATAAATAAAAATAAAACATAATAAACAAAAATTAAAAATTTAAAGATTTATAGGTATATATTATAAAATAAAAATTTAAAAAATTTATACAATATAAATAAATAAAAGAAAAGTTGAATAAAAATATTTATTACCAATAAAATCATGTTCAATAAATTTAACAATAATAATAAAAATAATTTAAGCAATACAAAAAATTGGAAATAGTAAAAAGGGGCCCAAAAATAATATATAAAATAATTAACATTAATTGAAACAAATTTAAATATTTATAAATTCAATTATTAAACTTAAATGATTCGTCCACTAATATTAAAAATATAAATTAAAATAAAGAAAAAAAAAATTCTTAAAAAGATTTTCCAAATATATTTTTGGTAACGTGTATAAGAAAATGTTATTAGACATGGAACCGCAACAGACAACAGCGTCGTTTATGTCGTCGCTTAATATATCACCGTTTTCAATGACATTAGATCAGCCACCTTCGAGTCCAACACATGGTACAACATCTACACAAACGGCTGCAATAGCAACTACAAACCACATTAATAACAATAACAATACCTGCAATAGTAGTAGTAATAATAATAATCCAGATAACAATGATAATTCCATATTAAATAGTTCTGGTGATCCAACAACAATAACAACACCATCAGATTATGTTTATGCTATTGGAAATACAACATTACATTTAAATAATAACAATACAACTAATAATAATAATAACAGTAATAGTAACAGTTCTACACATCATCAGCATTCACAACATAATGCACAACATCAACAACAAAATAATCAGCATCATCATCAGCAACAACAACAGCTTTATTATAATAATTACCAAAATACATCGAATCCGAATTTTTCGTATTCGTATATTTACAACTTTGATTCACAGTATATATTTCCAACAGGTTATCAGGATAATACATCATCTACTTCTCAGCATAGTGCTGGAGGTGGTAGTGTTACAGGTGGAGGTAGTACCAATGGTGGAGGCAGTGGCAACAACTGTAGTGGTTCCATAAGCGGTAACAATTCTGGAGGAGGAGGATTAGGACTAACTGGATTAGGTGGCGGTAATAATGTTATAAATGGCAGCGGTAATAGTAGCTATGCATCATTATTACCGCCCCCTGTTTGTACAACAGGAGGTAATACACTACCAGGCAGTGGTGATCAACTTGATTTTAAATATTTATTCGAAGAATTGTGTCCTGTTTGCGGTGACAAAGTAAGCGGCTACCATTATGGACTATTGACATGTGAATCGTGTAAGGGTTTTTTCAAGAGGACTGTACAAAATAAAAAGGTCTACACATGTGTTGCTGAACGATCATGTCATATTGATAAGACCCAAAGGAAGAGATGTCCATTTTGTCGTTTTCAGAAATGCTTAGAAGTTGGGATGAAATTGGAAGGTAAAGTAATATTTAATTTATTTATATTAATTATAATTTAAATAATTTTGATTGAAATACCCATATAATTTCGATTTGAACTTATATTTACGATATTTATTAACGCAAAACCTCGGTTGTCTAACGATTAAATTTAAGAAAACTGAATTATGTTATTTAGAATTATTTATCTTATTGGAAAAATTCTCAATAATTTCATTATTAACTATTAATGAAATTGAGGCTAAAACTGAAAAATCTTCATTCGACATTACATTGTTTCTGAACGAGACGTACGCATACATAACTGTGTAAGATGTTTGTATAATTGAACATATGATTCCAATTATGTATTCATTATCTCCATAATTGGAATAATATGTTCAATTACACAAAAGATGCTAACAGTGAGAATTTGGATTTAAAAATTAATGAATTAAAAGAGTTTAATTATTAACTAAAAATTTTAATTGTAATAAAAATTAAAAATTAAAGTGCCCTAAATAATCTTTCCATACATATGTATTATGTATGTATATACATACTATGTACCAATTTAACAAAATAAAAAACTAAGTTATATTGTTTATTATTTTATTACCACTCGTAATGTCAGAATACATAATTAAAATGGAATTTGCATTATTTTTTTTTTTTTTGAAATTATTATAGTTTATTATTTAAAAATTGAACTAATTACTTTAGTTGGAACGAATCTATAAATAAATAATAACCCATGTTTATTCTAATTTTAATATTTGAATAAATTTCTTGCAATAAAATTACTTAAAATTGAAAATGTAAAATTTCTTTCAATTTGGGCATTTGGGTAAGTAAATTATATCCGGAAATTTATAACATTTTTATATACTTAAGGAAAGGCGCTTCCTTAAGTAAAGTGATAATGAAAATTTACAAAATTACTTTTTCGAAAAAATCGAGGCCATGGTATCATTTTAATGAATTCTAATAATAATAAATCTTTTTCTTTTTTTTTTTTAGAAAATAGTCATTTTTTAGAGATAGGTACTTATACTAATGCTTACATTTAAGACAGGACCACCGACATATTTGATTATTTTGAGTTCTATGTTCTATGCATACTGCTATGCATATTTAAAATTAAATATACCTATTGTATATATTATTGTAATTTGAAGAATATTGTTATAACTTTCAATTGATTTCCATTTTGCAAATGTCTTATCGACTCCGATTACAAAATATACTAAATTTTCTAATATAAAAATAAAATTATAACACATTTCAATTATTTTTCACTTTTCACTTTTATATTTTGTCACAGAATGCCATGCAGAATTCGCCCTTCACATTAAATTATTTAATCTTAATACTGTTTTGTCATTTTAAATTGTATAATTGAATTGAAAGCTATAATAAAAATCAAATTTTCTGTGAAATTTTCTTAAATATAAATATTATGTACAAAACTATATCTTTAAATATTATTAGTATTCTTGCATATGACTTCGCCTGACATAAAATGTATATACTACATTCTATATATACATATATGTACGTATTATATACAGTTTACTGGTTTACACATATCCAATTAGGTTGTTGTTATAAAAACTAAAAAAAATTATATTTTGTAATTATTGTATTTTTAATTTATTTACCAATTCTTATAAAATTTCCAAATTACCAAATTTAATTTCATTTTTTTTTTCGTAATCAAATAATTCCATTCTGCCATTACCGTAACGTCTAGACTCTAGAGCTCTAGACTATATTTTTAATTTCAATTTTATTTCATAGTGTATAATAAAAATATCAAGCCCTAACAATACACTGTACGAGCATAAAAGAAAGACAGAAAGAATTCACTTTCGTTGGAAATTTTAATTTCTCTTAATATTATACATATTTAGTTAAAATTTTATGTTTCAGGTTCAATTTCAATATCTTTACCTACCTTAACACTGATTGTGTATATAATAAAATAGTATGTTGTAATAAACCAGGGCGCATTTCGTAAACTCAAAATTGCAACAAAAACAACGTTTTTTATACGTTTTAAACTTCATTCCAATTACCAAAAAAAATAAAAATATATCGACCAAAATAAAAACAAAATACATACATATATGTATTACAAAAGTAATAGATATATTTTTCAATATTAAATACACACACACCCATATATATATATACATATATATATATATATATATATATATATATATATATATATATATATATATATATATATAATTATATTTATCAGATATAGGCATATTATATTATATTATAATATATATAATTTACTATTTCTGTTTTGATTTGGGATTCGTAAACGTGTAGTGCTACAGACGAGGCGGTAGGGACAGGACAATATATTTATTATCTCATTTGTTCCTTCCTAATTCCGGATAGTGTTGTCTCCTACATTCATGACCTACTTTACGTATGGTTGCTTAATGAATGCAACATGTATATTGTGTTACGAAGAGCTTTATATGTATATATATATATATATATATATATATATATATATATATATATATATATATATATAATTGTACAAATTAATATTTGTATATATGATTACTACATAATTTTGTACGTAATTAATACACCAAAAAGCTTCAAATATGAAGCATTATGTTTCATAAATTATACAATATTTTATACAAATACAGATAAATATGTATATCTATACAAAAAAAATATACAAAAAAAATGAGCACACACAAACTTTCACAATTTATTTAGGTATAAAGCATTTAAACGTGTGTAATAATTTTAATCACTACATAATAATAAACAATTTTTTTATGTGTATAATTATACACATAATAATTTGTGTAGATACATTTTTTTTATTAATATAGTTTCTCTGAAATATATGTATATTTCGCTATTTGGTAACCAAACCAAACCGTACGTAAATGAAGTTTATTTAGCAATTTTCTTTTTAGCAATATATACATTTTAACCAAAAAAAAATAAAAGTATATGTACTAACAAAATGCAACAACATTGTCTCAACTCAACAAAATTCTATTTATTATATTGTTTAAAATATTTAAATAATTCCAAAATAAATGCGAAGCTTCAAATTCATCGTTGTAGAGCTCACGAAAAAGGTTTAACACCATAATTTTTTATGTTAGTTGTAGGTTCTAGCCCTTTAACAAAATTTTTCGTAAAAACTTCGTGTTTCCATTTTTCATATTTTTGAAAAAACGGTTGTTAAAAATATCAAATTCTCGTATTTTAAAATGTGACGAAGACATAGAGGGATGCTTTTACGGCAAAATATTTAATTATGTTGTGAAATTTTGTGTTTTTTGTTCAAAATAATTGTAGTAACTCTCATTACTCTGTGTGGGTGTAATTTTGGAACAATTTTAAAAAATGTTCCAAAATGGAACAGACTTTTTATCAATATGTATTCTCATCCTGTATATATTTTTATAGCATTTTCGAATAATTTTTAGTAAACGAGAAATTTGTACCTCGCTATTTCGTTTTCTCGGTTATGTAGCCCGGATTTCTTCAACACAAGTTCAATATTTTCAACCGATCTGCCAGTTTGACGTCTGTCTGAAAACGATCTGCCAACGTTGGACGATATTTTTTTGGTTTTGGTTGTTTTTGAAATTCGTATTTTCATTCAATAGCTTATTTAACTACAACTACGACTTTTCAGGAATTTATTAAATAATTTTAAAATAGAATCGAAAGAGTTTGGTTCGATTGAACTTTTACGAATCCAAATTGAGGGATATATCAAGTGAAGTCAATGAAATTTAACAATTTAATAATGTGATTTACATTTAATCGGTTGCAATCGATAAGTATTGTTCAGTCTACCCAGTCGATTGGTTAATGTACGAATCGACTTGAAACTTAATTAATCGGTACATTATAGCCCAAACATTAAATTTTAAAAAAAATTCTATGTTATATAGGTACCTAATTATTAAAAAATTTCAATTTGAAACTAAATAATCGTTGGTGGTTGATAAGTCAAAAACTATTTATATATTATTGAAATCGAATCCAGAATTAAATTGAATTGGAATATAGCTTCCCACCAAAAAAAAGGACAAATAAAATGATTTTTGCATGTCTAAAAACTTAAACTTATAGTATAATAGTATCGACTTAAACTTAGTAGTACTTGATACCACTAGAGTGAAATTAAAAGCAGAGTTTTTCACTTCTAATTTCACAATCTTAAATTTGTATGAAAAATTCACTTCATAGCGTATACTCGATACTAAGCTAAAGTTTTTGGCCCTGCGGTTTCGTTTGAATTTGACAAATAATTGGAAGCTCCGTAATTTTTTTTTATAAAAAAATATCAAAAGCAAACTTTATGAAATAATCGCCTTTTCGATACTAAGCTACATTTATTTTACAACAAAAATAAATTATTAAATTTAAATTTAATAATTTAAATTTTAAAGACTTACATTTATAGTTAGTTTAATTTTTTAAATAACAAAGATTATTAATAATAAATCAATGACTACTCCACAAGAGAAGAATGACAGGGTAATTCAAATCTTATATGTATATACATATAACAGAGCAATATTAAAGCATAACAATAATAAATCAAAGCAATATTAAAGCTATATTCTATAGCTATACAAGTACAATATTGTTATAAATAAATCTTATAACCAACGATATAGAATATATGGATGGAGCATAAAGATAAAAAATTGAAGCCACGCCGGGTATAGTCGTCTCGCTTTTTTGCTAACCAACCTGTCAAAATTTAAAAATTTGTAATAAGCGACGGACTAGGTTTTTATTTTAATCCGGGCCTATGGAATTATGGAATTATTTATATATAATAATTCAATATGTAAATTTTTTTAAAAAAAGTAAATAAAAAATAAAAAATACTGAATATTATTTGTAGAAAAGTATTAAAATGCGTTTTCCTTCTTGATATTAAATTATAACAAAATAACTACAGATGCATCAAATATGTCTTTTACCTCCAGCAACAAAAAATAAAAATAAAAATAAAATTGAAATTAAAGGTTAATAAAAAGAGTTAAGCGAAAAAAAGAACTACTAATATTCCTCATAACAAAGTAGCAGAGTTGTTAAATAATTTTATATTTTTCTATGTAAATATATTTATGTAAATTAAATTTTACTACTTTGCAGAGTTGTTAAATAATGCATTATTTTTGTAATGCATTTTGAACTTCATTAGCATTATTTTAATAATTCATTTTGAATTAAAACAATGCATTACTTGTTTTATTAATGCATTATTGTTGAATTAATTAATTAATATAATGCATTAAAAATAATGCATTACTTAAAATAATTCGAATTATATGAATTAAATAAGAATTATTTGAATTATTTTTGAATTAAGAAGAATAATTCAAAAATAATTCAAGTAATTCAATGAATTATTTTTTTTAATTCAAAAATAATTCAAATAATTCATTGAATTACTTTTCTTAATTCAAAAATAATTCAAATAATTCAATTTATTTGAATTATTTTTAATTTGTATAAAATAATTCAAATAAATTGAATTATTTGAATTATTTTTGAATTAAGAAAAGTAATTCAATGAATTATTTGAATTATTTTTGAATTAAAAAAAATAATTCATTGAATTACTTGAATTATTTTTGAATTATTCTTCTTAATTCAAAAATAATTCAAATAATTCTTATTTAATTCATATAATTCGAATTATTTTAAGTAATGCATTATTTTTAATAATTAATAATTCAAAATAATGCATTCATTTTTATGTAATTCAAATTCATAATTATTTTTGAATTAATTAATTAAAATAATGCATTAAAAATAATGCATTACTTAAAATAATTCGAATTATATGAATTAAATAAGAATTATTTGAATTATTTTTGAATTAAGAAGAATAATTCAAAAATAATTCAAGTAATTCAATGAATTATTTTTTTTAATTCAAAAATAATTCAAATAATTCATTGAATTACTTTTCTTAATTCAAAAATAATTCAAATAATTCAATTTATTTGAATTATTTTATACAAATTAAAAATAATTCAAATAAATTGAATTATTTGAATTATTTTTGAATTAAGAAAAGTAATTCAATGAATTATTTGAATTATTTTTGAATTAAAAAAAATAATTCATTGAATTACTTGAATTATTTTTGAATTATTCTTCTTAATTCAAAAATAATTCAAATAATTCTTATTTAATTCATATAATTCGAATTATTTTAAGTAATGCATTATTTTTAATGCATTATATTAATTAATTAATTCAACAATAATGCATTAATAAAACAAGTAATGCATTGTTTTAATTCAAAATGAATTATTAAAATAATGCTAATGAAGTTCAAAATGCATTACAAAAATAATGCATTATTTAACAACTCTGCAAAGTAGTAAAATTTAATTTACATAAATATATTTACATAGAAAAATATAAAATAATTATATCTTGCAAACACAGACTGCAGATGTACTTCATTATCTGCCGATGTAATCATATTTATGAAGCATGAACAATAGGAAATATTGAAATAATTACAGTATTTTAAAATTTTATTTAATTATTCATATTTGTCTTTATAAAAATTAATAGACTAAATAAAAAAGAACCGACCCTGGTATAAAAATTATCAGCTGATATTTTGACAAGAAATTTCGACTAAAATTTATCTAATTATCAAAAAAAGAGTGCACACAGTAATTTAATTTTAATTTTTACGATTAGTAAAAACTTTTTATCAGATTTAATTATGCTCCAATCCATATATTCAAGTACCTAATTCAATAGTCAATAAATATGAAAATGGCATATGAGGTTTTTAAGAATTCGGTAGACGATTTGATTTTGACAGGTTGGCGAGCAGAAGAAAAGGAAGTAATTTTTTCACGGTTTCATAAACATTTTTTTTTATATATGAAATTTACTATGAGTTAAAAAGAGATGGAACATTTATGCTCCCTCCATATTACATTATATGTAATATTTTCTAATTCGTTGCTTATAACACATAAATCCTTTCTGTTAAAGTTTTTTTTGTCTCCCTCGTCTATTATTGGATATTTTTAACGCGTTGTAAAGGCAATAAAAAGCTGAATAAAATAGCATTGCAACGCGTAACGCTGAATTACTTTATTTTAAACTTAATAAATTTCGAAAGTTATTTTTTTCAATATTGCCTGAAAATTCTATTGAAATCCATTATTATTTTTTAAATAAGTATACCGTATATACATTAAATTATATTAAACTTAAAATCAGTTTAATATCGATAAAAAAAATATAACTATATATGCCAAAAAAAAATATTAATGGAGTGGTATTATACATTTAATTTATTAGGCATCCATCATGCCAATTAATTTGCAGTTTTGTTCTACCTCATATTATATATACTGTTTAGAAAGCATTGTGTATACATAGATGTCTCAAAGAGCACCTTTATATAAAATTAGTACATAGTGTCTGAGGCTGTCGTATTTTTGTTGCATAGCCTTTATTTATACAATTCATGTAATGTAATATTACTTATTTCAATTAAATATTTTGTAATAATTACATATTTATAGTTTCATTATTGTTAAACTCATACAATATTGTAATTTTTTTAAAAATTGTGTTAAAAATATACTTTCATATATACCTTAACCAGGAGGGAATCCTATTTGTAAAATAGTATATCGAAAGGATATATAAATTTATACACAAATATGTATGTATACTTCTTTATGTATCATCATGACCTGCTTCAACTTGAATATACATATAATTTGTATCTTTTTGTACGCCGGCTTATAGGTTTTCCTTTTCTATTGTACATTTTTTTTTATTTTTTTGTTTCCTACTTTTCTATGTTGCTCTAGACTCTAGACATTATTTTTATTTAAATAATATTTAAATAATAAGTACATATTAGTTTGCGTATGTATGTGTATATAAGCTTTTAAATATGTATGTATACCTGTTAAAAAAATATTTGTAATACACATAAATATATATATATATATATATATATATATATATATATATATATATATATATATATATATATATATATATATCGACGTCTTCTCAGAGTGTGCATTGCATGCATATCCTAAATTTGCAGATACCTATTTGTTTTTATAATTTTAATTTGTAAAACTGTAAAAAAATCAAAAAGAAAAATTATGATTCTTCGTATACGACTATATATTATGATTTATCATTTATATATAATATCATATGACATAATATTCAAATCAATATGAAATTGAAATAAATGGAAATGATAAGATAAGGTGGGTTAAAATATGCTATTCGTATCACATACGACATACATAATATTAACTAATTACTTATAAAATAACAAATAATGCCTTCCAGATGTGATAGTGGTATTCTATCATTTGTTTGCTTTTAAAAAATGGTTCATTAAAAAATATCATATATAAATATCGAAATAAAGGATCCCCCCCAGCCAATGCGTTTCAGCCTGCATCGATGATGCAATGGTGGTATAACTGCCGCAATTATGGCGGCAATCCTTTATCATGTATGTGTTCATTTTATTTATATATACATATGTATCAATACTTCTTTTTATATATATATATATTCGTACCTCATGGATTAAATTAACAATACGCCACTGATATATACAATATATATTATGAATTATGCATATGTACATAATATAGAATAGATTATGAAAAGGATGCCTTTCACCTTTCACTATAATATAAAAATTATAATGTAAGCTACTTCTTGGTGTAAAGCAATAATAATAATTATCTACACAAAGTAGAGCACACGCCTATTTATCACAGAAAAAATAATTTGCATATAAAAAAAAATCAATATACATATATATGTATATATATATATATATATATATTTCCTACCGCACATCAAACTTTGTTCTGAATTTTTTTATTTTTATATATATATTTATATAATATATATAGATATATACCGTATATATGTATTATATATATATTCAACTTCGCCTTGTAGATAATTTCATCGGCGTTTCATTTTAAACATATGTATGTGTTGTGTTCCAATTATTGAATCCATACTTGTCCTTGACCTACTCCACTATTTTCTAAATAATATTCAACATAAAAATATAAGTATATACATACATAACAAATTAAAATGAAAAAAAGAGGACGGCAAAAGCTTCCTTTGAAAAAAATAGTCAACCCGTAAGCTTTTTTAATATAACAATTTCTATGTATATATTCTAGACTAGAATATGTATAAGCATGGATTGGATGTGTGATAATATAAATAATAAATTTCAACATTCGTAATTCTTTTTTGGCTTTTAAGTCCGCACACAAAACTCTATTCAGTCAAATAGTTTTCGGGATATATACATAGATATGTGTATATATGGAATATATTTTTTTTTACTAAATGGTCAAATAGTTTATATTGTTTTTAAATGTTAAATCTGCTTTAATTGCACCACCAATCATATAATATAAATTTTGTTATATATATATATATATATATTTATTATTACAAACTAAATAAAATAAGATTTAGTAGCTCTCTTTGAGTTTAAATAGTAGAACTTTTATCGAGGCGCAAGGAATTCCATTCAAAAATATTATAATTTAGAAAACATTATATGAAAATAATTATTATCATAAATAATTAATTGAAACATAATATTTTAAGCTATTTTTTAGTTATTTTTAACTGTCAGAAAGTATTTTAGATGGTATAGTTTAAAAAAATTACTTATGTCACAAAGTAAATAATACATAATGTATATATATTATGTATATCTTAAAAAGTTTATCAAAATAAGGGGATCCCTGTGCAATTGCACAATTAATTGCCACACAACATACATAATTTAAACTAATAAAATACTTCACTATCGATTCATCAACAAAAACCTTTGGTTGATTATACCAATTCCAAAAATAAAAATATTCGGAATGATATCACAGTTATACATCTTTATATCTTTACATTCCCAGAAATATGTTTTCCTATATTTTGCCCAAAAGTTTCCATATGGTATTTATATAATTTTCATGTAAACACAATACTAATGTCTGTGCTTGGTATAACGCTTTCAAAAGTAGTCCTTTGATTGAAAATATATTGACGTAAATGAAAAAAAGTACAATTTTCCATTCGACACTATTTTCATATCTTAATTATTTATATAAATTCTCCGGATAATTTGATTTCCCCGTTAATTCGATTAAATTTTTCAGTCTTTTGAAGCATCTAATTCTCGGGGTTCTACTAGTATCAGTTATATTTTTATCCAACATTCTTGTATGTTCGTTATTAAACAGTTTTTCTAATAGTATATCCAATTTCACTATGAGTGTTGCAACAGATTTAAAACTAGCAAAAAACCAATTTAACTTAGAAATTTTTCCTTTATATTTTTGAGGCCGGAGATTCCGAATTCGGGGCAACAATTGTATCTTAGCAACTTGTTGTATTAAAATACAAATTTAAAGTAAAATTTGTCACACATATTACTTTCGAGATCAATAGTTGGTGCTTGTAAAAGTTTTAGTTGTTCCAAATATTATATTGGTCCAAATATTAAAATAATATAATTCGGTATCTTAAAAGATGTTTTATTTTTAACAAAGATGTTTACTGTTTTTTAATAAAGCACTTGCTGGACATAGCTACGAGTTATCGGCTCCCTCTGGGTCACTAGTTTTTTTCTTTAATGTACATATATACTAAATTCAATAATTATTTGTAGTAATACTCCTAGTTGCTAATAAAAAATATAATTTCATATATTTTATGTGTATGCGGGACTAACAGACAATATGCCTTTGTTCCCTTAAACCTTAAACAACAATAAAATTAATTTATTTTATTTTTTATAACACAATAAAAAAAGAATACTTTCATCATCACTGACCTACTCCTACATCGCGATAATATTATTAAGTTTTTACTTTTACTTGTAGTGAATGTATTCTGTTTTAACTAAAATTTTATTGGGAAATAAAATTTGCCAAAAATTTATTTAGAATTACACACAACAAAAAAAAAACTATTGATTGATGTGGTAATTACTATTTAAGTAGTACGAATATTATTTAAATTGAAGTTTAATTATAATAATCAATATTCTCGTTTTTAATACATATAAATAAACCGAAACGATTTAAAAAATTTATCCAAATATAAAAAAATCAATCATGAAAATAAATATTCCGAAATATCTTTTAGTACAATACATAGTAAATTTTTAGCTTTATTAAATAAACTTTGAATATATTCTGAGAGCAAAGCATAAATTTGATAACAAAAAGTGTAGCAAGTGCGCCCTCTTTGTCGTTTTTTCATGTGCAGGGCTTTTCAAATAAAATATATTTGAAAAAGTTGTATATAGTTCCATTATATTAATTATTATTAACGACAATGGCTTTTATTTCTTAATGTTAGGAAATTAGGCTCATGGCCTCTTCAATAGCTTGCCATCGCGGGAATTTAAATTTTTTTGAATAATATTTTCAAAACTTTTTAATCAACAATAATTAACTTATAGATCTTAATGCTAATTTTTTTTAAAGAGTTTACCGCATTTTAAATTAATAAATCTCAGCATTATTCAACTATATGATTTTGATCCTATTGCGGAAAATGTTAAATGTGTTTCATAATTGACTTCCCATGTGGATGTACACCATATAATTTAATATTATAGGCTTTCAGATTTCGTTCTTCTGGTGGCGCTTTCCAACTTAATTTCCTATCTATAACTGAAAGAGGAATCTTCATTTTAAAGCGTTTATAACTGGTTAAAGTTGATCACACTCGTCTTCCCATTGGTGGACATTGTGCAGTGCAGATTGCATTATTTCAGAAAGTTCCTTTTCTACGGCACATATATTTTTTTGGATTTACAAACATATTATTTGGAGATGTTAAATTTTTAATTTGTTATAGAGTTAGGTAGACAATTTATGTTTCATATACAATTAATTAATGTGTTTTAATATAAAAACACACTTATATGTATATTATAATGTTTACATATATATATGTATATATTATAAGAATAAATGGCAGCACTGGACATTCCGAACATTAAAAATTTATATATTTCAACCCACACATAATTTTCTTTCTTTTTTCTTTAACCAAATTTTGTTTTATGAGTATGTAGTTTGAATACCAACTATGAGGGTTGAATAAAAAAAATAGATTTAGCTCAAATATGATTTTCTCCTCGTTTTCGAGGTCGTAGTCTCCGAATTTGTAAATTTTTTAATCATATTTAGTACACCTCAAAATAATTATTAAGCAGAGAGTGAAATAAAATTTATAGAAAAAATTGCCAGAAATAAATTGTACCTAATATCTAAACTTAACTAAAAATTTCAATCTTGGTATTTGTATAATTTTATCCTCTTTTTTTTTAGAATGGAATACATTTTCTAGAATAGAATTCAATACAAATTTTGTAAATAAAACCGTTCCAATATTTTAAAATATCGTTCTACCATCTCCATCGCATAGTATATACATGTTTTTTAAAAAAAAATTATTTTAACACTAAAAAAATTATAGAGTTTAGTAATTTGTCTGCATACATATTGCCGCGATGGCAAGCTATTGAAGAGGCCATGAGCCTAATTTCCTAACATTAAGAAATAAAAGCCATTGTCGTTAATAATAATTAATATAATGGAACTATATACAACTTTTTCAAATATATTTTATTTGAAAAGCCCTGCACATGAAAAATATTCTCTTATTTATATTTTCAAATTTCTTATATTTATCATGCAGCGAAAAAGTTTTCAAAAATATGTGTCCAGTTATGAATACATAGTTTCAAAATTATAGTTAATATAACATTCAATCTTAAAATAAAAAATATACAATAATATATATTCTTGCACTGTAAAGATATTTAAAACAATTTATATAAATTATTTTAAGCCGTTCGAGCTGATCGAATGCGGGGTGGAAGGAATAAATTTGGTCCAATGTACAAACGTGATCGAGCGCGAAAATTACAAATGATGCGACAACGACAATTAGCTTTGCAAGCAATACGTACATCAATTGGATCTTCAGAAATGAAACCAGGACAATTATCACCATCTGGATATCAACAACAATCCTATCCAAGTATGAACATAAAACAAGAAATACAAATTCCACAGGTAAACAATACATTTTGCATCATATGTTTATATATATTTAAATTGATTTCAAATTAATATCTCGTATCTTTTTAATAAAACTAAATACAAGAAAAAAAAACAAAACAAAAATTCTTTTAATTTAGATATCGTCATTGACACAATCACCCGATTCATCGACAAGTCCTATAGCAATTGCCCTTGGACAAGTTCCTAGTTCAATTTTAATTGCAACACCTTTAGGTGGCAGCGGCTCAAATCTGGGATCAACTAATACAACAACTGTTAGTGGCATAAGTAGTGGTGGTAGCAGTAGTTGTGAACAGGATACAGGATCAGGATCTATGCAACATACTGATACCAAACCATGGTTTGATTTTTTGTTTATACAGGGTGCCCTCGCTACGTGTGCGTTATTTTCGGGAGCTGATTGTGCATGACGAAAAACGAAAAAAATCGTTGAACAGGGGGCCTCTAAAATGTACCGTTACCGAGATACAGGGTGATTAATTTTTATTAAAAATTTTTTTTATAGTTTTACATAAATGGCAAAATTTCGCAAACTATGTAATCAAGATTCTTAATTTTTTTTATTGGACAGGTAATTGTCGTAGCTTTATTTTTATGTATCATTTGATAATAATAAGTGTTGCCAAGGTGCAAATATAGTATCTCAAAATTGTTTTTTTTTTAGTAAAATTAAAATTCTCAAAAAAGTTACGTAATAAAATATTTTTTTTTTAATTTTAAAATAACCGCCATTTGCACCTTGGCAGCACTTAATATGATCAAATGATACATCAAAATAAAGCTATGACAATTACCTGTCGAATAAAAAAAATTAAGAATCTTGAGTAAATAGTTTACGAAATTTTGCCATTTATGTAAAACTATATAAAAAAAATGTTTAGTAAAAATTAATCACCCTGTATCTCGGTAATGGTACATTTTAGAGGCCCCCTGTAGAACGATTTTTTTCGTTTTTCGTTATGCCTAATCACCTCCCAAAATTAACGCACACGTAGCGCAGGCACCCTGTATTGTAACTTTAATATTTATTTATTTTCAAAATTCGTAAAATTTAAAAATATCTATATTCTTTTTTCTTTAGTTTCGATACTGGTACTAATCCATCAAGTACTGCAGATTCAGTTAGTAATGTAGAACCACTTAGGTATGATGTTTTTTTTTTAATGTATCGGATTAAGTTACAAAAATTTGTTTTTCAATATAGAGTATCACCTATGATTAGAGAATTCGTCCAGTCAATTGATGATCGAGAATGGCAGACACAACTATTCGCACTTTTACAAAAACAATCATATAATCAAGTTGAAGTTGATCTCTTTGAATTAATGTGCAAAGTTCTTGATCAGAATTTATTTTCACAAGTTGATTGGGCTAGAAATACAATTTTTTTTAAGGATCTTAAGGTATGTTTTACAATAAATAATTTAAAATGCAGTGTGGTCCTATTTATGAAAGAAATGATTGACTGATACATTTTGTGTAACTATAGTATGGATCTATCTTTGACACCCATAAGTATTTTCAGAGCTGTAACTTCAAACAATTTTTAAATAATATTTTTTTAAATATTATCACTAGGCTAATTTTATAGCTAACTTGATATTATATTACCATTATTATCAGGTACATTTTAAGTTTACAGTTGGATGTATGGATAGAATTCGCCCAATTGTAGCCTTAAAGACCACTCATATTACACGTGTCTATGCTGCGCCCGACTGAACCATAGGATCGGTTTCCAACACTGATTACTGCATTGAAAACAGATTTTCTGGTCCGTAACCCTGTGTTCAAGTTTATTAGTGATTGAGTTTCTAATCAACATCAAGAACAATCAAATAAAAGCTTCTGGGTGAACCAATTATCTGTATGAGTTAGTGAGAACAAGCAGAAAGATAGATATAATTAGTAAGATCATATCCATTTCTTTAAGCTCGATCTCAACATCCTTTCTCTACATATTAAAAAAATAGTTTCACTACCCGCAATTGATTAAGCTCAGTACATATATACATATACAGATTAATTAATGAATATTAACCACCAACTTATTACAAGCAATTTAGAAACGTAATTAAATTGTGTGGCAATAAATAGGTGTCCAAGCAAAAACAATTCATATTTTTAACTAATTAATAATTAAAACATAAGATTGGAAAAAACTTGAAATAGTAATTTACGCGTCCAAAAATATGCATTAATTATTACTGAATCAATATATAACCACTTGCTTCGGGCTTCACAGTTCTGAAAAGGACGATACTATTTCCTTCAGCCTCATCTAATGACTCAGTATATATTCTTGAATTATGATCAAATCAGAAAATCCATAAATCAGCAGATTACGTACCATCTGCTTCAGACTGCACAGTTCTGAAAAGAACGCTACTACTGCCATCAGCTTCATCTTTTAAATTAGCCATCTCAATATAAAGTAAAACTACTCAAAGCATGGAGAATTAAGAATTAAATAAGGAAAACATAAACTAAATAATGTAATATATAGTTGTTAAAGCATGCGGAAGCTAATTGTCAAAAGCAAAAAGTAAAAACAAGAAACATGGATATTTACAATAAACTTTACGTGTATTATAACAGAAACTAAGTCATTTGCATTTGATCATTTAGTACTTGTTTTAGCTTAATCTTACTAAAGTTAAATTCAATTATTCTATAGTCGGTGCCGTTGAAATTGACTTTGATACAGATCTGAGTAATCGAAAGTTAATATTGAGGCCCATTTCCTCTAAAACGGCAGAAGAACTCAATACATACAGAGCAAAGCTGATGAACGAATAAAATATCTGAAATTTACCTACGCCGCCGCAGATTAATTAGTTTTTTAGACGAATGTTAGAAATCTAGACTCGTACATGCAAGCTTTGCGCACCCCGGGCATTTTTTTTTTACAGTTTTCGAACTCTCCGATCTCGAAAACACCTAGAAAAAATATTTCAGCCAAATCTATTTTTGACCATCAAATCCATCACTAGACTTCATAGTTATTCCATAACTACTCGTAAAATTACCACTCATATTTTATTACTCTTCATTATAGTAGTAATAAAATTTGAATTCGTTTGCGAAGCTGGTCGTCGTTGTGATTTTAAATTATTTATTTACGAGTACGTTTTTTTATAAAATACCGGATTTTTCAAACTATTTTTGTTAGATGTAAAAATTTGTACACATTGGGGTTTTTGTTTGTGTTTTTAGGTTTTTTATAATTTTTCAATTTCATTATGGTGACCTACTTGTCAATTTAAGCTGAACGTCACGTATTCGAATTTGTTTGTTTACTTATTTATTTAGTATTTCAGTAATGGCATAATTTTATATTTTGACTTTAATAATCGGAACTTACAATAATTACAATTTATTTATATTTTTATAATTTACCAGAATTTTCTTGTTTGTAAACAACAAATGGTTTTGAGAGAATTTTATAAATTTATTCACAATTTAATATAATTATATATTATGCGATTTAGCAATTTTATAATTTTAAGGACTGACTGGGCTTTATGTACCGTCTGGATCTGGACTTACTCCATCCTAATAAATCCCAATGAAATTTCGAAAAAAAATTATGAACAAATGCACGCTTATAAATCAATTTTTATCTCACCAGACAAATATTTAGCGTATTTATAATAAAAAAAAAAAAGCTGCTAACTAGGGGGAGCAGATAACTCATAGTATGTTGTTTAACAGCGATTTATGTCCAAAAGTTTTTTGTAATTAACATTATCTTTGTAACAAACAGTGGTTTCTTCAAAAATTGCTCATCTTTATTATTTATTGATTTAATTTTATATTTTTATTTGTTTAATAATAAATAATATTATTAAAATAACTATAATAACTATAAATATGCGTAATCACGAATCCAACCTGTGTACAAAATTTCATTGAAATTGAATAATATTTACCATATGTTCTAGAACATATGAAATATTAATCGGAAATTTTAGCATGGACCCCCTCAGGCTACTAACTTCTACCTTAGTCTACACATGCGTAATCACGAATCCAACCTGTGTACAAAATTTCATTGAAATTGAATAATATTTACCATATGTTCTAGAACATATGAAATATTAATCGGAAATTTAAGCATGGACCCCCTCAGGCTACTAACTTCTACCTTAGTCTACACATGCGTAATCACGAATCCAACCTGTGTACAAAATTTCATTGAAATTGAATAATATTTACCATATGTTCTAGAACATATGAAATATTAATCGGAAATTTTAGCATGGACCCCCTCAGGCTACTAACTTCTACCTTAGTCTACACATGCGTAATCACGAATCCAACCTGTGTACAAAATTTTATTGAAATTGAATAATATTTACCATATGTTCTAGAACATATGAAATATTAATCGGAAATTTTAGCATGGACCCCCTCAGGCTACTAACTTCTACCTTAGTCTACACATGCGTAATCACGAATCCAACCTGTGTACAAAGTTTCATTGAAATTGAATAATATTTACCATATGTTCTAGAACATATGAAATATTAATCGGAAATTTTAGCATGGACCCCCTGAAGGTATTAACTTCTAACATGGCCAACACATGCATAATCAGAAGGTCTACCTTTGTGCCAAATTTCATTAAAATCAGATAATAATTACATGCTATAAAACACGTAATTATATAAAATTCGGAAACTAAAACTGTTTTCTAGGAACCCCCTGAAGGTCTCCAAATTTCAGGAG
Source organism: Rhamphomyia laevipes (assembly GCA_963920725.1). Lineage (NCBI taxonomy): Eukaryota > Metazoa > Arthropoda > Insecta > Diptera > Empididae > Rhamphomyia > Rhamphomyia laevipes. The sequence continues at coordinate 50,361,675 of OY987255.1, read as the reverse complement.
AGCCAACTAGATCCCAAAATTAGCCTATATATAAAATATCTTTGAAATCGGTTAACAATTACTATATGCTGTAGAACATATGAAAAAAAAAAATTAAAAATTAAATCGGAAATTTAACATGGACCCCCTAATCCTACTAACCTGTAATTTGGTCAACCAATGTAGAATCATGAACTCAACCTGTGTACCAAATTTCATTGAAATCGGATAATAATTACAAGCTGTAGAGCATAAAGAAAATATTCTTCGGAAACTAAGTTGCTCATATATTAGTTTCCCATGAACGTACTGTACCTACCAACTACAAATTTGTGGAGTATCAAATAGATAACTAAATGAAACTGTGTGTTCAATATCATTGTAATTGGGTGAAAGGTACGGTAGATATAGATAGTTGAACTTATGAAAAGTAATTACGGATTTTTACATGGACCCACTGAAGTATTGTCTTCAAATTTTACAGACACCAAGTACATGCGGAAACTATCATATGTACCAAAATTTATGCTAATTAGATAAAAATTACTATATGCTCTAGAGTATATGAAATTTTAATCGGAAATTTTACCAGGGACCCCCTGAAGTTACAGACCTGTATCTTGGTAGGCTTGTGGACAATCATGATACCAACCTATGTTTTAAATTTCATCCAAATCTGAGACATGAAATTTTTTTTTACATTTTCCCGTAGAACAAAAACACGTAGGTTGCCACATAAATGGGGAAATCTAACATGGTCCCACTGAAAGGATCGATCTCATCTTGTACCTGCGCGAGGTATGTTAGAGCCTGTGTGCCAAATTTCATTAAAATCGGACAAGCGGTTCTAGGAGATGTTGCTGCGCACATAAAAAGCGTACGCGTCCCCCGGACACTTTTTTTTTTTGCATTTTCGGACTCCCCGACCTCGGAAACGCCTAGAAAAAAATTTTGAGCGAACTTTTTTTTTTGACCATCCAACCCATCACCAGACTTCATAGTATTTCATACTATTCGTAATATAAAAAAACATTTTTTTAAAATACTTTCCTTTATATAAATACATAGTAATATGCGACTAAAAACTAATAAATAAGAATACTAAAATTATATAATCTTACTAGATTAGAGATTCAGTAAAGGTAAAGTATAGTAAAAGGGAAGTAAACCCCTTGTAAAGGGAAGTAGGAGTGATCAAAATTAATGGTAGCAAGTCTGATCAGAATTAATAGTATATAGATATATTATCATTTATTCATCTTATTTATTTTCAATTTACATGTTTTTTACATATTTATAATTCCTTAATTCTAGTATTAACCCTCAGGTTTTTATCTAATTAAATTGATTTTAATTTTTTTAGCATAATATTTATTTATTTTATATTATTTTTTTAATTAAATTTTTAAGTAGAAAAAAGAAAAAACTACCAATAGACATTTTTATCTTAACCTAAATTAACCTAAAACAAAAACATTAACATAAAAATTTTATATTCTAATATAATTTGGCTTTGGATATTTATGTATTCTACGTACAGGTTGATCATATATATATTTGCCCAATTTTTTAATTAAATGATTGTTATTTGAATCTAGTTTTTCATAGAAAGCAATTGCTAGACATTCAATAAATTTGCTTATATATGGAATATCACTTTCTTTATGTAAAGTTGATATTTTTGTAATATAAGGTGCATTAATAGCCATTCTAATAATTTTGTTCTGTAATCGTTGTATTTTGTTCAAATGACAATATGCAAAATTACACCAGACAGGTGCTGCATAGGTAAGAATAGGCCTTATATAGCTTTTGTAAATTAATTTTTTATTTTTTACACTTACAGAATTATGTTTCTTCAACACACAATATAGTGATTTAAGTGTGTTTTTGGCTCTTTCAATATGCTTGACTGTGTTAACTGAAAATGTTAATCTTGAGTCTAAATAGACACCTAGATATTTTGCATTATTTTGCCAAGGAATAATTGCATTGTTAAATGTAATATGGTAGTTATTACAAATATTTTTAACTTTATTTGAATGTGTAAACAGAGCTGCCTCCGTTTTCAATTCATTAATTTTGATTTTCCATTTATGGTAAAAATTTTTGATTTCATGAAATCCATTTTCCAGATTGTATTTAAGATGTTTTGCATCTTTATTGTCGGCAAAAGAAAAAATGGCAGTATCATCAGCATAAATTGCTAATTTGCAATTCCTTGGATTTGGTATATCATTAATATACAAATTAAAAAGATGTGGGGACAAACAAGAGCCTTGTGGGACTCCAGCCGGAATAGCAAATTCACTTGATGATATTCCATCAATATTGACTTTAAACTTCCGGTTAGATATGAAAGATTGAATTATTTTGATTAAATACATAGGGAAACTATTTATTTTTAATTTATGCAAAAGACCTTTATGCCACACACTATCGAAAGCTTTTTCTATATCTACCAGCAATAATCCACAACTTTTTTTTTCATTAAATTTAAAACTTATTTCCTCACAAATTCTTAATATTTGATGACAGGTTGAGTGTTTGGCTCGAAAACCAAATTGTTGGTTAATTAGTCTATTACTATTTTGCTCAAAATCTATTAGCCTGAAGAGAATTATTTTTTCAAAAATTTTGGAAAATCCACACAATAAGGATATCGGGCGATAGCTTGATGGTAAAGATATATCTTTATTTGGTTTTGCAATAGCAATTACTTTACCTATTTTCCAACTTGCTGGAAAATAGGAAAGTTTTAAGCAATTGTTAAAGATATTTACTAAATTTTTAATAGCATTAATAGGTAAAATTTTAATAATTTTATTTGGTAAATTATCATACCCATGAGCTTTTTTAGATTTTATAGATCTAATGCAATTGCTAACTTCATCAAACGATATTTCTGGAAAAAGAATTTAAATTTATTGTTTGCATAGAATTTTCCACCATTTGAATAGTGGACGGATCTGACATGTTTGTAGTTAAATTATGTGAATTTAGGAATTCCCCAGCTAGAATATTACATTTTTCAGATGTATTATATATTATATCACTATTATTTTTTAAAGCAGGAATTTTAATTTTAGCTTTTTTTAGATTTGAAGTGAAATTAAATAACGTATTATTGTCAGTTTTTAAATTACATAACATCTTATTAAATGATTCATTATTTATAGAATTAGTTTTAAACTTGTGCCGGTACAAGATGAGATCGATCCTTTCAGTGGGACCATGTTAGATTTCCCCATTTATGTGGCAACCTACGTGTTTTTGTTCTACGGGAAAATGTAAAAAAAAATTTCATGTCTCAGATTTGGATGAAATTTAAAACATAGGTTGGTATCATGATTGTCCACAAGCCTACCAAGATACAGGTCTGTAACTTCAGGGGGTCCATGGTAAAATTTCCGATTAAAATTTTGTATACTCTAGAGCATATAGTAATTTTTATCTAATTAGCATAAATTTTGGTACATATGATAGTTTCCGTATGTACTTGGTGTCTGTACAATTTGAAGTCAATACTTCAGTGGGTCCATGTAAAAATTCGTAATTACTTTTCATAAGTTCAACTATCTATATCTACAGTACCTTTCACCCAATTTCAATGATATTGAACACACAGTTTCATTTAGTTATCTATTTGATACTCCACAAATTTGTAGTTGGTAGGTACAGTACGTTCATGGGAAACTAATATATGAGCAACTTAGTTTCCGAAGAATATTTTCTTTATGCTCTACAGCTTGTAATTATTATCCGATTTCAATGAAATTTGGTACACAGGTTGAGTTCATGATTCTGCATAGGTTGACCAAATTACAGGTTAGTAGGATTAGGGGGTCTATGTTAAATTTCCGATTTAATTTTGAATTTTTTTTTTTTCATATGTTCTACAACATATAGTAATTGTTAACCGATTTCAAAGATATTTTATATATAGGCTAATTTTGTGATCTAGTTGGCTCTCCTGAAATTTGGAGACCTTCAGGGGGTTCCTAGAAAACAGTTTTAGTTTCCGAATTTTATATAATTACGTGTTTTATAGCATGTAATTATTATCTGATTTTAATGAAATTTGGTACAAAGGTAGACCTTCTGATTATGCATGTGTTGGCCATGATAGAAGTTAATACCTTCAGGGGGTCCATGCTAAAATTTCCGATTAATATTTCATATGTTCTAGAACATATGGTAAATATTATTCAATTTCAATGAAATTTTGTACACAGGTTGGATTCGTGATTACGCATGTGTAGACTAAGGTAGAAGTTAGTAGCCTGAGGGGGTCCATGCTTAAATTTCCGATTAATATTTCATATGTTCTAGAACATATGGTAAATATTATTCAATTTCAATGAAATTTTGTACACAGGTTGGATTCGTGATTACGCATGTGTAGACTAAGGTAGAAGTTAGTAGCCTGAGGGGGTTCATGCTTAAATTTCCGATTAATATTTCATATGTTCTAGAACATATGGTAAATATTATTCAATTTCAATGAAATTTTGTACACAGGTTGGACTCGTGATTACGCATATTTATACTTATTATAGTTATTTTAATAATATTATTTATTATTAAACAAATAAAAATATAAAATTAAATCAATAAATAATAAAGATGAGCAATTTTTGAAGAAACCACTGTTTGTTACAAAGATAATGTTAATTACAAAAAACTTTTGGACATAAATCGCTGTTAAACAACATACTATGAGTTATCTGCTCCCCCTAGTTAGCAGCTTTTTTTTTATTTGATTATCAATTTCAGATTGTGTACTTAGGAAAACATTATTTGTTTGATAATTAATATTTAAAGAATCTATTAAAGATTTCCAATTAGCATTTTTAAAATCAAAATTTTTTAATAGTATATAAAGAGATCTTATATATAAATATATATATAAATATATATATATATATATATGTATATGAGCGGTTAATAATAAAGAGCTCTAACTCTTTAGAAATCACTTATGGCACTTGCAAAATTAACGGCTCATATATATACGTGATTGGGCATGACGAAAAACGAAAAAATGTTTTATAGCATTTAATTATTATCAGATTTTAATGACACTTGGTACGCTGATTGGATTTTTGGTTACGCCGCGTAAAGCTGAGCCGCCCTTGTGCAAACTTTAAAAATATGCACCCGCTCCACCGCCTTCAATGAAAATATTTTTAAAAAATAAACATTTTTACAAAAGTAATACATACTTTTATTTATTTCATAAGAATAAAAAAAATTACAAAATGTTTACTCTTCTAGCTTTTAATGCTACAAAAGTTTGGATTAATGCACTCAAGTCTAAGCTATCCATAATAGCGTTTTCTATAGATATTATAGACAAATCTGTCAAACGTTCTTGGGTTGTCGTATATCTTAAATAATTTTTTATTATTTTAAGTTTAGACAAACTTATTTCTGCTGAAGCCACTGACAGTGGTAGTGTAAGATAAAATTATTAAAATAATTGAAATATTTAGAAATGTATCACTTAAGGTATTTTCATATAAAAAGTTCAACAAATCATGAGGAGATATATCTTTTATTATTATTATTATTATTAGCTATTCAGCCATTTAATTTATTTATTTTATTCTTCATTTACAATTCATTTTAATAGTTTAATTCCAATTGAGACATACATTTTGAATAAAATAATTTATTTAGTTATTTACTGTAATTACTAAATATGTATTACTATTAATATAGATTAAACATTTAAATTTAAAAATATTATTAAATTAAAAATTAAATAAGGCAAAAGCCTCCCCCATAGTTTTCCACCTACTTCTTTCTTGTGCTGTTCGAAACCAATGTCGATCAAAATTAACAAGCTCGTCTCTCCATCTTTTTTGCTGGCGACCGACTTTTCTCTTCTTATCTAAAGGTACCCATTCAGTTGTTTTTTTGGTCCATCTATCATCCTGCATCCTCATTATGTGTCCCGCCCAGTCCCATTTCAGTTTCCTCGATCTTTCTATATAACATCTGTGAATCCTGTTATGTTGCGGATATTTATATTTTTAATTCTTTGTCGACGGCTAATTTTTAATAAACTTCGTTCCATCGAACGTTGACATACTCGTAGCTTGTGTAGGATCATGTTGTTATTACTCCATGTTTGGCTACCATATGTTAGAACAGGAAGCACTGCAGAATCGAAAATATTTTTTCTAAACTCTTTTGAAATATTAGGGGTGATTAAGTTCTTAATATTCCAAAACTGCTTCCAACCATTTGCTATTCGACGTTCAATTTCTTTATTTTCTCTATTAACAAAAGAAACAAGTTGACCTAGATATACATATTCCTGTACATATTCTAAACGCTCTCCATCTAACAATATTGGTATTTCGTTCGCATTAGTCATTATTAGTCATTACTTTGCAAATGGTCTGTTGTAGAAAAACCTGGACGAAAAACTGCTTGTTCAACAGGTTGATTTTCAACTAAGGTACAGCATATTCTCTTATACACACCTTTAACAAACACTTTATAAATAGTAGATATTAAACTTATTGGTCTATAATTATTAATATCATATCTATTTCCCTTTTTATGCAATAGAATTATATATGCCGTTGTCCATTGTACAGGTATCTTTTCTGTATTCATGATATCATTAAAATTTTTATTCAACCAATTTAATAAAGGAGTACCACCATACTTTAACATTTCAGCAGATATATCATCGCTTCCGGAGCTTTTTTCATTTTGCAAATCATGTATTACAGCTTCAATTTCACTTGTTAAAAAATTTGGTATATTTAGTTCATTGTTGTTATTGTTTATATTTGGATTAAAGACTTGTCCTTCTGATGTTGGTATCGCCGAAGTGTATAACTCTGCATAAAATACAGAGGCTGTTTTGTTGATTTTTTGTCTATCACCAACTTGCATAAACTTATTATTAGTTAATCCCAAAATCCATTCTTTCCCATTTCTTAAACTATTTTTTGCTTTTTTAATAGAGTTTGTAGAGCTTAATATTTGTATAATATTATTTTCATCAAAAATTCTAATATCTTCTTTTATTTGTTTTTTAATTATTTTACGTACAGATTTTAATTCACATTTTTCTTCAACAGATAAAATTTCTTTATTTCTAAGTAGTTCTCTTCTTTGAATAAGTTGTTTAGTATTATTTGATATTTTATTTTCTTTCGGATTACTCGCTTTCAAAATATGATTTTTTGCGGCTAATTTTATAACCTTTTCTAGCTGATTATATTCACTCTGTATATTCTGAGATAAATTGTGCTCATCATATTCAATCTGTATATTGTTTTTGTATTGTATGACATTCTCCATTGATAAATTTTTTGGTATATATTTTCCAGTTTTAATCAAATTTCTCGTTTTATGATTAATTCTCAGCTTACTTCTTAACAGTCTATGATCAGATTCAAATTCAAATTTATTTAATATTTCAACATCTTGAAGTACATTACGATTGTTTGTTATTATAAAATCTATTTCGTTTTTATACAATCCACCAGGAGATTTCCATGTCCATTTCTTTTGACTTTTCTTGCTAAACAATGTATTTCCTATAGTGAAGTGATATTGTTATATCCATTGAATTTTTATAAAACATAACAAAGTTTTTAATTCTTCGAAAAGAGCGTTACCATCAATATCATGATCATTTGGATCTTTATCGTCGCATAATTTTAGTTTTTAGTTTAGTTTTAGTTAGTTTTAGTTTTTATTAGTTTTAGATAAAAAACTTTTTTTTAACAATAAATTACAATATTTCATTACAATAATTTTATCTCAATAAATTTTTCTTACAATAATTTTTACAATACAATTCGTTTAATCTTAAATCTTCAAAATGATTGTACGACAAATTGTGACAATTTTCTTTTATATGCGTATAAATTAGTTTCTATTTTAATTTCATTTGGCATATTATTAAACATAATTAATCCCCTATTCAAAATAACATTTTGTGTTCTAACTAATCTAACTCTTTGAATTCTAAAATCATTTATATTTCTTAAATTTCTACTATGTACATCTCTAACGTAATTTAAATTTCTACTTAAATATTTTGGTAACAAATTATATTTAATTTTAAACACGAATACTAATATTTTAAAATTAAGCCTTTGTTTAACGTTCAACCATTTCAATCTTTCTAGCATTACAGAGCTAGATGTATACCTTTCACACCTTTCATTGCCTTATTTTGAAGTTTTTGCAACCTTTCAATAGCAGCATTATTGCACATAAATAAAATCGTGCCACAATAATCATACAGCGGTAGGATAATTGTATTATAAATTGTAACAAGACAGTTCTTCGGTACTTTATTTTTAATTCTATATAAAAGATTAGTTTTTGATGCAATTTTTGAACATACTTCATTTACATGTTTGTTGAAGTTCAAATCTTTATCAATAATAACACCTAAATACTTAATTTCATTTACTTGTTCAGTTTTTTGCATATCAATAAATAAATTAGTTTCTATATCGCAATTAATTACCATACATTTTGTTTTCTTTGCATTAAGTTTTAATTGATTCTTATTAAACCAATTCTCCAAATTTTCCAAATCTTCTTTAAGCAAACTTTCACAATATTCTTGATTTTCCCCAGTTATATATATTAAAGTATCATCCGCAAAAAGCATTAACTTACAGTGTTTTAAAACGCCTCTTATATCATTAATATACAATATAAAAAGTAAAACCCCCAGTACACTCCCTTGTGGAACACTAATATCACATTTTATTTCCTCAGATATTACACCATTCTTCTTTGTACGTTGCGTTCTATTTGTCAAAAAGCTTTCCACCCATTTACTTTCTACACCTGTAATTCCATAATTGTGCAATTTTTTGATAAGAATATCAATTAATCGTTTCAAAAGCTCGTTTCAAATCAAAGAATATCGAGAATATCATTTGTTTTTGATCTATTTCAGACTTCCATTCAGCTATCATCCAATTTAAAGCGGTTTCGCATGAATGACCTTTTCGAAATCCAGATTGTTGCTCAATCAATAAATCATTTTCTTCAAGATATTCTTCCAACTGCAACTGTACCATTTTCTCCAAAATTTTCTCATACACTGGCAGCATATTTATTGGTCTGAATTCATCATGCTTATTTGTATTTTTAATTTTTTCAACGGGTACGACTATTGTCTCCTTCCAAGTTTGTGGAAATATACCAGTTCTTAACGATTCATTTATTAACTTAACCAGAATTGGACCAACCGAATCAAAATTGTCGACTATCATATTAATATTGATATAGTTTGGATCAATTTTTTTATTAATATTTTTACACACCTTTGATAATATCTCAATATCAATCTCTTTAAATTTAAAAATTGAATTTGTTACCTGTCCATTGTACGAAAATGGTGTTGATGGGATACTATTTGCAATATCTTTTATGCTTTCAACAAAATATTTATTAAAATTTTCAACAATGAGTTTTTTATCATTTACTATTTCACCATCAAATGATATTTCTTTTATTGAGTTCTTATTTCTTTCAAACACAATTTCATTTAGCACTCTCCACATTCCTTTCTGATCACCTTTTTTAGCGTTTATTTTATTTTTTAAATAACTATTTTTTGCACTTTTAATTTCTTTCTTATATTTATTTCTAATTTTACAGTACTCTTTCCAATGTCTTGTTCGTTTTGTAATTTTAGCTTTATTATATAACTTTATTTTCTTTTTTCTTAAACATTCTAATATATTATTAAACCACTCATTTTTAATTCGATTTGGTGGTATTATTTTAGTTTTAGTAAATTTACCAACCGTATTCAACATAATTATCTCAAATTTTTCAGCCAAATCATTAATATTATCTATTTGTAAAACACTATTTATACCTTGATTATGTAACTCATTTTGAAATTCATTTTTTTTATAATCTAAGTATTTAAAAGATAAACTTTCATTATTAATTTTTTTAGTATTAATCTCAAATTCAAATTCAATTGTTTCATGATCACTTATATTCAATTTATTATTAATACAAGCTTTAACATTATTATTATTCACAATTACATAGTCAATTAACGTAGCACTTTTTCCAGAAATTCTTGTAGGTTCTTTTACTATTTGCTTGCAACCATTATCATTTATTACATTTAAAATATTTTTTTGAATTAAACCATCCTTTAAAAGGTCTATATTAAAATCACCACATATAGCAAAATCACTGTTGTATGGTATACAATTTTCAAACAACTGAGAAAAATAGTCAATTTGTGAGTTTGCATATGTTCTAGGCGATCTATAAACACAACCCACAACTATAGTTGCATCCCCATGTTTAATTTTACAAACTAATACCCAAATATCCATATTTATAATTTTTTTGTATATAACTTCACATTTTTTATTTATTTTTACATAAATTGAAACACCACCAGTATGAGCTGATTCAGATTCTAATTTAAAATTATTATAACCGATTATTTTTAGTTCATTTTCTTGTATGTTTTTACATACGTGTGTTTCACTAAGACAAATCACATCGAAATTATTTTTTTCAATTAACACTTGAAACTCTTCAAAGTTATTCAAAAGACCCTGAATATTCAAATAAACACATTTAATTTTATCTGATTGCTAATACACAATACGATTTTTGTTGACTCTAAGTTTATTTCTATAAATTTCACAAAAAAGACTGGTAGCTTTATGATTAATATCTAATTTTTCATTTTCACCCAACTGAATATTTGCTTTTATGCAGTTTATACACTTTTCAAAATTTTTATTACATAATTTAATATCATGATTACCAGCGCATTTCAAACATACTTTTTCGCTAGAGCAAAGTTTTGATTCATGGTTGAATCCGCAACATTTATAACACCGTTTTACATGTATGTATTCATTAACCGGACAAACTTGCCAACCTACTCTAAGCTTTCCAATACCCATAACCCGCTTAAAAATTTCACCATCCAATTCAACCACCACATTATACATATTTTTATCTTCAAATGTCGGGTTTTGAAACAAAACTTTAATATCACTGTTTTTAAAAATCTAATTGCTCAGTTTTAATTTTTTTTCAATTACACTATTATCATACAAGTCATTTAAACCTCTTAGTATAATTCTTGGATTGAATTTTTTTGGCACTGTTATATCATAATCAGATAATTGTGTTTCTGCCACTTCTTTAATTTTTTCCACAGATTTTTTATCTTCACAATTTATTATAACCGAACCATTTTTCATGCCGTACAAACCATTAACATTTAATTTAAGTTCACACGGATCAATTTTATTTTTAAGTTCTTTTTTTGTAATTTCACTACTTTGCTTTTTATCTTTTGGCACTAATATAATTTGCTCTTTATTATTTTTAATAACATCCGCATAAGATAACTTTTCTTGTTTTGCACTATTTTTCTCAACTTTTTCTGTTAAAATTTTAATTTGTTTACATACATTATTATTATTATCATTTTTTTCACCATAACTTTCTATAAAATTGTCAAATTTCTTATTTAATTCTACTACATGGTTTTCAATATTATTTACTTTTAAATTTTCACCTTTTATATTCCCACGGCAATACTTGCATATATACCATATGTTTTCATTAGCAAGAATTTGTGACTCAATATATGACGTTACAGTGCAACACTTTCTATGCCACACTCTACCACATATACCACTACATGGGAAACTATTCTCTTTTTTAACAGGTCTTTCACAATGGATACAATCATCAGCACCCATTGTTTCTTTTTTCCGTTTTTTTTTTTTTTTTTTTTTTTTTTTCTTTTTATTGTTTATTTTGAAATTTGAATATTCAATTTAGAAAAACACTAATATTTTAAGAAATGCAAATACTAAAACTATAATTACACTTTATATTTATTGAAAATTGCTTATGTCTATTTTTTGAAGTATTTTTAAGATATTTTAAACATTTTACTATAATAATATTATAAAAAAAATTCGCTGCGATTTAAAACACAACTTGATAAATCAACTTATCATGCATTCACTCATTTTAGGTGTATATCTTTACAATGTTTTAAAATATCTTCTTCCGTCCATTGATGCAATGCGTTGACATTTTGTATAATTTTAAATATTTCATTATTCTCTTTTAATAATGTAAATCTTTCAATTAGAGATGATAACGTATTGTCTAATATTACAAAATAGAAGTGTATTTTAAAATTATCTTTTTCAGAAGTTAGAACTTCATCATTGGTTTCATATTCAAACATTCTTTTCTTTTTTCTTCTACGAATATCTGAAAAAACTGGTTCTACATCCAAAATATCTGCCATTTTCTTTGCAGAACTAATAATATGTACGAAATTTTCATCTGTTCTATAATTTTGTAATTCAATTGTTATTTGTTCAACACATTCAATAATTGTTTGTATATTAAATGAAGGATTTTGTATCATTTCACTAACTACATTAATTTTACTTAAATTATCATACCATATAATAATTGAGCAAAGAAATTTAAACGATGTAATTTTTAAAAATAGATTATTAGCTTGCGCTCTTGATTCGATATCTTTAGTTGTATCAAGAGTGCTTCGCAAATTTAATTAATGTTAATTTTAAGAGGCTTTATAGCTTCTATACGGCTTTCCCATCTTGTATTTGACAATGGCTTTAAAGTTAAATTTTGTATATTTTCAATATAGCCCATCTCTTAGTAGAAGCAGAAAAAAAAATTGTATAATTCTTGGACAATACCAAAAAAATCAACTGTTTCAAATGATATTTTTGCGGTATCATTAATTACTCAATTTAATGAGTGCGCTGAACATGGAACAAAAAAGCTCTAGGATTAGCTTCAATAATTTTTTGTTGAAGCCCATTGTGTTTGCCACGCATATTCGCGTCATTATCATATTCTTGGCCACGTAAATCAATAATATTGAGATTCAGCGATTGTAAATGAGTTGAAATAAATTCATATAATCCCTGACCACTGGTGTCAACAACTGCACAAAAACCCAAAAAATGTTCGTGAATTTCAGCTATGTTTTTATTTTTGTTATGGTATACAAATCTTATAATGATAGTTAATTGGTCAGTATGAGTTATATCAGGAGTTGTATCGAGAATTATTGAGCAATATTTTGAACTTTGAACCATGTCTAAAATATTTTTTTTTATACCTTCTGAAATTATATGTGTTATTTCATTCTCTATGCCATCTCCTAAATAATGGACTGTATTCCTTTTATCAGATGTTTCAATGCGACGTAAATGTTCACACATTATTGTGTGAAACTTTTGCAATTGTTTCCACTAATTTTAAAAAATTGCCATTATCAAAATCATATAATTTTTTAGATGATCCTCTGAAAGCTATACACTGCCGCGATAAATACTGAATTATAATATGATACGTTCAATAACAGATTGTCAATATTTTTTTTCGGTATCATACAATCTCTGTTCTATTATATCAATAGTACTTTTGTTATTTAAAGACTTTTTAAGTTCGCTGTATTTTATACTATTTTTAATATAAATGGCACTTGATTCATGTTTTTTTAATATATATGATAAGTGTCGCCAATCATTATAACCATTTTCATCACCAAATTTTGATATATTACCAAATAATTTACAATAATAGCAAAAAACAGAATTTTGTGATATCGAATACATTAAATAATTTCTATTGATTTTTTCTCCATTTGGGAGCGTTCTAATATAATATGAATTTGAAAATTTTCGACCAGAATTATCTTTAGGATAATTATATTTAATTTTTTGTTGAGGAAAATTTTCTACTAAACAATCTCTTATTTTTATAGATAAAATTTTTGGCCAAGTCGTTGGCATTAAAATTTAGAGCAGAGCTTCACAAGTCGGGTATGTTTGAAGAAAAGTTATATCAATACTATTATCAGCTTCAATTTCTTCAGTTACTTCTGTTATTTTTGATATTACTTCAGCGCTATTGCTGGCACCAGCCTCAACATCGGCAAACGAAATTTTTCGTTTCTTTTCTAAATCGGATGTTTTTACGGTCATGAATTTATCTAAAGAACCTTTTAACTCCTGTTCTAATTGCAATTTTTTGCTCTTCTTTTCCTATATTGGGCTCCGGACAAAGTTGTTGGTTTTTTTTGTTCAAATATTTCGGACATCTATAGTTAAATTTTTAAAATATAAATATAATTTTTAACGGCTAAGATTTTTACATTATATAGTAAGGAATATAAAAATACTAAGGTACAGTAAAAAAAGAAAACATCCGTAATAAAAAATTACATTAATTATTATTTGCAAAAAAAGGATACATAAATATATTATGTACACAATGTAAATTGTTTTTATAACTGATCAAAATTAATGGTAACAAATCTGATCAGAATTAATAGTATGTAAACAGACCTTATGAAAATTAATAGAATTTATCAGAATCAATGATATTTACAAGGGGTCTACTTCCCTTTTACTATACTTTACCTTTGCTGAATCTCTAATCTAGTACATTTGCAGTTAACCCTATTACAATTGACCCTACTATAATTGACCATTACTGAAACTCTAGATAGAAGAAAGT